>CM050435.1:26680498-26791341 GCA_027564155.1 Gymnocypris eckloni scoliostomus
GACGGATATAATACTGAAAACCGTCGCATTGCAACATTTTTTCGACCAGGCGCCGGTCTATTTTTATCGCGGACTCGCGAGGAACTCATTTATCGGTATATTTGTAAATACCAAGGGGTGATTTGTAGTATTGTTTTGTTTTCCTATGGCGTAGGCACATTTGTCTTAATATATATCTTTTATTTCAGGATGGGAGGGGGTCCTCTCACATAAATATAAAATCCCAAAATAATTATTTTCTCCGTTTTGAAATTTATGCCATGAAAAAGCAAGAAGTCAGAAGCCCGTCTGAAGAACAACCTATTCCTGCCTGCGCTTAACTATAACCTACCTCTACCAGCGAACATACAGGAATAACCAGACGAGTGATCTGTGCTTGAGTAACTGCTTTACCACAAGTCACCTGCTGTCAAAACTTTGTTTCTTACGCAAACTGAAGGAAGAAAACAACGTTTAATCTAAAGTGAAGATCCGACCGAACATATTACAAAGATGACGGGCAACATACCAGTCGACATGGTAAGAATTTATTCGTTCTGCAAAAGGTTTAGTGGTGTTTTCGATACTTCTTTTAATTTCTAGTAGTTTTTATTAATAAAACGTAACCAAAAAAGAAAAAAAGTTTTTAATATGACTGGCAACTGTTATTGAGATGATCGTTCTTTAGATACTTACATTTGTACTCAGTAGTGAGCTACTTATTCCTTTGTTACTAGCCACTATGCTGACAGATAACTATTCCATTGTTACCGGTGGTAACATATTGTAATATTCTAGATACTAGCAACGATCTGAATAGTTACAATAAACAAAATAATACTTACTAGTACCTAATGTTTCTTTGATGATAAACTAGAATAGTTACCAACAACAATTGAAATACATACTAGTCTGAATGGAATAGTTAATAAATGAACCACAGATCCTCATAGAATTCAATAAAAGTGTTGTTTGTTGCTAGAATCAATTACATAGTTACTTGATTAGTTGTCTTTACTAGTCTACTTATCTATTGAGATCCTGTCTAGTAGCAAAGGAAAGTAGTGACATCTAATAAAAAGTGAATTACTAGTCATTTTTTGGTCTCTTATAATAGTAAAGTTCTTAAAAACAAGTACAAGTAGCATCATAATAGATACTAGTTAGTTTCATAACAAATGTGTTATATAACAAATAGGTTAGTGTTTGTCAGAGATCAATGAAGGCCAACTGATTTCATAGTTGCTTTTGCAAATAGACCAACCCAAGAAAATCCAGAAGGATGGCGTTATTAAATGTCTTGGATCACTTTTTGCTCTTCCGCCAATAACAACATCAAAATTCCTCCTCAATTAGGAAGGGCAGTAGTGAAAAGATATCCTATCTGATGGCTTACACAGTGCTGTTCAGACTGATAAAGAGGAAGTATGATCACGGAGACTCGAAAACAGTCACTGCCCTGTTTGCACAACTAAAATTGTTTTGAAATGTGAATCTAAACGAATGCTCAAACCAAAACTCCAATGTTAGAATCTTGCTGCCAGAGGTATGATGTCATAGACTCTTTTAATCCTCGTTGCATGCTTTTAGAATAGCATTTCAAGCTTTGTATTATGATGTAAGGCTATAATAGATTGGGACTTCTAAACCCCGTGGGTGGTGGTAGTACTGCCAGTACTCGTCAGTATCCAGAAGGTCAGTGGTGCAAATAAAAGGACGTGAGAAATCAGCTTAACAACAATAAACCACAGCCCTGATTGTGTATTATTAAGATATTGAAACTAATATCAAAACAAATAAGAACTCCTCCTACTGGTGCTAAACTGTAACATTGTGTCGCAGTGTGTTAGTCAAGCATGCTTTGGATATGCCAAACAGCTGATCTGGCTGTCAAACTCAAGAGATGCCAACGCTCTGACATTGCAGGGACTCCTTTTGATGTAATGTGCGCTGAGGGCTGATGCGATCGGCCCTTATAGTGCACATTCAGCTGTCCTGTTTCTGCCATTGAGTAGCACCTAAATGTAAACCTGTCTCTCAGAAAGGCTTCCTTGGCAACTGAAAGAGCATTGCCACATATTGTTGATTTTAAGGCCAGAAACGTGAGCCAACCCTGATGATGACGATGCATCTCTTGACATCTCTACAGGAAGAAAGGTTTTTCTCACACTACCCAAACAGGGACAGAACATGGAACAAAGTGTTATGTTATAGCCCAAAGTCAGGTATTGATTATTTAAACTAGCATTAGAAGGTTAAGGTCAGCTTGAAGAACTTTAAACACCCAAACCACACAGGACATAATATTTTATGGATTTATAGCTTTCAAATCCATTACTAGCTTTCAAATTAATGCAGAACCTGAATGATGTTTTTCTACTTTGGGTTTAGGTGTCTATTTTTGGTCTCCTGGAACAGCATGCTCAGTTTTAGGATGAAATGTCCACGAGGTGAAACGTTGAATCATTGTGTGGTCTCCAGCTGAGGGGCATTCATTTGGGGGGTAGGGTTGTCAAACAATGGGAGTGTTTGTGTGTGTGTGCATACATCTTGTGGATAGGGCATTTTAATGAATGGGCTTTTTTTGTGGAGAGCTCTCACCGTTTCAAAGCAACAAAATGTTGCAGAACACTTTTGTCTATAGGTGCTACTGCTACATCATATATACTCCTTTAAAAGAGTTAACTTTGATGAGTCGTGAGACTGAGGTGTGAAGGAGAACTCAATACGCCCTGACAGGACTGTGACACTTTGTGTGGTGTCATGTGGTATCGTGTCCTCTCCGTAGGGGTGAATTAGTACGGGAGCAATGTCACGGAGAGACCTCCCTAGTGGCTGTTGTCCACACACTTGAGTAGCATTGCTCAGCACTTTCAAAAGTTTAAATTGTTATGTAAAAAACAATTGAAGTGCTTGATAAACCTACATGTTGAATGAAATTAGGCTAAGAGCCAATCTTGTTATGTGGGGTTGTTATTAGGGATGAGCGAGTACAGCATTATCTGTATCTGTATCTGTATCTGTTAACCATATGAATTATCTGTATCTGTATCTGTACTCGGACTGGGCGGGGCCTAACCCGGAAGTGGGCGGGATTTAACCTGGAAGTGGGTCGGGTTGTCTTGAAATGGGCGGGGCTTTAACCGGTATGTTATTTTAAGCATGCAATTGATATGGGTTGATCAGAAATTGTTATATTTATTGCTGATTAGAAAACTATTTACATGACAGCATCAGCATTGAGCTTCAGATCAATGGTTTTGATCACGATAACAAACAAACTATATACAGAACAAGTTTTGCAACAATGAATACAACACATGCGGTTGCAATTATGAAGTAAAATGTAATGAACAAGAGTTTTCATCTCAACATAACTTTCTTTTTTTAACTTTTAATTTTTTTATGATCAGTGTGAATTTTTTTTGGTTCTTTTTTATTTATTTTTTACACCAGGTATGTGTGTGTAGCTAATTAATTTGTAATATAGTTTTATACCACTACTTTTTTTTTTTAATGAAATACAGCAAGAAAGTGTCAGACACTCTCTTGGTTTAAAAGGTTTAAAAAGAAAAAGAAAATCTCCGACAGGGAGAGACGCGAGTCGCATTCTACCAAGCACCACGTCTGAACAAACCCCACGTTTACCAAAACTCTACTGGTTAATAAGTAAGTACTACAAACCAAAGTAAAAACAAACCTGAAGCTGAAGAAACGTTAACGGAAAAACCCGCGAACCTGAGTGACTGAGGGAGAGACAGAGAGAGAGAGCGCCGCTGTTCTCTCTCAGTGTTCTGTGTGTGAGTGAGCAGAGCGGGACACAGCAACACAATAAGGGGTCAGCCACATATCGCGCCTAAAAACGCGTGGAAAACGCTAGGCGCGCTGCTTTCTCCTTTTTTCCAAAGCGCCGGGCGGTTGCGCCTGAGGCGCTTTGTCGCTAAGCAGCAACCATCAGCCGCGCCTCCGTTACAAGAAGGTGCGGTGCGCTATGTGCATTCTGAAAAGTTGAGATGTTTTTATCTCGATGCGTAGCCGCGGACGCCTGGAAAAAACGACTGCGTCGCCCATTATGAGCGCCGCATACCGCGCTTCTACATTTGAAATAACGAACTTGAGCGCCGCAAAGACGCGATATGTGAGCGCCCCAAACCTGTATGTGTGTAGGAGAGGGGCGTGTGACTAGCCTATCACAGAACGCAGACACAGTCAGCTACCCAATGAGAATGTTTATTCAATCCGAGCACAGATATTGACTCGTATTACTCGTATGATACCGTGACCGGCAAAAGTGCTTTATCCGCATCGATACTCGCTTCAGCCGAGTATCCGCTCAACTCTAGTTGTTATATTGTTTTGATATGTCCTGTAGACTTGAAATGACTTTCATGAAATGAAACCCATTTTATGTCTGTAATGTGATATTATTGAGTGAAACAGGATATTCAATGTAAAAAAAATTGTTATGATTGTGAAAAGTGGCTTTAGCACAGAATATATATTTTTTGTAACATGTTTTTCTTTCAAATAGCATAAACTGATGAATGAACAATACGTCCAGGAAGGTGTTTTAAGGAAGTAAATTCCGTCAGTTTTGATTTTATGTTTCATACAAGATGGAGAATGAAAGTACACTGAACAAAAATGTGTGTAGAAACATTTTTCACTTAGGAATTGTACATTTCGCAATTGATTTACAAAGAAACGGCAAGTAACATTGAGTTAAATGTGAAATGTTGAAGTGAAAGTAGGGCCGGGGCGATATGGCCCAACATTTTATCATGATCATTTTTTTCATATCAGCCGATATCGATAATTATCACGATAAATGTCATATCTTTATTTCTTTCAAGTTTAAAGCCAGATTTTTGCTCCAAAGTGAAAGTTGTAGAAACCAGACCATTAATTTCCCTTAACAAAATAAATATCTAAATAGAAACAATTATTTCTTAGTTTCTGCATGCTCTAATGAGTAATATTTCACATCAAGAAACAGGTTTGGGTTGCCTCATAATATTAATAATAATAATAGTTTATCTGTATAGTGTATCTGTATAATAGTTAACAGTAACATCTGTACATCAGTAACATCTGTAGCAATCTCAGTTTTATATGGTATAATTTATTCTGACCAAGGTTTTTAGCAAACATTTAAATCATGATAAACAGTTAAAACCACACATATAGCACCTCAATAACATGGTAAAAATATAACTATACGGTTTTAGGTAGTGGGGTTGCACGATATTTTGCATGCGATAATCATGCGCATCTCGTCAGTAAAGACAGTTCTGTGATTAGCCATAAATCTCCATCACCTGCTTTCAGATGAAGTGGCATTTGAACAGGGCCGCAGGGCTGTAGATCGCTGACAAGCTATGCAGTCTCACGGTCACTATCGCATGCGATTCGTCTGCGATTCTGAGCTCGGTGTATTAAATGCCGCTCCATTTGAAAACAGCTGATGGATCTTTACGAATATAGCCTATTTGTATGAAAAACTGTAGTCTAAAACCATTCAGTATAAATGCAAACATGCTATAGCTGCCTTAACCACACATGCATAATATAATTATATACCATTACTCCTGTAATAAAATTCAATGCGAATATACCAAATGTCTGCCACAATACCATGGTGCACCATGCAGTGAGTGTTACTAACGTTATTGTAAATCCATAGTAAATAATGGCGATGTGTAGATTGAAAAGCGTTCTGACTGTCTCTGTCACAGTACAGTGCAAGTCCTGTTCGCTTGTGTTCTTCTCTGATTTCAAGCGTTTCACAGTAACTGGATCTCACATCGCTGCTTAGTGTTCACGTGACCGAGGAAACGATCTGCTCCATAGACAGTTCTGCTCTAGTGAGCTCGCACGCCATGAGTCGCGCGGTTTGTTCTGCTTTTGGCACATAAACATTATATCGAACATTTATCGAACTCTTCATATCGTAACTCTTCATATAGTAAATTATATTGCGATAATTATCGTATCGAATTATCACCCAGCCCTAAGTGAAGGACTTTGAAAAATAATTTTAAAAGTGTAATTAAGACAAATTGCTAAAGTATCATGCTTTCTGTTTGCAGAATCAAAACAACTTTGTCATCGAGACCTTTGCAAAATTATGTAACCAAGCTCAAATCAATAGATCTCATCAGGGAACCAGACAACAGAAGGAAGTTACACAAATCAGTCCTTTTAATGGTTTATTAGGTCATTATAACATCTGTTTAATGACAGACCCTCTTCTGACCCCAAACGGCCTACCTGCTATGAACAGCCAGAGTTTGAACTAGGGCTGCAACAAACAATTATTTGGATAATCGATTAATCTAACAATTATTAGAACGTTTAATCGGCTAATTGTCAATGATTTAGTTAAAAATCAGTGCAATTAGTTAAAATATTAACTTATACATATTCTAACATAACGTTCACTTCAGCTTCACTTCCAAAGAATGAACAATATTTTTACAGCATTTATTATAAACTTAGATAATGTTAATTTGAGCATTTAATAATGTATTACTAAAATCACAAGTTGTGTTTTTTAACATTGGCAAATGCACTGTGAACTAACATGAACAAAAACTGTATTTTTTATTAACCAACATTAACAAAGATTAATAGTTAAATGCAATGTATTGTTCGCTGTTCATGTTAATTAATACATTATCTAATGTTAACAAATGGTAACTTATGGTAAAGTATTACCAATTCATTATACAAATAGATGTGTTTGGCACACAAAATGAGATGACAGTCAGAGACACTCTCTCACCATTTAATTAGCTACATGAAAAAGTAACTGAATGACATCATACTGCCAAACATCTCCTTTCGTAAGTCATATAGATAAGAAAGAAAATAAAGGTAAGTGATAAGACACTTTGGATAAACAATTTAATTCACAACATAATGTCTTAAAATACAGTCCTGAGCTAGATCAAGCTTTGATCTCTGTCACTTTAATTCAATTATTTTTTCCCACTAATAAACATATTTTATCATTAGCTAGCTCCACACTAGAGAGCTGCTTTATAACAGAAAATCAAGTTGTAATTCTAACTGAAAGCGACACGGACTCTGGTTTTTCATGTTTAATACTGTAAAGCAAATATATAAATTGCTATATAAATAAACATGATGTGACCGAACTTTACTGGAGTAACGTTACGTTACTGAAAAGCAGAGCCCTCGCAAACATCCACATCGTTGTAATCAGATGCATTTGAACTGCTGCTTTCACATTGCTGTCAGTTTTTGTTGTGTTTATTTCATTACTGAGAGGAAAGCGCATTATATATTTACATATTCATCCATATTCATCAGGTTCGGATGCATTTTCTATGAAGCGCTGTGTGTGTTTTCTTCTCTTGAATTGCATCCAGGAGGGCTGAACTACAGTCATACTGGTCAAACCGCAGTATTGCAGATTGTTAAATTAGGTCATATAAGATCAAACGACTACTCGACATCAAAAATATTTGTCGACAATTTTTATTGTCGACGTTGTCGATAATGTCAACTAATCGCTGCAGCCCTAGTTTGAACTCGGAGGTGGCCAAAGCGAGAGAGAACGACAGGAGAAAGGTACTGGGTAGGTAATAAGTGTTCGCGTATAAGAAATGGAAAAGTTGTATAAAATGTCATGAAACACAACACCGTATGCGCCACGATTCAAAACATTGCAAATGAACCTGTGTCAACAGCGCGAGTAAAAGACTCAGCATTTTGGTGAGGTGTCAGTTTAAATCTCTCTAACATCATTTTCAGAGTTAAAGCTTAATTTGGACAAACTATTTGGAATGGAATTGTATAATTCTAGAAAAGGTGATGACTGAAATTGATATGGAATTGATGCAAAGTATTGCATCAGCATAAAAACAGATGATGCAAAAACAGTTTAGTATCTGTTGTATCTATATGTGTTTGTGTGAATAAAGCAACAAGTATGACATAAAGAGTAGGATTTGCATAAAATTAATGACTCCAGAGAGTGTTTATGGATCAGTAAGGGTTAAAGGCTAAAGAGGCAGCGAGAGAGAAGCAGGGGGAGGAAGTAGCTCAGACTCGCTCAATAAAGGATCCTTTCAGTAGAATGAGGAACAATTTACAACAGCTCTGTGAGAGAGGTGCCTGCTCGCGCGCACACACACACACGATTGCACACACGCACGCACGTACGCACACACACACACAGTCATGGAAAGTTAGAGTGATTCAACATTAGTTTGTGTAAATAGTTCTCAGTGCCTTATTATACGTTGTTTTAACTTCTCTGTGGTATTTCTACATATTCATTACTGGACTTGAGTCAACATATATCTGTTTTTACATGTTTCCCGTAGTGTGGTTCTATTCGAGCTTTGTGTGAGTTGTGTAGAGACTGACTGTAGAAAGTTGTTCCACTGTAAACAGTGGCTCTTGCTCGCCTTTATGACATCATTGCACAAGTATTCTCTTGTAGTTCAGTGAAGTCACAACAATTGAAGTCTCTTTCCAGACTTCCCTTCTCCTATAGAGGCCTCTTCATACCTCTTTCTCCTCCTAGCCAAATGTTTTTTTTTCTCTGATTTGATCGACAATCTGTCTTTGTTTTTAGAAATGGTCACTTCTAAAGTGATTGATATGAACTATAGTTAAAAACAGGCTTATATTTAATATACAAATCATCAGTGCCATTTAAGATAATCCAGCATTTTTGAGTAATAAACCAACCAGATCGTGGAATCAGAGTTTTGAATTTATTGGCCAAAAGAGGACAGTTGGAATTGTCTGCATGTTTTGTTTCATTTTAAAGTCAGCATCTACTAAATGCTATTATTGTGAATTATTCATCCATACATGTTTTTTGTTTGTGAACCTTTTCTGAATTTGTAATCAAAATGTCTTAACTCAATCTTCTGTGAAACAACAGACTTCTCATTGATAATGTTGGACTCCTCCAAACTTTTTTCTTACAATTGACCGCAGGTTCACATTTAGATTTGCTTCCATTCAATCAACAACCGATGGAAAGTACCAAGTCCCTCCCATACATTTTTTCTTTTCAATATTCAGTTTCACTTAGATGTCACAATACATACACAATACTATTACATTGTGAATTTATATGACACAGGGAAGGAGTGTGTCCATGAAAGAGTTTTATGAGCGCTTTTTTAAAATGACTTGGTTCATCATTATTAGGGGCAAGAATGCGATACAATTCCAAAATGATTCTTGGCCTGCTTTTCTTCCTTTTGAATTATTCTGCTGTGCATTGAACTGTAGAACATGATATGATTGGAAAAATTATTACAAGACACAAGGGTTTAAAGTATCAACACAGATTTGTGAGAAGAAAATATCTCACTATAATAAAATATGATTGTATTGTCATTTGCCACATAGCATGCATGATGTGTCTTATAACTCATGCTTATTTAATACCATTATGCAGTCTGTTTGACAGAAATAACAAGAAAAAGCCTTAGGACAGACCAGAGTTATGACTTTTAATGAAGTATCTTCTCTGGGATTGCCTAGAAAAAAGAAAAGAAAATTCAGTCATGAAGTTGGCACGTGGAGCTTTGTCTCCGGTGCTGTAATATTCTCTATGAGAACATGTGCATGATAGTAATAAGAAATGAGGAGGGTGATTTGTAGGTATGTAATACATGGCTGTAATACAGTAGGCTACTATCAAAAGGCCATTTCTATCAGCCGGCCGTCTCACTGATGGGGAGGTAAGTGAATGGGTCCCCTCCCCCTATCTCTCTCTTTCTGCAGATGTCTGCGCTTTTTCAGCAGTAGGCACGTGGGCAGGGCCTGCAGGGCAGGAGGCTGCCTGCCTTCCCTTCATCTGGCTACAGGAGATTAGATATTATTCTCTCATGCTCTGTCTTTATTCTTTTTATCTTCTGTGTTTTTCCCCCCTAATTTTCCCCGTTGCTCCATTAGAAAATTAAATATAATTGTGTCAAAACTAATTTTGTTAATGTTATTGAAAGTTTAAAAAATGTGTATATATATATATATATATATATATATATATATATATATATATATACAGTAGTAATTTAGAAATGTAAGAAAAAATGAAATACGCAAATAATGTTAATTTAATCTATATAAATGAATTATCAATTAATGTTATTCCAGTGTGTTGGAATGTTATTATCTTTGCTGTTTACCTCACGTTAAGGCTTTCTTTTATTTATTTTTAATCCTCAGTGTTTGCTAAACCTTATATAATTGAATAGTCTATAATACTGCATGTGGTGTATGCCATGCCTCATCTGATTCATTTTTGTTCATAAATTATGTAATCTATGTCATTGTAGCCTGCTGTTTTATTGTTGTTGTGCTTTTTAATTAAGAATAACAAAAAATCCATCTTTTGTTTTAGTCTTAAAAAGTGAAAGGTGAATAGATGTAAGCAAAACAGACAGTTATATTTTCATTGTAAAACATAACTACAAGATCGCAAATTCAAAAGCGAAAGCATCTGATGTCCAGCTTATAATTTAGCAAAAGAGGAATTCCCCTTCACAAAATTCAAATCACAAATAATACTAATGACAAAAAATAACTATATAAAATGTGTTACCATATAACGTCCCAGGTTACGTATGTAACCCTGGTTCCCCGAGGAACGAGACGCCGCGTCGAGACGCTAGGGGAACGCCATCAGCGTTGTCCAGCTCTGAATCATATGTGTAATCAGTCAAAATTGACGCCAGGCGTCAGGTGCGGTGACGTCACGACCAGGATGCTTAAAAGCACGTGATGTGCAGCCGCGCCAGCTTCCAGGAATGAAGCATAGCTCTAGTAGGGATGCCGGAAGTATGGCCCTGCGGCGACGCAGCCGTTCCTCGGGGAACCAGGGTTACATACGTAACCTGGGGACGTTCCCCTCCGGGAACATCGAGCTGCGTCGAGACGCTAGGGGAACGAGATATCCACGCCGCCATACTTGCAAATCCCTGCTTAGTGTGTGGAGTGCACAGCTATGGCAAGGGAAAAGACAAGCCAGGGGTGGCTTTGCAGAGCCAGGTCGTAGAACCTGGAAAGTTAGGGGCGTAGCCCACCCACCAGCGTCACAGATGTCCTGCACAGGTACACCTGCCAGAAGGCCTTGGAGGCCGCCATACCTTAAGTAGTGAGCCTTGATTCCCAAAGGCGAGGGGAGATCAGAGGACTCGAGGTCATAGGAGAGCATCCAGATCCACTACTTAGCATAAGCACCCTGGCCTCCACCGGAGGAAACGTAAAGAGAGTTTGCCTATTGAAAGGCCACCAAGAGGGGCGTGGTAGGTGCTATAGCCGCCACGTAGACCTTCAGGGTGGAGTGGGCTAACTCTCGGAGAAAGCGGGCTCATGAGAGCTCCAGCACTGTCCCAACAGGCAGTTAACTGGATCAAGCTGGCGGTCTCCGCACCGAGTCTCAACTTCAGGGCGTACAGTTTCCTTATTGAGGGAGCTCTAGATTGGAGGATGGTCTCAGCAACCTCAGTTGAGAGACCAGAGGCTATGAGTTGTGCCCCTCGGGAGCCACACCCATAGTTTCCACAACTCCGGCGGGGTGAAAGATCATGCCCGCTGCCAGTGAGAGGATATCCCTCCTGACGGGAATCCCCATGGAGAGCCGTCGAGGAGAGAAATCGGTCAGAGACTATACTCGGCCCGGCCAGAACAGGGTTTTTCAATAGAAGGACCCGTCCATGCGCACTCTCTCTAGAACTCCCAGGAGCTGAGCGATCGGGGGAGGCGTACAGACGAAGCCTCAGCCACGATTGTACCATAGCATCCAGCCCCTTAGCGGAGCTGGATGCCTGCCTCGACAGGATGGCTGCTCCTATCCTTTACGAAGGGAAGAACCCGATATTAATACGCTTTGCCCCCAAAGCACATTTCAGGAACTTCCTGTGATGGGGAAGGAGTATGCATCTTTAGATCGCTCGTGACCACCAGTCCTCGGATCTGGTGAGAGAACGTGCTCGAAGAGAGCTTTCTGAACTTCAGTCGTGTGACTGAGCGGTTCAGTTAGCTTAGATCTAAGACGGACGCAACCCCTTTCCCCGGAACAATGAAGTACGGCTGTAGAACCTGGACTCTTTGTCTAGAGCAGGGACCACCTCGATGGTCTCCTCCCTCAGGAGAGTGCCCACTTCTTGTTCCATTACCAGAGCTTGCTCACCGTAGAAAGGCTGCGGCAGGCGCCACATAGCCTTGTTCTACAGTGTGCGTGACCCATCGAGACACATTTGGCAGCAGTTCCACGCTGCCGAATAGTCTACTAAGGGAACCAGTCTCTCGAGACTGGTCTCTGGGTGTACTTAGAGCGGCTAGCTCGGTGCCCTGGAAGCGGAGGACCCGGCAGGGGACGGCCGATCTAGCTGCTCTAGAGACCCCGAAGGGGTGGCGAGCCTCCCAGCTCCGCTACATTTCTGGGCGGAAGAGACTGAGAGAAATGCTCGCTGGAGACCGCTGCGCCCTGGAACACGGCAGGGTTAGCAGACTGATCTCCTGAGGGCACTGAGGAGAGGCAGGCACCGTGTAATGCGGTGTAAACCGCTCTTCCCCAGAGGGCCTGCCCTCATAAGTCCTGGGATGTAGCATCAGGACTGCCTTAGAAGTCTCCTATTGGAAACGACGGTCCTCAGACCCGTCATCTCTAGGAAGACTAAGGAACCAGAGTCTGCTCAGGCAGGACCCAATAAGACACGCTTGGCAAGGGCTCCCACACCGCCAGATGACTTACTAAGGAAACCAGTCTCTTGAGACTGGCCTCTGAGTGTGCCAGAGCGGCTAGCTCGGTGCCCTGGAACGGAGGACCGGCAGGGGACGGCCGATCTAGCTGCTCTAGAGACCCCGAAGGGTGGCGAGCCTCCCAGCTCCGCTACATTTCTGGGCGGAAGAGACTGAGAGAAACGCCGCTGGAGACCGCTGCGCCCTGGAACACGGCAGGGTTAGCAGACTGATCTCCTGAGGGCACTGAGGAGAGGCGGGCACCGTGTAATGCGGTGTAAACCGCTCTTCCCAGGGGCCTGCCCTCATAAGTCCTGGAATGTAGCATCAGGACTGCCTTAGAAGTCTCCTAAGGGGCAGCGGTCCTCAGACCCGTGTACTTAGAGCGGCTAGCTCGGTGCCCTGGACGGAGGACCCGGCAGGGGCGGCCGATCTAGCTGCTCTAGAGACCCTCAAGGGGTGGCGAGCTTCCCAGCTCCGCTACATTTCTGGGCGGAAGAGACTGAGAGAAACGCTCGCTGGAGACCGCTGCGCCCTGGACACTGGCAGGGTTAGCAGACTGATCTCCTGAGGGCACTGAGGAGAGACGGGCACCGTGTAATGCGGTGTACACCGCTCTTCCCCAGAGGGCTTGCCCTCACCAGTCCTGGGCCTTGGCATCAGGACTGCCTCAGAAGCCTTCTAATGGAAATGACGGTCCTCAGACCCACGTCATCTCTAAGGCCTCAGACTAGGAACCAGAGTCTGCTCAGGCAGATCCCAATGAGACACGCTTGGCAGGGGCTCCCAAACCGCCGGGTGGCCTACTAAGGAACCAGTCTCTCGAGACTGGCCTCTGGTGTACTTAGAGCGGCTAGCACGGTGCCCTGGAACGGAGGCCGGCAGGGGACGGCCGATCTAGCTGCTCTAGAGACCCCCGAAGGGGTGGCGGGCCTCCCAGCTCCGCTACATTTCTGGGCGGAAGAGACTGAGAGAAACGCTCGCTGGAGACCGCTGCGCCCTGGAACACTGGCAGGGTTAGCAGACTGATCTCCTGAGGGCACTGAGGAGAGGACGGGCACCGTGTAATGCGGTGTACACCGCTCTTCCCCAGAGGGGCCTGCCTCACCAGTCCTGGGCTTTGGCATCAGGACTGCCTCAGAAGCCTCCTATTGGAAATGACGGTCCTCAGACCTACGTCATCTCTAAGGAAGACTAGGAACCAGAGTCTGCTCAGGCAGACCCCAATAAGACACGCTTGGCAAGGGCTCCCACACCGCCAGGTGACTTACTAAGGAACCAGTCTCTTGAGACTGGCCTCTGGTGTACTTAGAGCGGCTAGCTCGGTGCCCTGGAACGGAGGACCGGCAGGGGACGGCCGATCTAGCTGCTCTAGAGACCTCAAGGGGTAGCGAGCCTCCTCTCCGCTACATTTCTGGGCGGAAGAGACTGAGAGAAGCGCCGCTGGAGACCGCTGTGCCCTAGAACACTGGCAGGGTTAGCAGACTGATCTCCTGAGGGCACTGAGGAGAGACGGGCACCGTGTAATGCGGTGTACACCGCTCTTCCCCAGAGGGGCCGGCCCTCAAGGCCCTGCATCAGGCGTTCTGGCCGAAGACTATCGATCCGCAGATCCGTCTTCGCCCGGCGCGCCACTCTGACTCGATTCTGGCGAGTACGAGAAGTGACATTCCCCGAATAAGGAGCTGGAACACAATTGGGGCTGCTCCGCCCAGCAGCCCAAGCTGACCACCTCAACCTCCGTGGAGGAAGAGAGGTAAACATTGTGCTCTCACTTGAGAAGCATCCCAAGAGGCTCTTGTATGTCATATACGATATATAATTGTATATATTTCTCTACAATATATATATATATATATATATCTAACTTTCATAGTCGGATAAAATGCATAGTTAATTATTCAAAATTAAATGCAGTCAAACACCCAGACAAGTAAACACGGTCTGAAGTGCATAAATGAACCGAGAATCACCGCCATGAAACTGGAACAAAACAAATAAATCTTCTTGAGAGAAACTGCTGCAGATTAGCGCACTCTCACTCAAGGGGAAGAACTACAGCTTAGGCTTCCGCCCGGAGAGCGCTAGACCTGGGGAATACAGGTGGAAATAAAGGCGAACCCGTCTCCAACCCGTCCGCCAGATCTATGTGCGATCCCGTGATCTCACTCGCCGCGGTGCCTCAGCAGCAGCGGGAGCGAGATTCATAGGCGCGGACACACTCCTCGGGCGTGCCGGCGGAGCACAATGCATTGCAGCGGACGCTGGATCTGATGGGAAAAGAAGATAGGGGATCACCCGTCTTAATCTCCCATCTAATCCATCTGCGAGCACAGCCACTGCTCCGCCTCAGCGGCAGCGTGGCAGGTGCTGCGAGGAGCGCAGGTGAAAACTCCTCCTCAAAGAGAGTTTTCGCCTCCAGCCAGATCATCGCAAAAACTGTGTGTATCCCGAGAGAGCGCTAGACCTGGGGAATACAGGTGGAAATAGGGCGAACCCGTCTCCAACCCGTCCGCCAGATCTATGTGCGATTCCCGTGATCTCACTCACCGCGGTGCCTCAGCAGCAGCGGACTGGGAGATCATAGGCGCGACACACCTCGAGCGTGGCGGGAGCACAATGCATTACAGCGGACGCTGGATCTGATGGGAAAAGAAGATAGGGATCACCCGTCTTAATCTTCCCATCTAATCATCTCTGAGCACAGCCACTGCTCCGCCTCAGCGGCAGCGTGGCAGGTGCTGCGAGGACGCAGGTGAAAACTCCTCCTCAAGAGAGTTTTCGCCTCCAGTCAGAGAGGAACACACAGTCTGTAACGTGATCTACTTTCGCCCTCATTGGCCTTTGATATGTCTGCTTCTAGTCTTTCTTTGCCTATCTTTTTAAGAATAAACTTTCTTATTTCCTATCTGATAGTAACAGACTCACAGAACACATTCGACTGACACACACAGAGAGCTTTGCTGAATGACAAAAAGCTGGCGCCGGCTGCACATCACGTGCTTTTAAGCATCCTGGTCGTGGACGTCACCGCACCTGGACGTCTGGCCGTCAATTTTGACTGATTACACATATGATTCAGAGCTGGACAACGCTGATGGCGTTCCCCTAGCGTCTCGACGCAGCTCGATGTTCCCGGAGGGGAACTATAAACTATGATAAAAGTTAATCAGCATGCATTGATTTATCCCATGTTGTAGCAAACACCCAAAAAATAAATAAATGATGTGCTCTTGTGACCAACCGAGAAAGAAGAATGAGTCTAGATTCCTGATTTGTCATTTCAAATTAATGTAGGCCTGTTACATTCTTATTTTTATTAGGCCTATTATTCTGAAGTTACTTTTGTTATTAAACAAAAATGGAAACGCAAAAATTCTGATTCTGAATAATTTCCTCATAACTGATGCGCTGCAAAGGATAAAATTAGGCTATTTACTCCTCAATTAAAAAAAAGAAAAAAAGGTCTTTTAACCTTTTTCTTATGAAAACAACCAAGGTGACTGTTAATGAAACGTGGAAACTGCTCCTGAAAAGAATGAATATCATACCGTCATGCAAGTCCTTCCTAGCTAACACACGCATGACGCAGTACCAGTTTTGTGATTTATTGGTACTGTACTTTTATTGTACTGTACTGTAGCATGCTCATAGTTTCTGCGCTTTAGTGAAGTGATATACAGCGCGGGGCCGTGTTTGCGCGTGCTATAGAAGAGTGCACGCTACCAGCACACTATAACATCTGACAGGACAGGATAGTTCGTTTTTTCTGAGGTGAGAGACTTTTTATTTCATTACAAGTTACGAAAATAACGATAGAATAATGACACTGACATTAAACCTGTCAACATCTTATCTGACTGCAGATACTGAATCGGGACACAGCCTTATTCTCAGGCACTCTTTCTTTACTTAAATTTCACCTCAGATGATCTGACAGTGTCAACAGCTTTTATGCACGTTTTTTAAAATAAAAGTCTCGCATCAGAAAAGTATTTAGAATTATGTTTTTGTTAATGATGTCGTTTCTTTGGCTGTATTCAATCCGCGACCCACTCAGAACGGTCTCGCGACCCACTTTTGGGCTGCATACCCAGCACTTTTGACCCACCAGTTGAGAAACACTCACAGAGAAGTATAGAAAATCTAAGTTGCATTGATAAAAAAATAAAAATAAATACTGCACTGGTTTCGGATTGGATTGGTATTGGCCGATCCTCAGAATTTTCGAGATCAGATCGGATCGGTTCTGAAAAAATGGTATTGTTGCATCCCTAATTGCGACGTAACCAATTGCCCCGCCCCTGTATCGAAAATGTACTGAACCGTGTCACCACTGTGTCAGATCGAACCGAACCGTGAATTTTGTGAACCGTAACACCCCTAATATAAAAAAATTGTTTGTGTTTATGTGTGTATATATATATATATATATATATATATATATATATATATATATATATATGGGTCGGCCAATTTAAAAAAAAAAAAATAGGTCGCTCTTAAAAAGTTTGAAAACCACTGGTCTAACTTACAGAGATCATCTAGCATTGCGACTTTCAAGACTTGTGACATTATCCTTAAAGCACCTGAAAGGAATCTTGTTTCAGTACTAGAAAGGTCAGAGTTCTAGGTTTGTGTTTATTTAATCCCACTAAACGCACACTGCTAATGTGTTTATTGAAGGCGTGTAATTAGCCTCAAGAGCAGGAAAGTTTGTACAAAGATGAATCATTCACAGAATCAGGATTTATCACCACCTGTGTGAAGCCATGTCCACTTCTGTGATTGTAATTGGCACGTCATCTGATGGACTCGTATTGATTTTAGTGATATTATCACCCAAGCCCTTGTTTTCCCATCCGGTGAGATTCATCGTTTGGGCCGGATGAGCGCATGTGAATATGTCTGTGTGAGTGATTGCCCTTCAAGACTGCTGATAGGGCATCCAGACAGGCTGAGAGCAGCTGCTGGGTGCTGTGGTTGTGATTTAAGCACGGAAGCTAAAACTAACTTTCTGGTGCTAATGGCCACCTTGCAATGCGATGCACTCAAATGAGTTGGGGAGAAGACCAAGAGCGAGATAATGAGAATAAAGGACGTTCTAGACATCTTGAGGAAATTATTGCTAAATGATCACACTTACCGTAGTGATTGAAACTGGTCTATCATGGAAAAATACATCAAGGAAGTGTGGAAAGTTTTTGGCACTTTGTAGTGGTGCGTCATATGTGTTTTATAGAACGTTTTGAATAACCGACAGCAGTAACCAGAGCTTTCATGCTTGTCTGTTTAGATAAATGGCAACTATTATTAAGGAACATGATGTACAATAAAGGATTATAAACATAAAAAATATATCATATCTCATATAAAAAAATATCACATATTAAAGTCAACATGACATCACCCTTTACCTTCTTAAAGGGATAGGTTGAGTAAATGATCTCTTTAATACATGTTCCTGGTCTTATTGTGAACAATTTACCATCCAGTTATGTTTATCCATCCATCCATCCATCCAGTTATGTCTACCATCCATCATCCATCCAGTTATGTCTGTCTGTCCATGTCTTACATATTCTGGTAAATACTTCCCATGCTCTTTTCCTCCATTCCTCGCTTTATTATGAGCATGACGAGGAAAATGCAGCTGAGAGCAAAATCAATCACTTTATGTTCAACCTACCGCACATCAACTCATGCAGAGAACATCTAGCCCCTTTTGTGTTGCTTGTACATGGCAGATTTGCCCTTGTGTGTGTGCACGCCCATGCCTGCAAGTCTCAAATTCCTGCATCCGCAGAGGTCTTGGAGATAGACAGGGAGCTTTACAATTCCCCTTCAGCCCCTCTTGAAGTTTAATTTCACGCCTAAATGTGCCATCTAATTCTCAGATCTCATGTCATTTAATGCTGTTATCTCTTTCTCCTGTGCCGTGCTCTACATAATGAGAATTTAAGAGTCTGAGACACATCTGAAAGATATCACATAATAATGAATGGCCGGGTCTCAGATTTTTGCTTCCGAAACAATCTGCTCAATATCATGAAGGCGCTTTTATATGAAACAGAAATAATTTTGTGGACTAGAATCTATTCATTTAGCAGCTCTGCCTAGAGACTAGTGTCTGAATGAGCTAGCTATTATCAAACATGCTGATGTGATTGTACTTTTGGCTCTGGCTGAAGTGAGACATTTATCCTTACATTCTCATGCATTTCAATCTGTCATTTTGGACATGTTCATTGCTTTAACTCCTGCTAATGCAAACAGGCCAGACCATTCATCTTCTGTTCAGAAAGAGGTCAAGGTGACCTGTAATGTTGAATATCTATGCAAATCCCCACACAAACAATGGGTGGTTTACCGTATTCAGTGGTTTTAACTTTCTCACTAGAGAAAGAATCGGATCGCTATTGCAAAGTGGACCAACCTGTTCTGTCTCATGTTGAGAAATAAAAAACTGGATCGTACAGGCTGTACCTTGCCTAACGGAACCTTAAATCAAGGCTTTGTTTTCCTGTATTTTTCCTCTTGTAAAAAATGTATTAAATATAAAGGTTTGAAGCATTGTAAAAATGACTTGTAAAAGAAACTTGTATAAGTTACACCCAAGTATTTTTATACCAAAATAATTTTATGGATAAACTTCTGGCTTTCTCAATTACGTAATTAAAGTAGAAAGGAAATGGCATTCAGAACTGCTTTTACTTCTACAGTGTGACATATTTCTAAATGAAGCACGATATTCAGTTGGGCGGACTTCATTTCAGTGGGAATTGATTGTGATATGGCTAAAAAGTATGGTTTTGGTCATGTCATATGAAAATAAAAAATGAGGTGGAACAAGCTACTAGGGATGTATACCAGTACTGAAATGTACCTGTATATATTATACTTCAAAAGGTATCATATCATAATTTTGCTCAATTCGGTATTTCATATGCTGCAGTTTCAAAATGCACCTGTAAGTGGCAGTGCTTCCCAAATTGCTGTGCAACCAGTAAAAGTGACAACAAAACAACGCGATGGATCAAACAGATGAAACTATCACATCTGAAATTAATAAACAAAGAGAACAGTAGAAGTGAAATATGGCATTACTTTGGATACAAAACAGATGAACAAACTGACCTTACTACACCTGTATGCAAGCATTGATATAAATCATGTGCCACAGGAACACATCAAATCTTTTTAAGCA
Source organism: Gymnocypris eckloni scoliostomus (assembly GCA_027564155.1). Taxonomy (NCBI): domain Eukaryota; kingdom Metazoa; phylum Chordata; class Actinopteri; order Cypriniformes; family Cyprinidae; genus Gymnocypris; species Gymnocypris eckloni. The sequence continues at coordinate 26,700,423 of CM050435.1, forward strand.
TTTGTCTCTTGCTCATCCTGATCTTTTCAGAGAATTAAGAGATCGACAGGTGAGCGCATCATTCATATATTCAGATTTAATTTAAACTTTTATTTACAACTGATCAATGCACATAAAGATGTGATACAGTGAGCTCAAATGTGCATGTATGACACGCTAGAACCAGTGTATATATGCACTTGCATTTCATACTATCGAATATGAATTGAATTTGAATTGAGCAAGAGTTTTGCATATTAATTTTAGTATCAATGATATGAAGGGAATGTTTCGTGATTTTGAATATTACTTTGACTGTAAGAATAATACTTTACAGTAAAGCAACATTTGTTGCATTAATTGCAACTTCAGTTGTATTTTTCTTCAAACTCAGTCAAAATGTAACCTGTGTTCCCAGTAGGTTTTTTGTTACATTTTGAGACATTTTCTTTGCTCTGAAAAGATAAGAAGATTTGAATATATTTTCATCTAATTGTTTCAGTTATCCTATATATATATTTTCCTCCAAAATAAAAATGTAGCCTATGTTCCCTTTAGGTTTTTTTGTTACGTTTTGATACAAAGGTATTGAGATATTAATCTATTATTATTATTATTATTATCAATACAATTTTTTTAAATTCACTAATCTTTTGAGGCTGGTTATTTGCCACCTATAGTATCGATTTAGTATCGATACCGAGGTATTACACTCTGCTATCGTACAGAAGCCAACAAGCTACACTACTATACAAAAGTTACCATTAATTTTTTTTTTTGGAAAGTCTTATCCTCACTAAGCCAGCATTTATTTTATTAAGGAAACATGACAATCAGTCATATTGTAAAATATGATTAAAATGTTAAATAATATGTTTTAAAATGTAAATTATTTTTGTGAAATCATTTGGTTCTCAATAAATATTTCTTATGATTATCAATAATAATATTTTACTTAATATTTTGTGGAAACCATGCTACCTTTTTTAGGATTCTTGAATATAATAGAAAATAGCAGTAATTACTTGCTGAATAAACATATTCATTTCTTTTTTTTAAACCGTCTGACCCCAAATTATACTAAGACCAAACCTTTGCATATTACATTATAGTAGAAGAAAGATTTTAAAGACAATTTGTTTTCGTTTGGAACGACATGCACTTATCATTTTTTGACAACAACACTGGGAACATGCATTAAGGAAGTAAATGGGGTTAGCTGTGATTCGTTAACTGTTGGTTTAAAGCATCCAGTTTAGTCAGTTGGTATGGCATACCCCAATTCCAAACTGAGGAAAGAAACAACACATCCATTTCTGGAATGAGATCCTCTAAAAAGCTCAGGCTTCACACTTCCTCAAGACATGCGGGTGAAATCCCGCTTACGCCCTGACTGATGAAGGAGAGATGAGTGAGTGTGATCACAGTCCTCAAAACCACCCCTGTCTTAACTACATCACAGACTCCTGGAGACGGAGACAGAGATGACACCGTTTGAACCAACACTGTGCTGTCAGGAGGAAGACGGATGGCTTTCTTTTTCTGTCTCCTCTGTTTATGACTGAGGTTGAATTCACACACAGAAGGAGACTCTGAATCCATCGAGTAAAATGAATGAGTTTTGTGCCTGACTGAAATGGTTTTTCAGGACACAGAAAGAGAAAATCATCATCTTTTGTTGAGCAGTGTGGTCAGATTTTCTCAATTCTGTGTGGATTCTTCATTTATCTGTTGTTCTGACTGATTACGTCATGCTTAAATCAGTTTTTCTAAAGAACTCTCAAGATTACAGCTTTTGTTCGGAGCCCTTTTCTAAATGTCATGATATTTATATGATTGGTTTGTCTGGGTGACGCTTTGAGTAAAACGAATTATTTTTATCCGTCGCATTAGCAGGACTCCGCAATTAGGATGTTCCAACATGTTTTCCAGAAAGTGTTATGATTTTATATATATATCAAGTAAAATAACACCTGGGTCATTTATGGCTATTATTTCAGTTTAAAAACTTTCACATTAGAAATTAATTATTTGCCATATCCTTTTGTAAATTGTTTTTAGGTTTAATGAAACATGAAAAATTTAAATAATAATTATTTTTGTTACTATTAGACCCTAAGATATAAATAATATATGTGTTCATAAAATATAATAGACTAGTAGTGGGTAAAATAGTGGGGTCTGTAAAAATATCAGCTAAGCAAATTCTGTATTATTACACTTAGCTGATTTGTCAAATGTGCTATTAGAATACTCTACAGTTTTTTTGTCTTAAATGCTATGCTAGCAATAAATTAGCAATAAATGCTAATTTTACAGTATAATAAGGCTAAATGGTATTTTAAGCCAGCATGGAAAATCATTGGTATTTTTGCTAATAAACAGCACTATAATATTATTATTCCTGAGCTACTTGGTATTCTCCTTGTGTTTTTTCCTCTATATTTTAATTGTAATGTCTAACCCCAGTCTTTTCCCTATTGCTCTGGCCCCACATATAGCTATAAATAAATATAATTTTGAAGAAATGTTGTTATTCTAGTGTGAACTAGAATAAGTCCTGGGTTTGTTGATAAGACAGAGCCTAATGTTGAATTCAGAATCAAGCGTGCATTAGGCTTGTGTGGTTGCAATCCTAATGACTCTTTCTATCAGTCAGGCATGTTTTAGGTAACTTTTTGTTTTTGTTTTAGAACGTCATGTCAGTGTTCTTTAACCAGCTTATGCAGACATAGTCAATCCCACCATAGAACTCACAAATTTCCTCTCCGTCCAAAATGGACAAATCCCTGCTGGAGGCGTTGTATCTAATATTGTTTTCATTGATGTGCGGTTGCATAAGTGCTGTGAGTGTGTGTCTGTCCCCTATTGCATAAATGTCATTCCCGGAACATTCTGGCAGACCTCTATTCGGGCAAAGCCGGTCGACGCCACATCCACTGTGGTCAGCATTTGTTGTGGTTGATTTTAGTTCAGACATCCTGTCTGATACACTCATTACTGTCAGCATCTCTCTCTCTCTCTCTCTTCTCTCTCTCTCTCTAACTCCATGTTTCTTGGCAGAACCACTGGGTTGCTTATCCCTCTCAAGCAGAGAATCTCCTGCTCAACTTGTGATACCTAAAAACTGCAACTGCCAGAAGAATCTCTAGTATTTCATGCTCTGTCTTTAACTGAAGCAAACCTGTAACACCTGTTCTGGATGACATATCTGTTTTAACAATTCAGCTATGGAAAAACTACTGTAGGTGTTATTTTGCATTGACAAGCACCTTCCAGTGCAGTTTTAAAAATACAGGTGTCACAATTCAATATAATTCATCGCAATTTGGCAGTGAACATATGTTATCTACTAAACTGCATAAAGTCCATGAGCATAATATCAACATATACTATGATGCAAAAGCCTCTAATTGACATTTGAAACGTTCTTATATAATGCAATTTTTTTTTCAATCTTCTGTGCTTATATTAAATTATTTCACTTTAATGGCAATGAAAAGAGCCTGTTCATTGCCATTAAAGTGAAATTACCAAAGCTACTCATAGGAGCCTGATAAAAAATGCTAATTTTAGAAGAAAATGTAAAACACCACTTAGATACTTTTGCATCTTGAACTCTCTCTCTTTTTTTAAGCTATTTTAAATGTATATTGTTCTATATTTTATTTAAAGTAGTTTTATTTATAAATACCACTAATAAATTGTCACACATTTATATATATATTTAGAGAGAGAGAGACAGAGTATAAAATAAGTGATAGTATAATATTTGTATTTTTTTATGGAATTTCTTTATGTATATATATATTTATGTGTGAGCTTTATATTTAATAGTTTAGAAATTACTTGCTTGTGCAACCTTGGTAAAAATCTCTCTTTTTTTTAAGAATTCTGTTAAGGCATCGTTTTTTTCATTGAGTGAAATGAACTTAATCATGCTTTAAACACAAAAAATAAGGTTGCAAGATATGAATGTGATATATTCAGTCACATTCCTACATGGAATGACTGTATTGGCAGAACCTTTGTTGTGCTTTATGTGTTTTTCTGGTATGAATCGAGTCTTCACATAAGCAAATCTTTCCATAACACACTCACGAGTGAGGTGTTATGTGTCATCTGTGTGTTTGTGTGTGGAGGAGAGCGCTGGGGGGTGATTACATCAAACTTTCCCCCTGAAGGGTCGGTCCGGGCTTCCTGGGCTGGGATTGGTGAAAATATTTAGTAGGCATGCATTAGTAGAAGATGTTGAGTAGTGTAATAATGTTTGGCATAGCAACTACAGAGAGGGAAGCACCTGCCACCGGGTATAACCAGCACCAACGCCACCCTCACATGTAATCATTCCCCAGCGGATGTTTTCTGCTGAGTTTGTTGTTGTTGAAGTTCCTCGGAGGCATCTCTGCATGCCATATTACGTCATAGTGAGATTTCGTCTACTCACCAAGGAGTTGGAATGTTTTGAGCAGACCCCAGCATAACACATATTTCTACTGTTAGATTTTTTCCTCCTTTCTGTGTATGTCTGTAAACATCGTATAAATCAGCATCTGCTCGGCTTTCACCAGGTGAAGATGATATGCCATGATTTCCATCGTTACACAAAGATGAAGTGACATAATGAAAGATGAGCTTTGGCAAGAGAGGAAGAGACAGATGAAGAAAGACTCTGCCTGCAGGTGATTCAGAGTGACCATCTCTATGGAAACAAGGTGTTCATCGGGTTTAAGATATTGTTATATTTATTGCTGATTGAAAACTGATCAATGGTCTATATACAGAACAAGGAATGCAATTATGAAGTAAAATGTAATGAACAAGAGTTTTCATCTCAACATAACTTTCTTTTTAACTTTTAATTTTTTTTTTTATTTATTTTTACACCAGGTATGTGTGTGTGTAGCAATTGTTTGTAATATGAGTATTGTTATACCATGTTTTTTTTAATGAATACAGCAAGAAAGCTCAGACATCTCTGGTTTAACATGAAAAAGAAAAAGAGATCTCAATCCAATAGAGCACCTTTGGGATGGTGGACAAGCACCATGTGAAAACAAACCCATAAAAACTCTACTGGTTAATATGGTACCAAAACCAAATGTAAAAACAAACCTGAAGCTGAAGAAACGTTAACGGAAAATTAAACCTGAGTGACTGAGGGAGAGACAGAGATACTAGCAATGTTCTCTTCTCAGTGTTCTGTGAGAGTGAGCATGAACACAGCAACACATTTTTTTTTATGGAATCGCTATTAAAGTCATTTTCTGGATTCTGTTTTTTTTTCCAAAGCCTGGTTCAACTTGCTTGTTAATTCTAGACTGTTTTAATGGTTAACATTATATTTGATGAATCAAAAAGTTGCATATCAAATTAATTTAAATCATGCTTACACCAAAGTTGAGATGTTTTATCTAAAGGTGACTAAAAAACAATAATTTGAAGGCCTTTATGAAATTGGTTTTATATTTCTGCAAATACATTCTGGTAAATACATTTGTCTGGTAAACTTTAAAAAATAATGCTTTTAATTAATACGTATTATGTGAGCCCCTAAACCTGTATGTGTGTAGGAAATTCTGTGACTAGCCTATGTTGTAAACAATGTTTATCAGCTACAATGAGACACATGTTTCATCCGAGCAAAGATAGACTAAAATATTATTCAATTGCTGCATGATTGACCACTCAATACAGTGCTATGAAATATACTGACATATTTGAAAATAGCTCAACATTTAGTTAGAACTGCCATCCGGATGTTTTGATGAACCGCTAGCTGCTGATTGCCAGCTCGTTGAGTGAGTCCTTGCGGGAGAATGACACACAATGCCTTTTTAGTTTTGAGGGAAATATTGTATCTTCATAACCAGGGGTGGGGAGATAAGTCAGTATGAAACAACAATCCATTTGACTTCCAAATGCATTTTTTTAAATGAACAAGATATTCGTGAAATATAAAATGCAAGGTCATATTGTTCACAACAGTTTTGAATGAAAAAGATTTTCATTTAATTTTCCCTAATTTAATTTGCTGTTGGTAGTATATAATATAATTTAAATAGGTAATTAAGCAAATACACTCACCGGCCACTTTATTAGGTACACTTGTTCAATTGCTTGGTAACACAAGTGGTGGTGGTGTAATGGTGTGGGGGGTATTTTCTTGGCACACTTTGGGCTCCTTAGTAACCAATTGAGCATAGTTTAAATGCCACAGTCTACCTGAGTATTGTTGCTGACCATGTCCATCCCTTTATGACTACAGTGTACCCATCTTCTGATGGCTACTTCCAGCAGGACAATGCACCATGTCACAAAGCTCAAATCATCTCAGACTGGTTTCTTGAACATGACAATGAGTTCACTTTACTCACAGTCACCAGATCTCAATCCAATAGAGCACCTTTGGGATGTGGTGGAACGGGAGATTCGTATCATGGATGTGCAGCCAACAAATCTGCAGAAACTGCGTGATGCTATCATGTCAATATGGACCAAAATCTCTGAGGAATGTTTTCAACACCTTGTTGAATCTATGCCACGAAGAATTAAGGCAGTTCTGAAGGCAAAAGCGGGTCCAACCCGGTACTAGCAAGGTGTACCTAATAAAGTGGCCAGTGAGTGTATAGGGCCCTATGAAAGCCATTACATTTTTTTCCCACATTCCGTTTTTTATTAATTTATTTGTCATTTTTCTGGATTCAGTTTTTTTCTTCCCCTGGTTCTAACTTGCATTGTTAATCTAGACTGTTTTAATGGTTACATTATATTTGATGAATCAAAAAGCATATCAAATTAATTTAAATCATGAAACTTACACCATTAAATAGCAATTTATTAAAGGTTTAAAAAATTAATAATTTGAAGGCCTTATGAAATTGGTTTTATATTTCTGCTAAGTACATTCTGGTAAATAATTTGTCTGGTAAATATAACTTTAAAAATAATGCTTTAATTAATACTTGTATTATTAATACTATCATTACATTAAGTAATATTTCTTTTGATGTATTTGGCAAATTCTGTGACATTCCGTGTTGTGAATTCAATGTTTATGACTGGATTCGGCGATTCCACATTTTCTGCATTGTGGAAAACATAGAGCTAAAATATATTCAATTGCTGCAAGTAATTGACCACTTCTTTAATACAGTATGTCTGTGAAATATATAAAACATATTTGAAAATAGAAAATTTACATTTATTAATTGCCAAAGTTGTTGTTGAATATAATCAATGTTTCATCAATCGATGCATTGATACATTTTGGTCTGTTAATCAATGCCAGTAATGTCAAACATAGCCAATAGATCTAGTAGAAAAACTAAATAAAGTAATAATAAGTTAATACATTATAGTTTAAGTCTCTTATGCTCACCAAGGCTGCATTTACTTGATTAAAAATGCAATAAAATCAGTAATAATGTGAAATATTGCTACAATTTAATATAACTGTTTTCTATTTCAGTATATTATAATGCATTATGATTTATTCCAGTATTCATGAGTAGTCTTATAACCCTTCAAAAAATCATTCCAATATGATGACTTGGTGATGAACAAACATTTCTTTCCTTTATCTATGTTGAAAACAGTTCTGCTTATGAATATTTATTGTGGAAATATTAATGTGTCTTTGCTGAATTAAAAGTAGATTTTAAGAACCCCAAACCTTTGAATGGTCGTGTATATTTGACTTATTTCCAAAACTATCACCAGAATGTTTGTGGTCTTTTCTTTACATTTGGAGGCTATTAATTAGAAAATTAGCCTTCTGTTGCACTTTGTGTTCATTTCCTGTTTTTAGACATATATAAGTCAGCCTACATCTGTTAAAAACTCTGGAAATAAAGGAGTGAATTGGCAAAAATGTGTCCAGAAACACTGTGATAAGTAGATTTTCTCTGGTATTTCCTTCCTGTGCAGTGGCTTCATAAAATAACCACATACTAATCCGAGCCTAAATTAGATTTGCATGTGTATGTCTGCGTGTTCATCCAACTATTATTTGGGCAAGTGCATGCTTGTGTGTGGCTGTTTGTTGACTGATACTCTATGCTTAGATGGAGACTTAAGATTGTGTGTGTGTTGTGATCTTTGGATGAGGGGTTTGAGCAAGCGGGCTTGCTTCTGGCTCTAATCTGATTCTATAAAGTGCTTAGGAGGATCTTTGTTTCCATCTGGTGGTTTTCACTCTGTTACATCACTGCAGCTGGCAATGTGTGCATGTGTGTATCGAGGGAGGAGCTTAATACTGGATCCTCTGATGTCAGAGACTCTAGTTAACACACGTGCATTGGACATGCATTGCCCCGGGCCCTGTCTCTCAGCTTGATGCCTCTTACGCTTTTGTTTTTGATGTTTCGATGTGAATGAATATGATAATGGGTGTTTTGCAATTTATATTGCTTGGGTACTTGAACAAACAGCATAATTGTGCTGAGCGAATGACTGGTGGTTCACAGTTATCAAAGGAAGGACACAGCAAGGACATTAAATATTTATGAAACAATTTCTCAACTGTCCAATAAATGACCCCATACTGAAAGCTGATGTGTTCTGTGATGGATGGATTTGGCTTAGCTATGCCTAGATTCAGAGAAAATGGAGTGTGATACTGATATCAAATCAATCAGAATTCCATCAAAAGCATAACCTTTTTTGTTTTAGACCAACATATACCATGGTAATTTTTACCAACATACGTTTATGCTTCAGAAATGCATATAACCATACAATATTGATATATATGTTATATTACATAACCTATTACATTAGCATTTCAATGTTATATAACATTTATTTTACAAAAATAGCAACTTATTTAAATGTATTTATTTAAAATCATTGCTGGAAGATCCACAATTAAGTTATTAAATATAATTGAATTATATAATTCATTGTTTTGTGTGTGCAAATTTGATTTGAAACGTTCCATGGTAATGGTTGGTATGTACGAAAATCACAATAGTGTTGCTCACAAAAATCTTTTTTGTCAAGTTTGTGCTGTTAAATAATTAATATTTTTTTCAACGTGATCCTAAATTCAATATGAAATTAGAGTTAATCCTACTTCCTTCATTTATTTCTCATTGTTTCACATTATTTATGTTTGTTTTCATTATATAAAAAATTATTTAATCTTAATTTTCCCCTCAATGTAAGCTACTGTTTTCTTTTGCATTTATTTTGATTTCTGGAATGCATTTAAACATGATAAGCTGAGAACTCTACACTCTTATTGGTGGTTAAAACATAAATTCATCAACATATTTGTATAAATGAATATGCAAGGGTCATGAAATTGCGAAGCAAGTTTTTTTTTATTCTGTAAAAATGTGCAGATCTTTCTTATGTATGCACAACTTTCCTTCCCAGCAGTAAAATAGCTATTTATGCATTGTTTTAATAAACTAACATTCAGTTCTGGCTCTATTCTGGTATGAAACTCGGAAATATGACACACTACAGAGTGAAAATGGGTGGCGAATGCCATTTCGTGTGGATGTTGAGGAAGTGTGGGGTGGATACTGACCGGGCTTCTAATGGTGCTATTGTTTGTGTTTCAGATCAACTTGAGGCTCATCTTGGTGAGTGGAAAAACAAAAGAGTTCCTGTTCTCTCCAAACGACTCTGCGGCCGACATCGCCAAGCACGTGTACGAGAACTGGCCAATGGGTGCGTGATGATTCACATTTTAAAACACAATTTTTTTTTTATACGTCCCATCAATAGACTGAATCCATTGGCTCGTGTAAAGGATTTTCAGGCTATTGTTTCCTAGTGTTGAGTAGATTCCTCTTTACAACCTTTTTCTGTGTTCAGATAATCTGTGCCGCAGACAAATCTAAGTCTGACCGAGTGGTAATCCTGCGCAGAGCTAGATTTTACTCACTGTGCGCTGACCTAAAGTCAATGACAGTACTGAAGGGTAAAAACAGAGCGTCTGAGTATGTGTGTTTATACAACTGTCTGGCTGTCTCTCCGCATGTGTCTGAGGTTTGTGAAGGGCGGTTTTCATTCAGATATTCCACAGATACTGTTCTAGCTGAATCTGTAGGTTATTATATATTTTTTGGGAAGAGCAGATGGTATCCAGCAGACTCCTCTTTCATCTGTTTCTTCACTGTGCCTTGGCAGCCTGTCTGAAACAACAAGTGCTTTTAGGGATGTGGCCACAAGCTCAAGTTTAGCATTTTTCCATTTTATTGACCTCTTACTGTGGTGGTACTACGGGGCAGTGATAGTAATACCATGGTGTTTTGATATATACACTACCATTAAAAAGTTTGGGATCGGTAAGATGTTTTGAATGTTTTTGAGAAAATCTTACCAAGGGTGCATTTATTTGATCAAAAATAGAGTTAAAACAGTAACGTTCTAAAAAGCATTAGTAAAAATAAAATAGCTGTTTTCTATTTTAATGTGTTTAGCAGCCATTACTGCAGTCTTTAGTGTCTTATGATCCTTCAGAAATCATTCTAACATGCTGAAATAGTGCTTAAGAATAATCTGTGTTGGAAAACCTGGCAGGAATAATATCTGAGTAATGTTGAAACTGTGATGCATATTTTTCCAGGATACTTTGATGAATAGAAATTAATATTAATTCGTCTTCTTTAGTGTCACTTTTGGTCATTTTGATGCATCATTGCTGAATAAAAATATGCATTTCTTTCTTTCTTTGTTTCAAGAAAAAAAAAGATGGTTCTTTTTTGAGGAGTTGGAGACCAGCAAACCAAAATAGTCTGGTTTAGGCGTTTTTTTGTTTGTTTGTTTTTAGCAGTAATTATATATTTTTTAATTGCTGGTTCTTGTCCTTATTTGTCCTCTAAAAATCCAGGGTTTAGTTAAGTTGAAGTTTATTTTAATATTTATAATTTCTTGCTTTGAATAGCTCTTATGAAAGTCATCAGCCTTTAATTATGCCAAAAAGAATATTGATGAAAAAGAAAGGCCTTCTTTGTTGTACAGTTCGTAAACTCCATCGGGGTGGTCCGGGATTGAATCAGAGTTTTATTCATAGCAGACGAGCACAGCGCAGCTCGACCTCACGAGGACACAGAATGACCCTCAGTTGAGTCTTGTGACTGATTGAGTCAAGAGTGAGAAAGAGACGGGTGGGTCGTATGAATAAATGAATGAAGAGAGAAGAGAGTGAAAAACTTAAAGTAACATGGAAAAGTTCAGACTAGTAGAAAAGTGTTTTTCTAGAGAACAGTTCAACCAAAAGAATAATACTGTCATCATTTCCTCACCCTCATGTAATTCCTAACTTGAATGACTGTCTATCTTCTGTCTAAGACTTACATGTTTGTGTCTTTCTTAAGATTATTATGGAAAATTCCTTTTGTGTTTCTCTTTGTGATGCCATTGTAATCACAAAATATGTATGTTTTTTTTTTGTACAACACAAACATGAATTTTTATAATTTGTTCTGTCTTTAACAGACTGGGAAGAGGAGCAAGTGAGCAGTCCGAACATCCTGCGCCTCATCTACCAAGGCCGATTCCTACACGGCAATGTGACGCTAGGAGGTGAGCCGCCCTCCCACACCTCATTACCATTATCAACATCACATCACACATGCTCCGTTTCTCTTGATTTTATTAAATCATTCCTCTCAGTCCAGAATCATGGGTCTGACGGATAAGAAGTTGCTTGTTTTTCTTCTGCCAGGTAAAGCTAGTGGACTCATAACAGCACAGATATTTATTTTGGCTTTATCTTGGTTGATTTCGGCCAGAGTGCAGTCGCGGTTCAGTTCTATCATTGTTCAGCTTATTATAAGGAAATCCAAAATTAATCTCCCAGTCCCAATACACCTAAATTTGACTATTCTCAAGTCGTGAATGGAATTCAATGACTTAAACTATTCCCAGAATCTAGCGAGTTTGTCAACAAACAGTCTATGAATGTAGGAAAGACTGGCCGGCAGACTTGTCATCAGGGACAGAAAACAGGGAGGAGAGGAAATTCTTTGGGCGTGAACAGGAAGCATTTTTATTTGTTTGGCTATCCCTCAAGCAACAATAAAAGATGGAGTGGGTTTGTGAATGGGTTTATAAGAAAGTATACGAGAAAATATCTATCTATCTATCTATCTATCTATCTATCTATCTATCTATCTATCTATCTATCTATCTATCTATCTATCTATCTATCTATCTATCTATCATCAAATGTTTTTTTTGTCATATTACACAAATAAATCCTAGATTAAGTCCTAGATTCTCTATAAATTTGACAGGGCCTTTTATATGTGACCTGTGAAAAACTTGACTATGATATACTTTACTTATAACCAGGGGTTTTGTCAGTATATTTTGTCTGGGCAAACTTTTCCCATGGTTGAATAACTAAGTGAAACCTCACAACCAGTTCCAATTCCTGAACTGTTCGCCTGATGACGTGATGGAACGCAGGCAGGTTTTGCCAAAATAGTGTCACTTTGATAATACACGCTGACACTTCTTGATTCAAGAGCACCAAGGCATGAAGACCCAGTGTCTCTGCGGGACAGAAGGCAGCAGCAGTGCTCTCAGAGTCAGTGATGGCTTTCAATAAGGCACAGGCTTTTGTTTTCATGTAATCCTGGTCCTCTGTTCTATAATTTCTTCCCCTTGAAAAGTGACTTTGGTGTCATAGATGTACAGCTGCATTAGTCTCTAGTGTCCATTTGGTCCAACACTCTTTTTTTCTTATGTCTTGCAGCTTTAAAACTGCCTCTCGGAAAAACCACAGTGATGCATTTAGTTGCCAGAGAGACGCTGCCCGAGCCAAATTCCCAAGGTAACCATTCTGCCCTCTCTCTTTTCTGTACACTCCTCCTTCACTGTTTCACACGCTCCCTGTCTCAGCAGCCTTCAATTTGTTCAAAAATGTTCAGTTTATATGTGGATCATTCTCACCCTCTGGCACTATTTCAGTTTTAGGAATTTTTAAAGTAGTGTTTAACCAAAATATAAAAGACCCGGTCACATGACAGTTTGGGGGAAACTATTGGAAGATAAATGTAATGCTTGTTGAGATTATTCTTATATATTAGCAGATGTTAAGGGTTTTACATTTTTATAAGGTTAAAACATTTTTATTAAAATGTTGAACTGAAGGCACTTTTTATGAAAATTTAAACGGATGATGTGCAATTTATTTATGGTTTTAGCATAGAAAAAATGATGTATGTATACTATCTATTTGTTGTTATTAATTTGAGTATGAGGGACACAATGGTTACTGACAAACAGGTGCTGGTTTCTAATAATTGTCAGGTTAATTTTGATAATTAACGTTATTTAAATAGTGGACATTTTAATGAACTATTAATATTATATATTTTACTATATTATATTATATATAATAACCTTACTTTTTCATAGCCCCTAGTTAAAATAATACTATTTCAGTGTACAATAAAATAAAACATAAATACATAATATAACAAAGTAAACCACACATAAATTGAAATATAATAAAATAATTACTATACAATTACAATACAAAGTCTGAGATTTACTTGCTTATCAAGGATTAATTCTGAGTAAAGAATATATGCAGAATGAAATATGCATCTTAGAAAGAAACATAATTATGTTGCCTACATCTTAAAGAACAGAATTTCCGTGATGCCTTAAATGCTGTCTATGTAGGCTGAAAGTTTTGGAACGAAACCAGTGTTTGTTTTTGTGCAATGGTATTAAGATTCCATGTGTTTGTTACAGGTCAGAGGAACCGGGAAAAGACTGGAGAGAGCAACTGTTGTGTGATCCTGTAAATACATCCCATCATCCCTCAGAACGAGTGTGTCCTATTACCCTTCGCCCATGCTGCTTAAACACAACTAATCACACCTGACTCCCACGAGCACCTGACCACAACAAGAGCTTCTCCTGGAAAGGAAAAAAAATCACCCGAGATAGATATGAGAACATTTCGGCTTCGCACAGTCCGTATTTTTGCCAAAAGTTGTCAAAAAATCAGATAATAAAATGCATCCCACCTTCACATAAATGTACACCCTTTCTAACATCTTCACACGCATCCATGAACTCATTCAAACACACACACACACACACACACACACACACACACACACACACACACACACACACACACACACACACTCCTCCCCTTCTGCCAGTTTGCACACGGAGGAGGCCCTCGTTTCTCTGTTTTTATTGCACATATAACATGAATGATTCAGTGAGGAAAAAGAGACTCGTTCGCCTCAGCCGAGGTCCTTGATTCTTCCTCTCAGGAGGGAGAAGTGTGATGGAGGAAATTCATTTACACAGGGTCTGACAAACTTTTCACATTTATCGATGCGATGGCTTGGATCTGGTGCGGAGGTGGAAAGGCATGCTGTCACCTACATCTGAAATAAGAGCACACGCTTCACCGACGGGATTAATCTCCGCTACAGTCGCCCTACCGGACTGTTTCCATCATATGCTATTCGCCACATGAAGGAGAACAAGATGTGCCTGATGAATGGTTTAGAAATGTTTATTATACACTTCCATATGTTTTAAATGCCCCACTAAGGTCCTGGAGATCCAGTGTCCTGCTCTACCTAGTTCCTAGGGACTTTGCAGGAAGGTAGATCACCAGAAGTTGGTTGGATTGACTCGTGGGAAAGTCTAAAATACACATAATGAGTAACAGAAACATTTCCGACTGTGTTTTGACAGTCAACCAGTGTTGCATCTGCCCTCTTTAGATAGATCTGAGCTGCTCTCTTTCAGGAAGGGTAATAAGATTGATCCCTTTATTTTCTAAGTGTAGTGGTGTAAATTAATGCTTGCGTCTGGAGCCAGAAGATTACTATGGAATGAAGTTTGGCTTGGTTTCTATTTCCCCTTCCTTGTTAGATATACAATTTGTTTGCACAACAGAAACATGAGCTGTTTCGTTTCCAAATCTGTGTAATTTTTTCTTTCCCCTCCTTTTTAATATTTTTCCAAATGGGAATTGTATTCGAAGGTTACATATGTGTAGAGTATATTTAATATGAATCTTATAGAGAACATAACTATAGATTGTTGATATATATTGGTGTCTAGTGTATGATAGTCTAAAAACAGTTAGCACATTAGCATTTGGAGCAGTGAGACGCTGACAATTTCATGTACTTTAACTGCAGCAAATCCCTCTCTAATGGCTGAAGAAATTACTCTCTCTCTCTCTCTCTCTCTCTCATCAAATGTTCAGAATTTTATGTTTTATTTTTGATTTCCTATTTCTTTTATGTGGTCTTTGCTTTCTGCTTTTAACACCGCACTAGGTCTGAAAAATATTGGTCCTTATCAGGGTTCAAATCTGTACAGAGCTGAAGTTTTTAAAAAAGATAATTGTAAATAAACTAATGCTTTTCATTCTCTAAACTACAAATGGAAATACATCTATAAACTCAATAAAGAATCCAGAGTATTGAAGTGAAATGTTATTGCTTGCTGTGCTCACCTTCCGATAGTTTATAGTGAGTTTGAGAGGGCAAAATGTATATTCTTACTTTTTACGACACTTGAGAAAACACACACATACACACGTACAGTGGGGCAAATAAGTATTTGATACACTGCTGATCTTTCAAGGTTTCCCATTTACAAAGAATGGAGAGCTCTGTAATTTTCATCGTAGGTACACCTCAACTGTGAGAGACAGAATCTAAAAAAAAAAAATCCAGAAAATCACATTGTATGATTTTTAAAAAATGATTTTCCATTTTATTGCATGAAATAAGTATTTGAGACAACAGAAAAATATAACTTAATATTTGGTACAGAAACTTTTGTTTACTATTACAGAGGTCAGACGTTTCCTGTAGTCCTTGACCAGGTTTGCACACACTGCAGCAGGGATTTTGGCCCACTCCTCCATACAGGTCTTCTCCAGATCTTTCAGGTTTTGGGGCTGTCGCTGGGCAACACAGAGTTTCAGCTCCCTCCATAGATTTTCTATTGGGTTCAGGTCTGGAGACTGGCTAGGCCACTCCAGGACCTTGAAATGCTTCTTACGGAGCCACTCCTTAGTTGCCCTTGCTGTGTGTTTGGGGTCATTGTCATGTTGGAAGACCCAGCCTCGTCCCATCTTCAATTCTTTTACTGAGGGAAGGAGGTTGTTGGCCAAAATCTCGCGATACATGGCCCCATCCATCCTCCCCTCAATACGGTGCAGTCGTCCTGTCCCCTTTGCAGAAAATCACCCCCAAAGCAGGTTTCCACCCCCATGCTTCTCGGTTGGGATGGTGTTCTTGGGATTGTACTCATGCTTCTTCTTCCTCCAAACACGTCGAGTGGAGTTTATACCAAAAAGTAATATTTTGGTTTCATCTGACCACATGACCTTCTCCCATGCCTCCTCTGGATCATCCAGATGGTCTTTGGCAAACTTCAGACGGGCCTGCCCTGGACATGTGCTTGCTTGAGCAGGGGGACCTTGCGCGCACTGCAGGATTTTAATACATGACGGTGTAGTGTGTTACTAATGTAACCGTTGAGACTGTGGTCCCAGCTCTCTTCAGGTCATTGACCAGGTCCTCCCGTGTAGTTCTAGGCTGATCCTCATTGATACTCCACGAGGCGAGATCTTGCATGGAGCCCTAGTCCGAGGGAGATTGACAGTCATCTTGAATTTCTTCCATTTTCTTATAATTGCACCAACAGTTGTTGCCTTCTCACCAAGCTGTTTGCCTATTTTCCTGTAGCCCATCCCAGCCTTGTGCAGGCCTACAGGTGCAATTAATACAGGTAATGAGTGGAGGATACAAGGGCTTCTTAAAGACAAACTAACAGGTCTGTGAGAGACAGAATTCTAGCTGGTTGGTAGATGATCAAATACTTATTTCATGTAATAAAATTGAAGTTTATTATTTAAAAATCATACAATGTGATCTTTCTTGATTTTTTTTTTGATTCTGTCTCTCACAGTTGAGGTGTACCTACGATCAAAATGACAGATCTCTCCATTCTTTGTAAATGGGAAAACTTGAAAAATCAGCAGTGTATCAAATACTTATTTGCCCCAGAATAATGTGTATTCTGCATATTTTATATTTCACAGTGTTAGTGTTTTACTGTATTTTCATAAATTCAGCATATAACTACCCTGCAAATAAAACAATAGAAGCCCAATAGAAACCATCACAGAAATTTTGGTTTCCATTAAAATACCATTATGAACCATTAGCTTGTTTCAGTAAAACCATTACAAAATTCCTTTTTGTAGTGTGTTTTGGGCATTTTTACAATATGATTTAACATCCCACCAATAGAATCCATCACATACCAGTAGACACCATTATAGTTTCCATTAAAACTAATACCATTATAACCATTAAATCCATTACATTTTCTATTGTGCTTTGGGCAGGGTTCTATTGTTCTTTTCAGAAGGATAATATGCAGCTTAGGTGAACATAAGATACTTATTTAAAAATCATTTAAATCGTGTATTTATTAAGTCAAGTCACCTTTATTTATATAGCGCTTTTAACAATACAAATTGTAACAAAGAAACTGCACAAAATAAGAAAATTGTGTCAAAATGTAAAATGACAGGATTTAATACTCAATTTTCAGCTGAAGGCATTTCATTATTGAATTTAGTGACGGCATCGTCCAGCTCAGTTCAGTTTAAATAATATCTGTGCAATGAAGTCGATTATATGTATTACTTGTATTTTAGTACTAGTCATGAGTAATCTAGTCATACAGCCTGTCCAAAATCTCCGTATTGTATTGTAATCATGTATGAAAGCAAATGAGTGAACGTCAAATACTTGTCTAATTGTGATCTTTTTACGCCATCTTGTGGGTAAACTGATAATTACACACAACTATTTGCACAGATCACATCAGTTTTATTGGTTTATATTATATTTATTTATTAGTATTTACTATTGTTAAAATAGCAAATTTTCATTTTTATGCACAAATTAAGATAATAATAAAAAATTAAAAAAACATTTAGATTTGACCTGTTTAGTCTCCAAGTACCAAGCAACACTTAGTAGAAAACAAGTTTTGATCGCATTTGAAAAACAGTCTTTGGGCACTTTATCTTAATCTAATGCCGGGAAAAAAACAAGACGTACGACTTATAGTAATATAAAACATGGATTTAATAATGTATTTAAATGGTTAACAATAAACCTGAAGAGCATCACGGCCTTCGACACACAAAGCAACTTCCTGCGTGTTTCTCAAACTGCACAAGGTAAGAATCAGTTTTTCTCTGCTCAGCAAAACACTGTCTTGTGCATCAGTTAATATTAACTAATAAAGTGGCCACTCCTTGGTATTTACCAGTTTGAAAATAATTGTAATAATTCTATTTACTTTAAGTGAAAAAAACACCAAATATGCTTGAGCACCACCTAAACTAAATAAACATAATCAGTTAAATCAGTTAAATCTGCACCACCCTAAACTAAATAAACACAATCAGTTAAATCAGTTAAATCTGCACCACCCTAAACTAAATAAACACAATCTGATGAATTACTTCATTTTAATCTTTTTTTCCATTAAATATAAATCAATGGTGGACACTTTAGGGGATTTATGATTGATTTCTAATTACAATATTTAATAGGCAAGAAATGATGCATTATCCTGGCAGTGTAGCCAATTTATTTTTAAAATTATAAATATTTCATGTTGCCTTTTTAGTTATTGATGTCATAAACTTGATTAATAAGTATTTTTAAAACTATTTTACTACAACATGTCAAACCACAGGACATGTCAACTTTCCATATATGTTTTGTTCTTTTTAATCATATAATGTAATTTATATCTTGCCTATTGGTCCATTCAGTGAGTAATAAATGACTTTGAACATTTGTGTAATGCATATTAATAATATTATGCAAACTAAAATGACTATAATATCAACACACATTGTAAATGCATAACAACAGCACATAACTGCATTGCAATAACATGTCAGTTTCATGTAATAAGGTGCATAAGAACAACTTAACAGGCAAATCATCTTATTTGGAAATAGTCAATGACCTACTGATGATCCTGTTTCTGTGAACACACCATTTGATAAAGAACTGTCGGATTTCTTTGATCCTGATGCAGTAGATGAAGGGGTTCACTACAGGTGGAAGCAGACTGTAGAACATGACCAGGCCGATCCTCTGTTATTGTGTTATTGAGTTAGTTTTTTGCACCACCTTGTGGTTATATTGATACATCGTTATTTCTGTCAAATCTCTTCACTTTCACATAGAATAAAATAAGAAACTTATTTTTATTATATATTTAATTGAATAGGCTACTGTTAACACAGTGCGTTATAATTGTAGGTACATGCCTAAAAACTACGATAAACGTCAAAAATATGCGTCCGTCTGGAGGATTGAGCCACCAAGCATCCCGTAGTGAGAAACTTCAGTATTTTGGTGGAAACCATGTGAACCTGACGAGCACACACACCAAGGCCCCATGTTAATTCTCAAACATTGTAATGTTCTCGATTTGCAATAAACAAAATAAAATAAAAGGCCTTCACAAAATGCAGCTACAGCCAAGTGTTTCTTAAACTGCACAATGAGAATAGCTACAATATTTTCTCCACTAAGCAGGTCATGTACATCAGTTAATAACATTATTCATATACAGTAGTCTATTCTTTTGAAATATACCAGTTTTATAGGGGATATTTAACTAAAGACTGAGTAAATAACAACATCAAATTAATTGGCATTTTATCTCTGTGAAACAGTAAAGAAAACAGGCAAAACATTCTGCAAAAAAAGCCTTAGATGCATAAATAAAGTAATAACAAATATTATGATACATAATGAAATGACACACAATGAAACAAACAAACAAACAAACAAACAGCTACACTTGTAAATTAGGGTGGCCATATGTCTGGATTTTGGCCGGACAGTCTGGATTTTAAGCCCCCTCTTCAGCATCCGGCGCAGCCTCAAGTATGACGTGCTGGCTACGTCATATTACAACGTTAACATGACGAAACGTCAGACCTCATTTAATCCGGAATGGACAAAAGAGCACGAATGAATCCAAACCCGATTCCAAAAAAGTTGGGACACTGTACAAATTGTGAATAAAAAGGAATGCAATAATTTACAAATCTCATAAACTTATATTTTATTCACAATAGAATATAGATAACATATCAAATGTTGAAAGTGAGACATTTTGAAATGTCATGCCAAATATTGGCTCATTTTGGATTTCATGATGAGAGCTACACATTCCAAAAAGTTGGGACAGGTAGCAATAAGAGGCCGGAAAAATTTAAATGTACATATAAGGAACAGCTGGAGGACCAATTATTAGGTCAATTGGCAACATGATTGGGTGTATAAAAAGCCTCTCAGAGTGGCAGTGTCTCTCAGAAGTCAAGATGGGAAGAGGATCACCAATTCCCCCAATGCTGCGGCGAAAAATAGTGAAGCAATATCAGAAAGGAGTTTCTCAGAGAAAAATTACAAAGAGTTTGAAGTTATCATCATCTACAGTGCATAATATCATCCAAAGATTCAGAGAATCTGGAACAATCTCTGTCGTAAGGGTCAAGGCCGGAAAACCATACTGGATGCCCGTGATCTTGGGCCCTTAGGCGGCACTGCATCACATACAGGAATGCTACTGTATTGGAAATCACAACATGGGCTCAGGAATACTTCCAGAAAACATTGTCGGTGAACACAATCCACCGTGCCATTCGCCGTTGCCGGCTAAAACTCTATAGGGCAAAAAAAGAAGCCATATCTAAACATGATCCAAAAGCGCAGGCGTTTTCTCTGGGCCAAGGCTCATTTAAAATGGACTGTGGCAAAGTGGAAAACTGTTCTGTGGTCAGATGAATCCAAATTTGAAGTTCTTTTTGGAAAACTGGGACGCCATGTCATCTGGACTAAAGAGGACAAGGACAACCCAAGTTGTTATCAGCGCTCAGTTCAGAAGCCTGCATCTCTGATGGTATGGGGTTGCATGAGTGTGTGTGGCATGGGCAGCTTACACATCTGGAAAGGCACCATCAATGCTGAAAGGTATATACAAGTTCTAGAACAACATATGCTCCCATCCAGACGTTGTCTCTTTCAGGGAAGAACTTGCATTTTCCAACATGACAATGCCAGACCACATACTGCATCAATTACAACATCATGGCTGCGTAGAAGAAGGATCCGGGTACTGAAATGGCCAGCCTGCAGTCCAGATCTTTCACCCATAGAAAACATTTGGCGCATCATAAAGAGGAAGATGCGACAAAGAAGACCTAAGACCTAAGAAGTTGAGCAACTAGAAGCCTGTATTAGACAAGAATGGGACAACATTCCTATTCCTAAACTTGAGCAACTTGTCTCCTCAGTCCCCAGACGTTTGCAGACTGTTATAAAAAGAAGAGGGGATGCCACACAGTGGTAAACCTGGCCTTGTCCCAACTTTTTTGAGATGTGTTGATGCCATGAAATTTAAAATCAACTTATTTTTCCCTTAAAGGAATTTTAAGGGAAATAAATTTTTCCCTTAAAATTATATATTTTCTCAGTTTAAACATTTGATATGTCATCTATGTTGTATTCTGAATAAAATATTGAAATTTGAAACTTCCACATCATTGCATTCTGTTTTTATTCACAATTTGTACAGTGTCACAACTTTTTTGGAATCGGGTTTGTATAAAAAAGCAGTAGAGACACTTTTCATGGGTTTTGCACACTGTGTTGCTGTGAAGTGTATTTATGTATTTCTATTTTTTCCAGAAGTCCAGGAATGTTATGTTTTCAGGCACTGTGCACTTTGCAAGACAGGTTAATTTCAGTGGTCAGTTTTTGAAACAGACATCACAATGTCTTGAATAAATACAAATACTGTGAACAAACACTTTTTTCCTCTTCTGTTACACATAGGTCTACATCAAGATATATGATAGATCAAATTGTCTGGCAATGAATAGAGTAGGTTATTTCAGAATCACTGTATCATGATACCATCGATATGATGGACAAAGCAATGTCCAAAGTCCTATGCAATTATTCTTGCCTGACTAAATGCCGCAAAGTGTCCTCTTTGTTGTTATGGAAATGGCCACCTTACTTGCAATGCATGCTGAGAAATTTACACAAGCTGTGCCTGTCATCAAAATAATAACCAATATTGTTTAATTCAAGCTTTTCTGAATAATAATCTAGAGTGGGCACTTCTGGTGGGGATTTGTGTTTTATTTATACTTAAAACCTTCAGCCATTACATTTATAAACATGTAAAAAAAAACGTATATATATATATATATATTTTTTTTTTACATAGAGTATATCATGTCAAACAGCGGGTCATGACATTAAATATTTTTGAGAAAATTACATTATCCATACAAATGTTTTTAAATCATTCTAAGCTTTACTTCTTTTAAATTAACATTTAGGGATAATTACCCACTATAAGATGTGCTCAGTCTACTGTGAATATTAGTAAAAGAGGGAAAACATATATTTTTATTTGTTCAGTGTCTGGATAAATAGCCTTTGAATTCTATTTAATAATCTGTAATATATAATAAAAAATATCACTGTTATTTATATAAGTGTAAAAGGCCATAAAAACAGCACATAATAACATGTACGTTTTATAAAATGGGATGCATCAGAACAGGGTTATGTACATCATTTCATTTTAGAATAGTTACATTTTTGACTTTTAAACTAATCCTGTTTCTGTGAACACACCATTTGATAAAGAACTGTCTGATTTCTTTGATCCTGATGCAGTAGATGAAGGGGTTTACTACAGGTGGAAGCAGACTGAACAACATGACCAGGCCGATCCTCTGATTGTTGTCCATCTGAGCGTTTGGGATGTTAGAAGTGGTGTAAACCACAAAACGGGGCACGTAATAGATGATAATGATAGTCAGTTGTGTGGCACAGGTAGAAAAGCCTTTCCTTCGCCCCTGAGCACTTGCTAATCGAAGCACAGACACCAGGATACTTAAATAGGAACATATGATGAAAGAGAATGGCACGAAAAGCACAAACATTGCTACAGCATATGCAATGAGTTTTGCAGGGGTGGCATCAGCACAAGCCAGCTGGTTCATAGATAGAGAATCACAGAAACAATTAAGGATCAGATTTGGCCCACAGAATGGCAATTTTACTGTCTGCAATAGGCTAATGCCTGGACCAATCATTGCGGTAACCCAGGCAAACCCTATTAGAAGCCTCATATTGTGGTTAGTCATTAAAACAGGGTATCTTAGCGGGTAACAGATCGCCAGGTACCGATCAAGTGCCATGATCATCATAATAAGAGAGTTCAAGGTACCAAAATAGTGAATCAGCTGCCTTTGAAACAGACAAACATAGAAGCCAATATAACCGTCATCGAACCAATAGCGAGAAATAACTTTTGGCAGAGCCACTGTGCAGAAACCAATATCAGAAAAGGACAAACTCAGCATGATAATATACATGGGCTTATGGAGGCTACGTTCAATCATAAACAGGACCACAATGAGAGAGTTTCCGGTGATTACAGCGATGTAGATGATGAACAAAAGCGCTCCTATCAGGCTGTAGTATTTGGGCTGGAGTCCAGGGAAACACACGATGAAAAACTCAGTTACTACAGAAGCTGTGGTTTCGTTTACCTGTAACATACTGAAACATGCAGTGATCACCTGTTTACAAAAGAAACAATATCTGGCTTTAAAAATATTATTGAGTTAGAAATTGTTGAATTATTATAAAATGGTTTAAATTACATTTAATTACAAAATTATGAATTCTTCAACATGTAATTTCATAAAGTGATAATAATAATGTAAACAAATACATTTTTCATTAAATGAATGAGGCATTGCTACCGAAAATTATTAGTCATTGCAAAAATCTAGATTGTATTTTGGCTTGTATTTCAGCAAATGACCTTGATTTTTCCTCTGTTAAGTAATGTGACATCTGCTAAAATGTATTCCTGGCTCAGTCTGTCACGTCTCTCAGTGTTCAGTGCTGATGTCAATGGTTTGTTTGTAGTTTCATTATTTTATAGCTGTAGAATCAGTGTTAAAGCCTGTAGGGTCCAACACGTCAGAGGATCATGTTTTGAATTATTTGGTGTCGTGAAACTGGGCTGACCTTTGGGGTTTACTGGTTGAGGTGCCTTGTTATGTGTTTGTTTGCATGAAACACATTTACATATACTGGATTTGCTTTTCCCTAAAATGGATAATATTTGTAATTATTATATTTTTTGTATTGCATGTATTTATTTATTAAAAAATATGTTTAACTAGTAATTTCATCCGCAAAGGTCACCAGCAGGGGGTGCAAAAACGAGGGGAAATAAATGAATGCAGATTCATGACAACTCTGGCATCTTTACCTTTACCTTTTCCATGGCAGAAAAGCCTACTACTTGACATTTTTTATATATATAATATTACAAATATTTGGACACTTTATTTTAAGGTCCAATTCTCGCTATTAACAAACCATTAACTAACAAATTTGCCTCAATAAATGACTGATTTACTGCTAATTAATAGCTAGTAAGGTAGTTGTTAATTTTAGGTATGATTAGGGATGTAGAATATGGTTATGCAGAATATGTGCCTTATAAGTACTAATATATAGCCACAATATTATTAATAGCCTTGCTAATAGGCAACTAGTTACTAGTGAAAATTAGTTCCTATACTAAGTTTTACCATATATTTTAATATACACATTTTCTTTGTTTAACTGCATATCTTGTGACCTGTAATGCATTGTTTAATTATTAAAATATGACTTTAAATTCTCAGGGGATACTTTCAGCAAATATTTGTATATTTTATATATTTTTTAAGACAATCCCATAAATATGCAGTGATTTACTGAACTAAGGCAAAATATTTGCACCTTCCCTCCTGTCCTTCCTGTTAAAAAGTTACAGGACAATCATGAAAATGACAAACGTTTATTAATTTAGTTTAATTGTCTTTAATTTAATGCACAGACAAGTATCCACAGACAAAAGCTGTTTTGATTGTAATGCAATATATTATGGCACTTCTCCAAAAAATATTTAGGCCTAAATTTAAGATTTATGTATTTGAATGGCGCACAAAATTTCCATCCATATGGATTAGATCGTTTTAACTTAAAATAATAAACATAATATAATACATATGACTATTTTAAATTGAATATATTTCACAGCTAGCCATATTTTAACCATGTTCATATATTTGAATTGATTAAATTTAGTTATTTTCACAATTAACAGATTTATGCTGATTTTAAGCAATTTGTGCAATAAATGAATGCGTGAATGCATTGAAAATAATATTGTTTAAAATAAAATACATTCAAATAATAATTATTAATACATATTTTTTTTATAGTGCAGAAATCGTACCTGATTCTTACCTAGCTGTTTCATTTATGTATGACTGATAAATATACACCACATTAAGTCTAAAATACAAATGGGTTGACATACTGTACTTTATTTATATGCACTTCAAATACAAAAAATCCTAAATTTAGGTCTAGATATGTTCTCTTTCATAGGTAACTCAACACTGCATAGCTTTACGCATCGGGAACGCCCACTGCGTGACCGAGTCTGAAACCCATATAGAATCACGCCAATTCATTGGCTGATGGCGCGACGCCGTCTCTGACGCAATGACGTCGTCAGGTCATACTGGCGAACGCGCCATCCACTCCTCAGATTTCTCTGCCTTCACGAAGCGGTCACATTGCTCTTCGTTGTTGCGATTTCTGACCCAACTACTACCCTTGCGATTATCCATTTGCACTTCGGCGACTGCCTCAGTGGAACTTTGTTCTCCTCGCAGTGAAGTGCCATGGAGTTTCGCCGCTGTCAACCGCCGTGCGCGTGTTTCATCGCTCGCGAAGACCCACACAGGAAGTGCATTAAGTGCTTGGGGTTTTCGCATGCACGTGAAGCAGTTTATGGGACCTCTAAATGCAAAATTTGCGACGATTTCCGTCTCATAACCCTCCGCTCTCGGCTTGAGGATTATGAACGGGAATCCTCCATTGTTCCCCGGCGCGCATCGAGCACCTCCGCGGCTCTTCGTGAGATCGCGGCCTCTCGTGAGGCCACGGCCTCTCGTAGAGCCGCGAGCTGGGGTTCGGATGTCGAGCTCGAGGAGATGGAGAGTGAGCAGACAGGCCTCGCCTTTTCTCTCCCTCCCTCTCCCGGATACGTGCGGTCGCCCGGTCGAATTTTTGCATGATTTTCTGTTTCCCTAGCCCGAAGGCACATGATTTCGTTTCCTTCGGGCTAGATGATGTTCTGCACACGGCAGCCTCCGACTCCGAGGATTTCGGGCCTGCTTTAGCAGATGGGCTCCCGCCTAGTGGCCAGGAGGCGCGGCCTTCAGTGGCCTACTCTGAGCTTGTGGACGTGCTTTCGCGCGCCACCGAAAAGCTCGCGCTGGATTGGCCCGATGAGCCACCCGAGTCTCGAGCTTCGAAGCTCGACGAGCGCTTCCTCATCGGCGCACATTCTAAGCTTGAAAGGAGGAAGCTGCCATTTTTCAGCGATCTGCATCGAGAGATCTCCAGTTCCTGGAAGCAGCCATTTTCCTCCCGCCTTACTAACGCGGCGGCCGCTGACTTCACCAACCTTGTGGGTTCTGTGGAGCAGGGTTACACCGCCATGCCGGTGATTGAGGATACTTTAGCCTCACATCTTTCACCCTCTTTGGCTCCTTCTTGGAAGTCCCGCCCCCTCCTTCCTTCCAAGCCGTGTAGGACCACTTCCGCCCTTATCGGGAAGTCCTACATCGTGGCCGGTCAGGCAGGTATGGCCCTTCACACAATGGCCATCCTTCAGGCCTACCAGGCGGACGTCCTGAAGGAGATGGATGAAGGGACCGGCTTGACTCCTGAAGCTGTGAAGGAGCTACGAAGAGCCACTGACTTGGCTCTGAGAGCCACCAAGCACACTGCACGTGCCGTGGGGCGCTCTATGGCGGCTTCGGTGGCCGCAGAACGCCATCTGTGGCTCAACCTGACTGAGACCGCGGAAGCGTTTCTGCCCGCCCCGAATGCGCTCTCCTCACTTAAATCTGTCACAGCCACCCTTCGAGGCTTGGTGTGCAGATCCAGTTCACCCTCATTTTTACTCGGGCTGGCAGTTGGGGGACGCGTTCGTCTTTCCCCCTTTGCAGCTCGTCCATTAGCCGCCGGCGAACCGCATGTTAGGACACACAGCTGTTTCTCTCCTGCAGTGTACAGAACCCGTGCCGGCCACCCGTCAGCCCAGCACTTCTCCTTCACGGTGGAGGGTGCCGCTGCATCCAGGCCTTCTCGACACCCCATCTCAGGTATGTCTTCCCTTACACGACACTCTGATTCCTCTGTCGCACTTCCTTCACGAATGGGAGCGTCTACCCGGTATCGCTGTGGGTTCTCCGCACAATTGAACCGGTTACACTCTTGAAAAATCCCCGTTTCGACGGGTTCACCTGACAGTAGTAAACAGCGCCTCCAAGGCTTCTGTTCTACAACAGGAACTTTCCTCCCTCCTGCAGAAAGGAGCAATAGAGGAAGTACCGCGGTCGGAAGTCGAAGCGAGGTTTCTTCAGCCGATACTTCCTCGTTCCAAGAGGGATGGCGGCTTGAGGCCTATTCTGGATCTCTGGCATTTGAATCTTTCCCTCTACAAAGGGAAGTTCAAGATGCTGACGATGAGAACCATCATGTCTCAGTTCCAGGAGGGAGACTGGTTTGTCACCATCGACCTGAAGGATGCGTATTTTCACATCCAGGTCGTTCACAGACACAGGAGATAACTTCGGTTCGCCTTTGGAGGGAAGGCTTACCAATACAAGGTCCTGCCCTTCGGCCTGGCTTTGGCTCCGAGGACATTTACCAAATTCGGCCATGGATGCTGCACTGGCCCCTTTGAGGCTCCAGGGCATTCGTGTACTGAACTATCTGGATGACTGGCTCATTCTGGCTCACTCCAGGGAGCTAGTGAGTCGTCACAGGGATATCGTTCTCGGCCACATCCATTCTCTTGGCCTCAGGATGAACGCCAAGAAGAGTGTGCTCCTCCCATCTCAACGAACTGTGTTTCTAGGAGTTCGTTTGGATTCCGTTCAGATGCAGGCCCGTTTGGCTCCTGCCCGGATACCAGTTCCTACAGCATGTCTGGCCCGCTTCAAGCTAGGCCATCATGTCTCTGTAGGTACCTGCCGCAGGCTGTTGGGCCTTATGGCAGCAGCCTCCCCTGTGTTGCCCCTAGGGCTGCTTCACATGAGGCCATTCCTTTGGTGGATGAAGGAGCTGAGGTTACACCCCACTGTACCAGCTACTCGCCTTATCAGGGTGTTGCGCAGTTGCTGTCGACACCTGTTAATGTGGCGAGACCCCGTCTTTCTCCAGAGCGGGGTGAGAATGGGTGCGATCCACCGTCGCCCATATGATCACGAGGGACGCATCAATGACAGGCTGGGCGCGGTCTTGAAGGAAGGCGAGTGGAGAGTGGAAGGAAGAGTTCCTCTTTTGGCATATAAACTGCCTGAAACTCAGGGCTGTCTTCCTGGCTTTGAAGTATTTTCTCCCCGTTCTCGGGGGGTATCATATCATAGTCAGGACGGACAATATGGCGGTTGTGTCACACATAAACCGCCAAGGAGGTTCAAGGTCGCGCACCCTGGACAGGCTTGCGCGCCATCTTCTCCTTTGGTCCCAAGACAAGTTCCTCTCTTTGAGGCGGTTCACGTTCGGGAGTACTGAACCTGGCGGCGATTTTCTGTCGAGACAGAAGCTCAAGCCGGGGAATGGATGTTGAACCATCAGGCGGTATCCCAGATCTGGGATCTGTTTGGCAAAGCAGATGTGGACCTCTTTGCTTCTCAAGAGTCATCCCAGTGCCCGCTCTGGTTCTCCCTGAGTTTCCGGCGACTCTGGGCATAGATCGTTCGCCCACCCATGGCCGAATGTCAGTCTGTACGCCGTTTCCGCCAATAAAGCTGATTCCGGCAGTACTATGCAGAGTGAAGGTGAGCGGTGCCCGTTTGGTATATCGTTCCCGATGCGTAAAGCTACGCAGTGTTGAGTTACCTATGAAAGAGAACGTCTCGGGTTACTCGCGTAACCCTTGTTCTCTGAATAGGGAACGAGACACTGCGTTCACTGCCAAGCTCCTCACGCTGCTGACAGGGTTCTTTTCGGCAGAGAAATCTGAGGAGTGGATGACGCGTTCGCCAGTATGACCTGACGACGTCATTGCGTCAGAGACGGCGTCGCGCCATCAGCCAATGAATTGGCGTGATTCTATATGGGTTTCAGACTCGGTCACGCAGTGAGCGTTCCCGATGCGTAAAGCTACGCAGTGTCTCATTCCCTATTCAGAGAACAAGGGTTACGCGAGTAACCCGAGACGTTTTGAGTGTGTAAAGACAAATAGATAACTTATCAATAACATCTTTTCTGTTTACATGTCTGTTTTACCGTACATCCAAAAGGAGCTAATTTGATAAATGCTGTCGGTCATAACAAATCAGATGTTTTGGTTGTTTTGTCTTGAATGGGAACCACCAGATTTCACTGGAATACTTCACAATACATATTTATACAAAGAAAAAAATCACAATAATTTATTCAGTTGCTTCACATACAGGACATCATTGTACAAGTGCATCTCAATAAATTAGAATGTCGTGAAAAAATTTATTTCAGTAATTCAACTCAAATTGTGAAACTCGTGAATTAAATAAATTAAATGCACACAGACTGAAGTAGTTTAAGTCTTTGGTTCGTTTAATTGTGATGATTTAGGCTCACATTTAACAAAAACCCACCAATTCACTATCTCAACAAATTAGAATATGGTGACATGCCAATCAGCTAATCAACTCAAAACACCTGCAAAGGTTTTCAAAGGTCTTCAAAATGGTCTCTGTTTGGTTCACTAGGCTACACAATCATGGGGAAGACTGCTGATCTGACAGTTGTCCAGAAGACAATCATTGACACCCTTCACAAGGAGGGTAAGTCACAAACATTCACTGCCAAAGAAGCTGGCTGTTCACAGAGTGCTGTATCCAAGCATGTTAACAGAAAGTTGAGTGGAAGGAAAAAGTGTGGAAGAAAAAGATGCACAACCAACCGAGAGAACCGCAGCCTGATGAGGATTGTCATGCAAAATCGATTCTTGAATTTGGGTGAACTTCACAAGGAATGGACTGAGGCTGGGGTCAAGGCATCCAGAGCCCCCACACACAGACGTAATGTTGTCGTATCCCTCTTGTTAAGCCACTCCTGAACCACAGACAACATCAAAGGCATCTTACCTGGGTTAAAGAGAAGAAGAACTGGACTGTTGCCCAGTGGTCCAAATTCCTTTTTTCAGATGAGAGGGAACTCCGTTGCGTCAGAAACGCCATGGGGAACGCTTTGCGTGATAGGTCTTGAAGCACATGTGAAATCAATCAAAGGTGTAATTGGGACGTCAGAGCGGGTGACATCACGAACCAGGAAGCTATAAAGCCTGCCCAAACGAAGCTGTCACCAGCTTTTTGTGTCTTCACAAGCGCTCTGTGTGAAACTGTCCTTGTCTTATTTGGTGTTGTCTGTCAGTATTTATTACTAGCATTATGGCGAGCAAGCAACAACAAGGTTTTAGGATGTGTGTTCATCCCTGCCCATGTTATCTAAGGGGTGGAGATACACACTTTCTTTGTGTTGCCTGTTTGGGAGAGGAGCATGCACGGTCAGTACTCGAGAGAATAAAGAATCCAGAGTATTAAAGTGAAATGTTATTGCTTGCTGTGCTCACCTTCAGATTGTTTATAATGAGATTGAGAGGGCAAAATTTATATTCTATATTTATATTCTTACTTTTTATCCCACTTTAGAATACACATACATACACACGTATATAATGTGTATTCTGCACATTTTATATTTCACAGTGTTAGTGTTTTACTGTATTTTCATAAATTCAGCATATAACTAACTACCCTGCTAAAAAATAATAGAACTGTTTCACTCTTATTCTTCTCCAGAGCGAATAAATAAATAACTCTCAGACAACTACTTTGTATCTGTGACTCTGTATTTACTGAACAGCTTAACTCAGTCACATTGCTCAGTGCCACACTTAAAAGGTCCGTGATACAACATGAGTCAAATAACAATCACATTGTTACATCCTTCTTTTTTCAGCATATTTGTCTTTATATATATAACACAGTGAATTGTGGATTCAAAACATCTTTTCGTTTCCACTTCTCTTTTTTTTATAACTTAGGCATTTGACTTAAAACACAGTCTGCCAAAACATTGGCTCTTCTATCAAGAACAGATGTGAGAAAAGAAAGATAAAAAACAGTCTATGTATAACTAAGCTACATATGCCTTCAAATACTGAGGTCTAACACTAATCCGACCCGCTCTGGTAGTGACAAATGGTTTTGTGTCCCCATTTGACTGAACACATTGCTCCCTTGGTTTGATGTTATTAGCTGGCTGTCCCACCTTGTTGGCCTGTTCTTGACGACCAGTGTGTCTGAGGTGCTTTTTGTTTCTCCTTAGAACACCACCCTTGTCCAGTTCAACCTTTTATGACCGGTTATTGACAGCTTCCAATACTGTTGCTTTCTGCCAAATCTTTTGTAACATTGCTGGTTGCACTCTCACTTGATTCCCTTGTTTCAAGATGTTCATGTCTTTTGCATGTCTGTTATAGTACATTTCCTGTCGTCTTTGATTAAGCCTCAGTCCTTGTCTCATGTCTACTACTTTTGGTTTCAACAGATTGTTGTGAGTTGGGAGGAGTGTGCGTGTCCCTCTGCTTAACAGTCTCTGAGCTGGGCTTGCATTCAGATCCTGTGATGGAGTGTTTCTGTGATCCAAGATCGCCAGGTATGGATCTCGACCTGAAATCTTGGCTTTCTGTATCAGGCGTTTTGCTGTTTTGACAGCTGACTCCGCTTTCCCATTGCTTTGTGGATGGGCCTGAGATTATGTTTTATGCTGAAACTCCCAGAGCCTGCTGAACTGTTGGAATTATTTTGACGTATATTGTGGCCCATTATCCGAGAACACAATGTCTGGTATGCCTTGCCTGGCAAAATGGGCATTCAGTTTGTTAATCACTGTGGAAGACTTTGTGTCTGGCAAGTAATCGATCTCCCAGAAATTTGAAAAATAATCCACGTTGATCAGATATTCACGATTATTGAATACAAACAAATATGTGCCCAACTTAGACCACGGTCGGACAGGCAGTTCATGTGGGCAGAATGATTATCTCTGTTGTTTCATCTCCAGTGCTCTACACTGGTCACACTTCTTAATGAATCTCTTTATCTGGGCATTCATACCTTGCTCTTCTCAAACATCCTTCTACTCCAAGGTGAGCAGAGTGAACTCGGTGTATCTCATTTGGCACATTTCTTTTGTTTGTTGACCATCCTTCTCTGATTGTCTTTATCAGTGTCTGCAGTGTGTCATCTTTTTCTATCTCTCCACTGATTATCATTAGTCTCTCTGATATTGGGAGGTACTGAATCATGTTGACACTCTCTATCTCTTTCTCTACCGATCCTTCCTGTGCATTGTCCTCCAAGTACGCTCAACTCAATGCATCTGCCAACAGCATCTCCTTTTCTGGAACATACGTAATGTCAAAGTCATATTTTTGGGAGTCTTTTGGGTACATGCAGCAATGGTTTTCTCACAATATTCTCAAGAGGCTTATGGTCTGACTGTACGATCACTTTACGTCCATAAGTGTATTGATGACATTTCTCCATACCGTACACTATGGCTAGGCACTCTTTTTCAATTTGGGCATAACCCCGTTCAGTCAGTGATAATGCCCTGCTACCAAAAGCTACAGGTTCTCCACCTTGCAGCAATGCTGCACCAAGCCCCGTCTCTGAAGCGTCACACTGCAGAACAACCTGTTCCCTGAGACTAATAGCGCAGTACCGGTGTCTTGGTTATGGAGTCTTTTATGTTCTGGAAAGCCTGCTCATGCACCTCAGACCAGTCCCACAAGCTATCCTTGTGTGTCAGCTTTCTGAGTAGTTCACAGTGAAATGAGAGATGTCTGCAACATTTTGACAGGTAATTCACCATGCCTAGAAGTCTCTGTACTCCCTTCACGTTGGTCAGTCTTGGCATCTCATTTATGGCCATACTTTCTCTGGATCTACTTTTAATCCCTCCGATGTAAGTAGATGTCCAATGTATAACGATTCTCTTTGTCGGAGTCTGAATTTGTCTGCGTACAACTTGATGTTCCTCTGTCTGCATCTGTCCAAAAACAATCTCAGTTTTCGATCATGGTCCTTATATGCCATTTCCACTGTTTCTCCTTCCCCTGTTATCAACACATCGTCTGCAATTATGTGTATGCCCTGCAGTCCTTATAATGCCTGGTTCAGCAGTCTTTGGATGACCTCAGGTGCCGGGCTTATTTCCATAGGCATTCTCAACCACCTGTATCTCCCGAAGCGCGTCGCAAATGTGGTGAGATAACTTGATGGGTCATCCAGTTGCACATGTCAGAAACCATTCTTTACGTCACAGACTGTAAATACTCTCGCTTTGACAACTCTGGGAAAATGTCCTCGATTGTGAGGAGAGGGAAATTACTCCTTTTTAAGGCTTTGTTCAGTGGTCTGGGATCTATGCAGATTCTTAACTTGCCATTGGGTTTCTTTACGACAACAAGACTGCTTATCCAGTCAGTGCTTTGTTCTACGGGCGCAATTATACCTCATTCTTGGAGATTGTTCTGCTCCTACTTCAGCTGTCCCATCATCGCAATTGGTACTCTCCGCTTAGCAGTTTTACTGGCTCCACCTCGTGATCAATTTCAATCTTGTAGTGATCTGGCAGACAACCATCACCTGTGAAAACATCTGTACATTCACTTGTTATTTGTTCCATTGTCCATCGTCTATCTGTCTCGTCTCTGTCTGTTTTAGTCCCGACATTATCCACCACTAGGATATTCTCAGACTGCACACTAACCAGCTTCATGTCCTGGACTGCTCTGTTTCCTCTACTGATCTTCCCTCAATAGTTTTTTGCTGTTCACACTGGACAATTCAGTAGCTCTGCAAATCTGCACACATTTCTGTAGTGTCAAATTATCCTCCCTCGGCAATCTCTCTCTCAGGTTCGGAGTATCCTTGACGCACACAATCGCTTTTACGTATTAGAGACTTTTATGTCACCAAAATTACACGTGCTAGCGAGCATCTTCAGTTCAGTAACGTATTTGTCAAATCCTTCTTCAGTCCCTTGATTTCTCATGAAGAAACAATATCTTTCAACAGTTTCATTTTGCTTAGGATTGCAGTGTTGATCAAAAGCGTCTAATAATTGCTGTACGGTTCGGTCCGCTGTTGAGGAGCCTAATAAAGTTTCACACAACTCTCTACCGGTTTCTCCTACCAGATAGTAGAACAATTTCACAATCATTCCCTTCTGATGCCCCAGTCAGTGTAAGATAAAGATAGAGTTGAAATTCCTCCATCCATGCCTTCCATGCCTTTGCCAAATTATTCGAATCCAGCATCAATGTCGGCGGAGGTTTCAATCCGAGTGCTCCGTCCATTTTATCCAATGAGGCTCGTGAAAGTTAGGCTCGCTTCTTTTCTAGCACGTTATCTTTCCGTGGCGAACTGCGCGGTTAGTCACAAAAAATGTATTCTGCCAAAGTTCTCCGCTGCCACCATGTTTCACTCTTATTCTTCTCCAGAGCGAATAAATAAATAACTCTCAGATAACTACTTTGTATCTGTGACTCTGTATTTACTGAACAGCTTAACTCAGTCACATCGCTCAGAGTTACACTTAAAACGGTTCGTGATACAACATGAGTCAAATAACAATCACATTGTTACAGAAACCATCACAGAAATTCTAATGGTTTCCGTTAAAATACCATTATAAACCATTAGCTTGTTCCAGTAAAACCATTACAAAATTCCTTTTTGTAGTGTGTTTTGGGCATTTTTACAATATGATTTAACATCCCACCAATAGAATCCATCACATACCAGTAGACACCATTATAGTTTCCATTAAAACAATACAATTCCCATTATAACCATTAAATCCATTACATTTTATGTTGTGCTTTGGGCAGGGTTCTATTGTTCTTTTCAGCAGGGTAATATGCAGCTTAGGTGAACATAAGATACTTATTTAAAAATCATTTAAATCGTGTATTTTTTTTTATTTATTTTTTTTGCTCAGAAATAGAAATGTAACATAACATATGCCAAGGAAAAGAGCCAGGGGTTCAAATATAGCCAAACAATATATAGCTATTACAAATCAAAAGAGAAAGAGTGAAGACAAATAAAATGGATAAACAGATTACATAGCAACTAACTCTTCCTCAAAACATAAATGATCAAATACAAATTGCATACATTTAAAGTTTTGATTGCCTTTTATTACAGGAGGTAGATAAAGATTTAATATACAATTTAATATATTCTTGAAAGAAAGAAACGCTCGGGGTAATTTTCATAACCTTGCATTTGTGGATAAAATATTTTGTAAGCAAAATAATTAAATTGCAGAGAAAGTAAATATTTCCATATTGCTTCTCAGAAGTGAAAATTCCAAACAAAACATCCTTAAAGAAGAGCTCAAAGTCATTATGTATGAATTTTACAATGAACTGGCAAATGTCTTGCCTAAATCGTGTATTTATTACTAGTATTTTTGTACGAGTCATGAGTCATCAGTCATCTAGTCATACAGCCTGTCCAAAATCTCCGTATTGTATTGTAATCATGTATGAAAGCAAATGAGTGAGTCAAATACTTGTCTAATTGTGATCTTTTTGCGCCATCTTGTGGGTAAACAGATAATTACACACATCTATTTGCACAGATCACATCAGTTTTATTGGTTTATATTATATTTATTTATTAGTATTAACTATTGTTAAAATAGCTCATTTTCATTTTTATGCACAAATTAAGCTAAGAAAAATAAAAATATAACAAAATTTCGATTTGACTTGTTTAGTCTCCAAGTACCAAGCAACACTTAGTAGAAAACAAGTTTTGATCGCATTTGAAAAACAGTCTTTGGGCACTTTATCTTAATCTAATGCCGGGAAAAAAACAAGACGTACGACTTATAGTAATATAAAACATGTATTTAATAATGTATTTAAATGGTTAACAATAAACCTGAAGAGCACACATCACGGCCTTCGACACAAAGCAACTTCCTGCGCGTTTCTCAAACTGCACAAGGTAAGAATCAGTTTTTTCTCTGCTCAGCAAAACACTGTCTTGTGCATCAGTTCATATTAACTAATAAAGTTGAACTAATAAAGTCCTTGGAATTTACCAGTTTGAAAATAATTGTAATAATTCTATTTACTTTAAGCGAAAAAAAAAAACACCAAATATGCTTGAGCACCACCCTAAACTAAATAAACATAATCAGTTAAATCAGTTAAATCTGCACCACCCTAAACTAAATAAACATAATCAGTTAAATCTGCACCACCCTAAACTAAATAAACACAATCTGATAAATTACTTGATTTTAATATTTTTTCCATTAAATATAAATCAATGGTGGACACTTTAGGGGATTTATGATTTAGTTCTTATTAAATATTTAATAGGCAAGAAATTATGCATTATCCTGGCAGTGTAGCCAATTAGTTTTCAGGACATGTCAACATTCTATAAATGTTTTCTTCTAATCATATACTGTAATGTATATCTTGCCTATTGTTCCATTCAGTGAGTAATAAATTACTTTACACATTTGTGTAATGCATATTATTAATATTATGCAAAAGAAAATGACTATAATATCAACACATTGTAAATGCATAACAACAGCACATAACTGCATTGCAATAACATGTCAGTTTCATGTAATAAGGTGCATAAGAACAACTTAACAGGCAAATCATCTTATTTGGAAATAGTCAATGACCTACTGATGATCCTGTTTCTGTGAACACACCATTTGATAAAGAACTGTCTGATTTCTTTGATCCTGATGCAGTAGATGAAGGGGTTCACTACAGGTGGAAGCAGACTGTAGAACATGACCAGGCCGATCCTCTGACTGCTGTCTATCTGAGCGTTTGGGATGCTAGAAGTGGTGTAAACCACAAAACGGGGCACGTAATAGATGGTAATGATAGTCAGCTGTGTTGCACAGGTAGAAAAGCCTTTCCTTCGGCCCTGTGCACTTGCTAATCGAAGCACAGACACCAGGATACTTAAATAGGAAAATATAATGAAAGAGAATGGCACGAGAAGCACAAACATTGCTACAGCATATGCATTGAGATTTATGAGGGTGGCATCAGCACAGGCCAGCTGGTTCAGAGATAGAGAATCACAAAAGCAATGTAGGACAATGTTTGGCCCACAGAATGGCAGTTTTATTGTCTGCATTAAAGTAATGGTTGGAGCAATCATTGCGGTAACCCAGGCAAACCCTATTAGAAGCCCCATAGTGCAGTTAGTCATTAAAACAGGGTATCTTAGCGGGTAACAGATCGCCAGGTACCGATCAAGTGCCATGATCATCATAATAAGAGAGTTCAAGGTACCAAAATAGTGAATCAGCTGCCTTTGAAACAGACAAACATAGAAGCCAATATAACCATCATCGAACCAATAGCGAGAAATAACTTTTGGCAGAGCCACTGTGCAGAAACCAATATCAGAAAAGGACAAACTCAACATGATAATATACATGGGTTTATGGAGGTTACGTTCAATCACAAACAGGACAACAATGAGAGAGTTTCCGGTGATTACAGCGATGTAGATGATGAACAAAAGCGCTCCTATCAGGCTGTAGTATTTGGGCTGGAGTCCAGGGAAACACACGATGAAAAACTCAGTTACAACAGAAGCTGTGGTTTCGTTTACCTGTAACATACTGAAACATGCAGTGATCACCTGTTTACAAAAGAAACAATATCTGGCTTTAAATATATTATTGAGTTATACATTATTGAATTATTATAAAATGGTTTAAATTACATTTAATTAAAAAATTATGAATTCTTTAACATGTAATTTCATAAAGTGATAATAATAACGTAAATAATATATTTGCAATTAAATTAATGAGGCATTGTCTCAAAATTTAGATTTTATTTTGGCTTGTATTTCAGCAAATTACCTTGATTTTTCCTCTGTTAAGTTATGTGACATCTGCTAAAATGTATTCCTGGCTCAGCCTGTCACGTCTCTCAGTGTTCAGTGCTGATGTCAATGTTTTGTTTGTAGTCTCATTATTTTATAGCTGTAGAATCAGTGTTAAAGCCTGTAGGGTCTAATACGTCAGAGGATCATGTTTTGAATTATTTGGTGTCGTGAAACTCGGCTGACCTTTGGGGTTTACTGTTTGAGGTGCCTTATGTGTTTGTTTGCATGAAACACATTCACATATACTGGATTTGATTTTCCCTAAAATGTATTCTTTTTACAATTATTATATATATTTTTTTACATTTTATTTATTTATTATAAAACAGATTTTACTAGTAATATCATCAGCTAGTAGGCATCAGCTGGCAGAGGTCATCAGCAGGGGGTGCAAAAACGAGGGGAAATAAAGGAATGCAGATTCATGTCAATTGTGGCATCTTTGTTTACCTTTTCCATGGCAGAAAAGCCTATTAGTTGACACATTTTATATATTATATATTACAAATATTTGGTCACTTTATTTTGAGGTCCAATTCTCGCTATTAACAAACCATTAACTAATAATTTTGCCTCAATAAACTACAGTAGTAAGTACCATACACCAACTGTCAAAATGATTGATTGACAGGTGGGCGGGGCTTCCGGTATAGGGGCGGGACTTCCGGTGTAGGCAGGACTTCCTGTATAGGCGGGACTTCCTGTATAAGGCGGGACTTCCTGTATAATAAATCATGTTAGCATGACAGTAGGTTTTGATGTTTTTGACAGGAGGTTTTTGACCTATTGACCCTGCAATAATAAATCATGTTATTGACAGTAGGTTTGGATGATTTTGACAGGTGATTTTGATGGTTTTGACAGCAGGTTTTGATGTTTTTGATGATTTTGACAGAAGGTTTTTGTTTTTGAAGGCGGTATAATAAATCATGGTATTGACAGAAGGTTTTGTCTTTTGAAGACGCTGTTATCAGGAAATTCCCCTCCCACCCGCCGCATCCCATAGCAGTGTATCTGGGGCTGTGCTGTGAAAAACTGTGAAGTGCATCTCCCACAAACATCTGTTCTTTTAAAACAAAAGTTGATTGTTTATAAAATAGCTTACAAAAAAAAAATCCACTGAACATTAATTCAGTTTAAAAATAAACTACATTATTTGTACAATTATATAATCTTTTTACGATAGTAGTTCTTCCACGGGAGTCGCCCGGCCTGTGACAGTTTGGCGTGAAATATGGCCCATGTGTCTCTGATGACTTTCAGGTCACGGACGCGTTGTGAGATAAGGTACCAAAATGCATAGTGCAATGGCGCCATCTACTGGACACAACCGTGTTTTTTACCCAATATTTGACCCATCATATATATATATACAGGTGTGGAGGGCAAATCCAATATATCCTCGGACAAAACTTTTTGCTACAACATCATCATCTCTCTCTCTCATCAAAATGCAGAACGGTGAGTATTTTTCTCTACATTTTATGCTATGATGTTATACAATGATGCTTTAAACATGCATGATATCGTGTATCAAAAACTAGTTTTGACGTGTATCTGTTTCACAAGGCAGATCGACCTGTTTTTGATATTTTAAAACATAAAAGCTTGTTTTTAGCCACTGTCTTAGACACATCATGTTACTGATACGGGGGCCCACCAGCTCTCCGGCGACACCCGGTGCCCCGGAGTTAAAACTATATCCTGTTATAGTGCAATTGTACGCTCTCCGGCACCACCCGATGTCCCGGAGTTAAAACTACATTCTATTATGATTAAATGATGCCCCCTAGAGCACCGGGGTAACATAACATTCTGAAAATTAATTTAATTTTTTCAACGTCTGCCTGTAGGCTTGTCATCAGACAAGCATATAAAACGACTCACATGTGTTTCCATTCATAACAGGATTTTTCGCCCGCAGGTTCGAATGTTGAAAGCAACGCTCTCGATGGCAATGATGCATGTAAGGACTGATATTTTTCTACTCTTTTATAAAAAATAATAATAATAATAAAAAATAATAATAATAATAAAATAAAATAAAAAATAAATAAAAAATAAAAAAATGAACGTATTTTAATTGTCTCTCTTTTTATTCGCAGTGAGCCCTCAGGTGGTCGAAGCGGACAGCGCGACTGATGGTAAAACAAGACCCATCGCCTACGTCATGTTTTTCTTAACGTTTATGAGAAATCTAATTTATTATTTATTTTAGATTTCATTCAGTTTATTACGCAACCCTGCTTCCCGCTGGTTGACGCCATTCAACAGGATAATGAAGACCACACCGTCGTCGTAGGACAGATTGATATAAACAACAAATACATTGAGCTGCGTGACGTACAGGATGATATAAACAGCAATTTGACTGCGCTGCGTAGTGAGTTGCGTGAAGCATGCAACGAAACCCGTCACGCATTAGACACATTGGGGCGCGAGGCTCGCGCTTCTCACCTCGAGACACGTAGCCGATTGGACACACAGGATTGCTTCATTCAAAATGCGGTCGATCAAACATTTCGTCGTATCCAGACCATGAGATCAACCCTGGATCAGGAATTTAATAGAAGCGAACGTAGGGTAACTGAATTCCATCGCGAATTGGTACTCATGTTTCATCATCTTATTCTCGTCATCATTGATGGTACAGAGGAGTAAATTCAATATAGATGTATTCCATTAAACTTTTATGGTTGTAGTTGTTTTCTTCACCTATCATGTATTGATTTTTATATTCCATCTATGCTTTGATTTTTATATTCCATCTATGCTTTGATTTTTATATTCCACATACTCTATGATTTTGCATGCTTTCTATACTCTATGATTTTGTAATATTTCATGTTTTGGTCTGAAATCTAAAATGGATGGGTCAAAAAGCTTTTGCATGAGCGACGACACAGAACTGTCACCAGACGAGATTGAAATGCTAAGTTTGCTGCGGACCAGCTTTTAATGCTTCCATTCTTTAGAACAGTATTTGTTTAATCTAGAATCTTCGCAATCCCCACTAATTTGGATCATTTTGAATTAGCTGAAAATCCAAATATTAATTTGTACGATCCAGTGCTGAGCGTAGGCAGCTAATTTGGATCTTTTGAATTAGCTGTAAATCCAAATATTAATTTGTACGATCATGTGCTAAGCGTAGACAACAATCCTGTTGTACAATATGGTGGTGTTTAAATAATCAACTCCCAGCATGTACCGACACCGATCCTGACTGCGGCGACACAGAGCACCCTGGACGGTGATGATACTTCACAGCCATCGACCAGCAACACGAGACCCACATCAGGTAATGTTGACGCTTTACGCGAGACTGACCCTAATAAACAGAGTCGATTAAGCCGTACGGAAATTGATACGCTGATTCGAGAAGGTGGGTTCGTTAACGGATATCACGTTTTACCGCGACCTCGGTTCAACAGTGTGTCGTTGAGAAGAAGCATGAATCTGAGAGAGATTAACTCTACAGATTTGGCCTCTTATCACACTTCCTTACACGGCATGTTGAGCGAGATCGTCGCCTTCGCTAGAAGAAATCGGTCACGATGCCCCGTGATCAATATGACCATGTCGGCACCCACTCTACAAACACCTATCAAGCGGTGTTCTCACACCCGGTAATCATTATGATGTGGATTCGCTTATGGATCAATTTGAAAGAGTTTTACAGAGCAACGAGCAGTTATTATCGGACGGGCTGTCGAGATCGGCGCTACCGTAGCCATGAACAGACAAGGAGGTGGTCGACGGCGTAAACTTACAGATCTGGCCGTTGATCAGGTAATCAAAAAAAAGACGAATTTGTTCTGTCCCATAAATTTGTCAAATCAATTGTGTTTCTCTATTTGTCTCGCTCGTTTTCTTAACCCCCAACTACCCGAGAGTGAGTTAGAAAAACTGGCTGTCACCATCCAAAACAGCGCTTCTCAATTCAAGACCGAATCGCTCTTAGCGACATAGCTTTGTTGGCGAGCACTAGGCATTAAAATCGTTGTATTTCACAGATCGAATGCCATGGTCTTAGAAAGCGTACAAAAATTGTGACGAACTCCACCCTAAAAGCGGTCTTCCTCTATCTACATGATGATCATTACTACATGATAATGAATCTGACCGGGTTCTTAGGTTCGCCATATCGTCTGTCAATTTTGTTACAAAAGTTACACCACCGCAGAGATCATCGATGTAAGCAAGCCTGCAATGTCTGTTTTGACGCCGAATGTCACAGGTTCCCTAAAAGAACCATACATTGCCACGATTGTTTGCGTTACTGTAAATCGAGCTATTGCTTCGAAATGCATAAAAAGAACCCCCCTCCCGGTCAAGAATCCCCCTCCTGTGATATTATCAAATACTGCAAACTATGCAGCTGGCGTTACTACGTTAAAGCGGGTGACAAGAAAACAAAACACATATGTGTCCCGGACAAATGCGTCCATTGTCGAGAACGTCTGACGGGCCAGGGATCACACCAATGCTTCATACATCCCCTAGAACCTAAGGAGCCATGCGAGAAATACATCTTCTACGATTTTGAAACGCGTTACGAAAACGGTAGACACGTGGCTAATTTTATCAAATACTGCAAACTATGCGGCTGGCGTTACTACGTTAAAGCGGGTGACAAGAAAACAAAACACATATGTGCCCCGGACAAACAAGTCCATTGTCGGGCCAGGGATCACACCAATGCTTCTGGGATTGCTATTGAGGTCATAATGCAAGGATGTAAAATAATTTTCATGTCTGACGAATCGTTTGTGTGATACATCGATAGTTACTCATTTTTTCCAATGGCCCTTGCCAAAATGCCCGTGGCGTTAGACTTAACGGCGACTGAAAAAGGCTACTTCCCCATCTTTTCAACAGGGTGGAAAACGAGAACTATTTCGGACCATACCCGACAAAAAGTTCTACAACTACGATAACATGTCGGATAAAGACCGTGAAAAGTTTGATGTGTGGTACAGCACAGTTGAGGGCAAGTGGTTTGACTTCAGGAAAGAACT
Organism: Gymnocypris eckloni scoliostomus; assembly: GCA_027564155.1. Lineage (NCBI taxonomy): Eukaryota > Metazoa > Chordata > Actinopteri > Cypriniformes > Cyprinidae > Gymnocypris > Gymnocypris eckloni. Next base: position 26,743,623 of record CM050435.1, read on the forward strand.
GTGCAGCGTGCAGGCGTTAACGACGTCGTCTTATTATGAAGGTTGCATGAAATACCGGGAGGCATTCATGCAATGCGCCGGACTTGACCCTTTTGGCGCGGCTCGCCGGCTGCTCGATGGGGGTCTTTAAAACACATTATCTCGGCAGAAACACGCTCGCTCTCACGCATAACAAAGCGTACATCGATCATAATAAGTCCTACTCAAGCGGCTCGATCGAATGGCTCGAGTATGTCAAAAGACTCGAACGTGGACGTTCACCACGCCGTAAACCACGGCGGCGAGGTATCGATCGGTAAGTACTTTTAGATGGCTACTACCAGCAGGACGATGTGCGGCACGGCTTAGAATACGCAGGGTGCATCTTCCACGGGCACTGCCGCTTTGAACCCCATGAGTCTCACCTTGTCGGGAGTACCCTATGGGGTTCTCAGGAGACAGTTTGACGATAAGATCGAAATTCTGCAGAACGCTACGGTTTGCAAATCGAGGTTCTTTGGGAATGTGAATGGAACGACATGAAAAGACCGATCCTCTGTGATAGAATTTATGACCGGTTATTCCGCCCCAGAGAGACTGAACCCTCGAGACACCCTGTTTGGCGGGCGCACTAATGCTTATAAACTCTATCACAAACTGAGCGGAGATGAGAAAATAAGGTATCTCGATTTCACCAGCCTCTACACTTCTGCCAGGCTAGGAAAAGCTACCCGATTGAACATCCAGAAATCATTTTCAACAATTTTGAACCGATTGAAAATTATTACGGGCTTATCAAAGCGACCGTGTACCCTCCCGCAAATTACTGCATCCTGTTCTCCTTACAGATGCCAAGGAAAACTCATGTTTCCGTTATGCGAACCTGCGCTCACGATCAAAACCAGACCACGAGCTGTACCCACACGGATGAGGAAAGATCACTCTCCGGCTCCTGGGTATCCATTGAGCTTTTAAAAGCCATCGAGAAGGGTTATGTGGTAGCCAAGATTGACGAGGTTTGGCATTTTCCACAACAGTCAGAACACGCTGTTTGTCGAATACGTCAAAACGTTTTTGCGGTTGAAACAACAAGCGTCGGGTTACCCGTCGAATGTTGTCACGGACGATGAGAGAGAAACTTACATTCGCGAATATTTTGAAAAGAGGATTCAACTCGACCCGAAAAGATCAAGCACAACGCTGCCCAGAGAGCGATCACCAAACTTATTTTGAACAGCTTGTGGGGTAGGTTCTCTTTAAGACCAAACTTACCTCAACGACTCTGGTGAGCGAGCCGAAGATTTCACCAGAATCGTTTTCGGTAATACCGACACCTTGTCGTATTTCTCATTCGTCTCAGACGGCGTGGCTCGTCCAGCATAAACCCAACAAAGAGGATGTTTGTAAGGGTCGCGGCGTTAACGTGTTTATTGGTGCGTTCACCACGGCACACGCCCGACTGGAATTGTATGCGAATTGATGGACAGACTCGGTGACCGTCTTCTTTACTCGGACACAGACAGCGTCGTGTTCGTGTCTAGGGGCAACGACTGGGAGCCACCTCTGGGTGATCATTTGGGCGAGCTGGCGAGGCGAAATAGGCGATGGGGATTTTATTACGGAGTTTTGCGCTAGCGACCCTAAATCGTCTACGGTTTCCAGGCGTCCAAAGGAAAGTGTGTATGAAAGGGGATAACGCTGAATGCTAAAAATTCCCAAGCCATCCGCCTGGAAACCCTGATTGGTCTGGTTGACAGTTATGTGGCGTCGCATGATAGTACCAAATACATCCTGGCTCACACAGAAAACATTGTGAGGGATAAAAAGACTCTCACGTTGCACAACAAATCAGTCGTTAAAGGTTTAAGGTGGTGTATAATAAACACAGACTTTTGCCCGATTTCACCACGCTTCCTTATGGCTACTGATCAGATGATGATGCACAGAGGGTCGATGGATGTTTCCGATTTTGATTTCAGACTACAACATCCATTTAGTTGTGTTATAAGCGGACCGTCCAATTCTGGAAAGTCTTATTTTGTGAAACTTTTGTTGGAAAAAGGTTTGAATTTAATTTCAAGAAAATTGAAAACATTGTTTGGTTGTATGATTGTTGGCAGCCTTTGTACGATGATGTGCTTAAATTGTACAACATTAAATTTGTGCAAGGAATACCAGAGAGTCTGAATGATGATGATTTGCTACCCGTCACTAAACCAAATCTTCTCATCGTGGATGATTTGATGCAGCAAGCCAGCGCAAATTCGAGCTTCAAAGGGTGTTTACGCAGTACGTCCATCACCGCAATCTTAGCGCTATTTATATAGTGCAAAATTTATTTGTACAGGGTAAATCCAGCCGAACCATCAGCTTAAACGCCAATTATATGATTCTGTTTAAAAATCCTCGGAGGCCGTCAATCAAGTAGCGATGTCAACCTAGGAGGCCAAATGTACCCGGATGCTATCGACTACATAATGATAGACTATAAAGCAAAACTCCCGAGCAGTACCGTCTCAGAACAGGATTGCTTTCCGACCCGTCAAGTGGTTTATATCCCGAAAAAAGAAGAAGAACGTGATCAAATCATACCATGTCCGCCAGACTTTGTAAACATCTGCCGGTGTTAAAACTGTTACATAATGCATCTCCTAAACAACGGCGCCTTATTTTACAATCGCGTCCGACATTCATTTTATCGCTGTGTGAAGTGGCGCTTACCATCCTCTACGGGACTATTCCGGTCAATCCGCAACAGTACCAAAAACTGAAAAAGAGAAAAGCCGAAATTAAATTTGTAGCCGATAAAAAAATCGGCATAGCGGTGTAAGCCTGGTGCCAGTATGTCTGCCCCCCCCCCTAGAGAGGAACTGTAAGCCTGGTGCCAGTAATCAACAGGAACTACCTCTTACATATGTAACAGCCAAAACGCATCTCACCGGGGGGTCTACACCCTGTACTGACGGTCCCATCATCTCCCCCCCCTCACCTCATGTCCTAGAATTCACTGAAAAACCCATGCAATGTAATATGTACAAAAAAGTAACCATACATGTTTACTATCATTTGAAATGTCTCAGTGCGCCTGGTAAAATGGTCTCATTCTCCCAATCATAATGAAAAGCTAAAAGAAGTTCTAAAGTATGAGAAGTCCTACAACTTAAAGGTGTGCTCTCCCCCCGATTCTTCTAGTCAAGATCACCTCCTGTATGTAAATAAGCATTCCCTGCCACAGGATATCAGGAGCCATTTGGTTGCAAATTCTAAAGTCTAATTATAATACCACCATTTGGTAGGTTTATTGAATTATCTGGGTTTATAAGGAAAGGGGACACAAAGTTCTGGGCGTCTGTAGGTTGACTGCCCGCACAACCACTTGTGTGTAGTTTTCATCGCCAGGTAGTATTGTTAACTGATGATTCTATTCTTGTAACATTGGAGTTTTTAATTATTGCTTCGATTACCTGGTCAATAAATTGTAACGTTTGATTTTATTCTGACTGCCTCTAAGATTGCTTTCTCCCTATTAGATTAGCGGATCCGTGATATTTCCGCAAGCCTGCGCCAGTTTTAGCGACGGCTAATACCCGGTGTCTTTTCAAGTGTACTTGGGTGCAGAGGTGGGTTAATTCCGTTTAGGACGGCGAATGCCGCCTGGTCAGACTAAACTCGGCACGCCTATACCTCTGACTTTTGATTTAATGTTACTTTAAACAAGGATTTGACCAGTCCAAAGCTATTACGAATGTAGTACCTTGACCTGCTAACATATCTGATAGTGGCCAAAACCTTTACTGATGTAAACAATTGAACTAAAGTTCTGAGGGGCTCCAAGGGGTTATCCGATGTCTCTGATTGTGTACGTGTAACGGCAAATCTTAGATACATAACCATAATTTACCTCTGATTGACGACCGGGCCTGACGAGATTGTGTCCGTGAGACCTGTGAAAAACAGGGCCTCTGAGCGATATAGTTTCCCTACATCTGAGCGGGTAAAGTATGAAAAGGAGCTGAAAAGAATAATCAATCATTCGTTTTCATATTTTAATGATGCACAGATATCATTAAAACCTTTTCATTAATGGAGTCAGATGAAATAACGAGATAAAATATATAAGGAAAAGTGTTCCATTTTAATATTCTTGTTGTGTCGTGAAAAGGAAAGACTGTAATACGCAAAGCCCTTCACCCGCTGAACGACTGCCGTCATTGGGTCGATCGAGCCGGGCCTTACAGCGGCAAAGAAACGAGTCTTCAACCAGAAGGGTGGATTCCTTTTACCGCTCCTGAGCGTCGCCGTACCCTTTCTTTCGAGCTTGATAGCAAACAGATAGGATGGAGTACGCCGAGAAGATGTATTTAGTCCTGCAGCATCAACTGGATAAGGCGAGAACTGAAAATGTTCGCGAGACTATTCAACAGAGCGTGGAAAACGATTTGGGCGTCGCCATGAGAAATATTTTACTCCGCACTGATTTGAACCCGTGCGAAAAAGCAAAACTTTACACAAATACCCTGAGCAGGTTTTTGACCATCGTTAAACAAGGCGATCGCGAGAGCGGTGTTTTAACGCAGTCGTTACCGAGCCCACTCATAAAGATGAAGTACCGACCGTGGCTAGCGTCGAAGACGACGGGTGCTGAGGAACATGTGGTGGATGAAGTTCTGAAGAATGTACCTTCGAGAAGTGTGAAAAACAGCAGATACATATTAGACAAGATGTCTAAAGCTAAAGGACTAAGCGCGTGGAACGAATCGGGGAGTTTGTGTTCAGGGTAAAGCCATACAAGGTTCACACATGGTCGATTTGTTAAAAATGTCACGGCCCGCAAAGGTTCGTGATAACCGGAGACCTGTAGGATGGTCAGAGTTTCTACGTGCCTTTGCCGAATTAAACATCCTTTTCTACAGTGCCGAATCAACAGGTCAGGAGCACAATTAAATCTCTAAAGAGTAAACCCGACACCCCGCCCGTGTCAGACCTTCTAAAAGAGCACGAAGACATTCACGCTCCGTGTTTCCAGAGTCCGAAGACTCTGTGTTTAAATCGACTATCGATCCAAGACAATGGTTGGAATTTTAACGAATCCTTCGTGTGTGTGTGTGTGTGTGTGTGTGTGTGTGTGTGTGTACATTAATATGTATCTTATGATTAAATAAAAGATGATTAAAAATATAATGGTTTTAAGATTTTTATTTATATGTCAGACATGTCTGCACACAGTGAACGAGGAAAACATTTTATCATTGCAAACATACGGTCTTAATCTCTTCACAAATAGGGACACCATTTTATCATTTTTAATATAATCATCGGTGTATAGTTTCATCACATGGTTATAGTCGTATCCTCTGGCTAAATGATATAGAAAAACACACAGTGTTGACCGCAGGTATCCGATGAATAATCCTGGACTCGTCTGTCGGGATATAATACGCCGGGCGTGTTGGCTGGTAGAAAGTTATTGATGGTGGTTGGAAAGCGATGGCTGTTGGGCGGATTGCAAGCTGTCGAAAAACACGTGGGCCCGTCTTGGGTTAAATAAACGGCGATCCAGTGCTCACCTGGTAGCCTAGCAGGGTGAGTGTTAATGATACAGGCCGACGGTAAGATCCTTATGGGTTTTGGGTAGTTGATCGCTCGGTAGAACGCCGAGAAAATGAGTCCTGCATGTAATTTATCCATGATGGCGGTGAGTTGCAGTGTGTTCATCTCAATAGTAGTCTATCAGTACCTGGCGGCGGTTAGACAATTCAATGATGCTGTCAAATACCGCGTAAACAATTAAATTAATGGTATTCGGCAGTGGTTTTCTGAAACGAGCCGACTCTGATATTCCCGGACTTGATGAGGGAAATGTGCTGACCGCACTCTTCGTCCTGGCGTGAGGTTAAATGCGTAAAGTGTGTATCCGTTCAGGAAATCATTCCTGCCAATACAGAGTGGTTGGTCTTTAAGGTGTCTCCCGGTCGTCATCACCAACTGATAATATTCTCGTACTACCGAACCAGCTTCGAAATTAGGTTGTAGAGGCTTGAGGGATATTGTTGACCGTCGGCGTAGACGGCTAAGAATTCCAGATCGTAATGTTTGAACGCGAATGGATTTTTTGTGTAGGAACCGGTGAATGCGTCGTTGTCGACCATGGCAATGACGATAGACTTTGGTAGCGTTCCTAAAAACAGATTTTCCTGATTCGAAACACGAGCCGGCCGGTATGGAGAACGATTTTAGACTGACCCTATCGACAGGGTACTTGGCCGTTGTCGAGAGTAACGCCTGAGCGTGAGCCAGTCTCACCGGTGGTGATACAGTAACTTTCTTGACAAATAGGGATGCGGACACTATATTTAATTTGTAAGCCACATCGTCGGCCCTCATCAGACAGAATTCATCTTTTGCTTGAATAAGTCGTATCTTGATATCAACCCCGTTTATCATAAGTTTCTCTTGGAAGAATATATCGCTGTGTATGGGGGCAAGTAGTTCCACCTCCTTGCTTTCGCTGGTGTAACCCGATCTCTTCGACAACCCTGCGTTATGGCCTGCGGGTCTTGAACATCCATGTGACCCGCCGTGTCTTTATGGAACAATCCAGCGCTGAAGACAGATTCCAACGTATCTTTACCGTAGTTAATCAGACTCTCGATGATACAGCGATAAGGGTAAGTGCTCGAACTCTGAGAAATCAGACGATCGCCGAGGGTCACGCCGACTTGTGAAAATATAGTGGCTCCGGGTAGTTGATTAGACCCACCTTCGCAGGGTGTGCAATCTCTTCCCGTTAGGTCTCGTGATTTTCACACGTAGATAGAGCATCGTGTTATTGAGATCCACATAATCATCGGCGTTGCCTGCGATAAAAATTCCAATGGTGCAGAGCCCGATATGGCCGATAATGGGGCTACTTCTAAATAGCCGTTTTTCTCAATAACGGTCTGTGTCAGCGGGACCGAAAATAAGTCCAGCTCGGACTTGATGCATTCTCCCGACATGCGATGCAGTAGCGCCATGTTAGAATATGGATTTTGTGGCTCTCTTGATCGACACGTTTCGACTGACAGACCTCTTACGCTTTCTGCGTACGAGTGAGCGCTTGTTTGATCCGCGCACTGTTTTCTTCTTCTTCTTCGGCGCTGTCTGTTGACCACGCCTCCTCACACCCGGCGGTTTAGACATTCTCTTACGTGCCATGACCATCAGACCGGACCCGTCTTGAGCTTTATCGCTATGCGAGCGTGTCAAAACATTTGAGACGACATCGGATACTATATTTTTAGCTGCCAATTTTAGGTGTGGTTTCGCGAAGCTAAATCCTCTTTTTAACAACGGTACGGCCATCCTGAACAGCCCTCTGAATAGGCCTCCTAACCATGCACCGTACATAACTCCCGATCCGAATAACCCGGTAAACCGCAGCGGGCCTGATTTTGGTAATAGCTCACATAGTCCGCGGTATTGGGCTCTCCGGGTCTATAATAAATCATTTTTAAAGAATAGAAATATTTTTTGGTTTAAAGTGTAGTTTTACGATGACTTTCCCATAAGAAAATGGTACGTGGTTTTGATCGTCCTTCAACTCTATGACGATGCTGGTGATGTGATCCTTGCTGATCGATGCGTAATGGGGGTTGTCATATCTAGCAATGACCACGTCCTTGCCTTTACCCGTTATATGTACGCATCTCAAAAGGGGAACGTAAGAATCTCCAACCGCTTGGTATTGGATGATGTCGGTGTAAACGTACATTGTGTAGAACCCTGCGTTGATATCGCATTGATGAGGAGCGTATGATGACGCTTATGTAAAATCGGGTTCTTTATGATAGTTTAAACCTCCGAGAGGTTTTAGCGTCATTCCTAAATAGTGGCGAGTTTCCCCCGGAAACTCACTGAAATGTTGGGTTTCGCGGTCAGATACACCTTGTTTTTTAATTCGTCATGATTCAATACGGCCGCTGGTGTGATGAGTTTATTTATAGCCCGGAGGATCGCACGAATGTTTGCGTAGTACCCTCCGCTTATGTATAATTTTGTAATTATAGAAAAACCAATATTTGAGGGATTGCTATCCGGGGTTCCGGAGCCGTATGTAGGATGAAATGCCCATCTTCGTCATTAAAGTTGTACCAACTTCTAGGATATTCGATTTCGAGTCCGACTTCCCATTGTCCTTTCAAGTTTATAGCTTTAGCCAACCTGGTTGTATAGCTGGATATACGATTTTCAGGATAAACCGACGACGACGCATTGCACGGCAACGTGACGTAGAACCCGTGATCCTCCATGACGGTCCTTCGCTCGTATGGTCTCATCCGTTAACGACGGTGCGTTTTAAGGAGATTGCAAGTCCAGCAGAGTTTTTTTATCTATATAACTATTAAATTTGAAGGCCATCCTAGCCATTTCACTAAAACAAGCGTAGATTTCCCTTGTTTTTTCTGACCTAAAATCTTTTCCACCTTAAAAGATTTGTTTTTACTCACAATTATTTTTTGCAGCTCTTCTTCATAAAAAACCCCCTCGATGACATCGCCATCATAATCCTTGAGTCTGTAGACCGGGGTTGATGTGGAATACACGAGGATACGGTGAAAAATTCTTCCGTAGTTCTGCTCATAACCTTGGCTTAACGGGCCTCTCACTTTAGAAATCCTGACGACGTCGCCGACTTTGAAATTAAATACGGTCTTCTTCTGTTTCTTTATATCGCCCGTACAAGTTTTGAAACACTTGACCCTCATTTACTTTGTCGATCCACGGGTCTCATTCTGATACTTCGGTGATAACTGGTGTTGTACCCTTGAATAATGTCTTGTAAAACATCTATGTATCGGGGAATTTGTAGCCGATAAAAATCTCCACATGCGGCTTTTTAATGTTCTATTAAATCGCTCCACGACACTGGCTTTCAAATCCGTAGCGGTAGCGAAGTGGTTAATGTCGTGCTTTTCATCACATCTTGAAAATGTTTGTTAAAAATTCCTTTCCTGATCCGTCTGCAATTTCTAAGGCACACGACCCTATTTGAGTATAGACTGGAACGCTTTAGTGACCTCAATGCCACTCTTATTCTTCAAAACTCGAACCCATGAGAACTTGCTAAATACATCTATGCATGTCAGTAGGTATTTATGACCGTCATTATCCTTGGCGTAGGTACTCATGTCGACAAGATCGGCCTGGAACTGTGTATCGATCCCGTACACAACCACTCTATTTCGTTTGTATTTTATAGGTGCTGTTTTGTGTAATGTGTAAGCATCCTCACCAGCCAACCATTCTGAAACCTCTTTATCGCTTAGACGGACGCCGCTATCTTTTAAGACGGCGTCTTTTAATCGTTTTTTACCCCCTAGAGAGCCGGGGTTGGACGGTGTATAATAAGCCTTTTTCATGAGCAATGCAAAAGAATAACGCGTACAAGTAGTTTGAATCAATCTTTTATTAAAAAACATTACAGGATGCATGCAAAATCTAAGTAAATGGTATTAATACAATCTAAGTAAAATGATACACGTAAAGTAAAAATTGATATAATACAACACACTAACTAAGAATGGTTAGTAAAAAAGAATAATGTAGCAAATAGTTAGTAATAATGACATCAATGATAGTCTAACCAGAAAAGAAAGTCGCGGCAGGCCATCATGTTTTTGTCTAGGATGTAATCAACATACATTACGACAATTTTGTCAACGGTCTCATGAATATCGGCATGTTTTTGAATTTCATCATAATCGCTTTCATTCAAGATCAACTCAGTACATACATCCGCCACATAGGTAGAAGTACACAACACATCGGTGATTTCGATCGAACATTGTGATTCAATCATCATATCTAGAACCTCTTTTATCATTACATTAGGGGGGTCGGTACCATCAACACATTTATCCGTCAAATCGTCCCATGAATTAGCCAGTCCTCTTATTAACACCATATTTTTCTTGAGATTTGCCTGACGCGTAGTGTTGTGGTCAACTGGAATATCGGGTGGGCTGCGTCCGCAATAATAATCTTATACAGCAGCTCAATCATCTGCCGTCTGTAATGCTCTTTAAACATGAATTCATACAGCTCCTTAGGCTAGAGGCTACACCCATGCTGGAGCTGACTTGGTCGCCGCCATTCACAATTGAAAGACCTTGCCAGAGATCAACGACGTCGAGACTATTTCCTTGCAGGGTTTGTCCAGAAGTTTCAGCCTGATTTCTTCTAGCTTGGCAACTATGAATGGTTCGTCTTTTAATTCGTGCAGAATAGTCCCGACTGTTCCTTGGATACGATGGGGTGAGATTTTAACCCACAGCGGTTTAGGAGAATACCGATGATGGAATGAAAAAGGGCTTAAACAGCTTGCCTGACAGCTCGTCAAAGTGTGTGTCAGAAGTTGGGAGGGTCAAACAGACAGGAATGTTGCAGCTGGCTAGGATGATCAATCGCACACCCTCGCAGTCGCCCTTCAGCTTATCGCCGATGAGATGTTCCAGCAGCACCACGGTCGCTGCTTTTATGATTTTGAATCCGGCGTCGCTGAAACATCCGTCTGTGGCGTCGAGACCGGCTTTAGTGTCGAGACCGGCTTTAGCGATGGGAAGGTAAGTCAGGTTGTGTGATCCGAGGTCTGAGCCCAATTTATCCAGCCAGTCTCCAGGGGTTGACGATGTTAGCCGGACCCCAGTCGTTTGGAGGTCCGATTCCCAATCTTTGTGGAGGTCCGATGGTCCAAGGGGAAAGTCAGGCAATGGTCGCTATGCGTTGTCGCCAGGAGGGTCGAGAATGCTGCCGAAGGAGATGCCGCAGCTACACACATGAGCGGGTAATGAAGTGCCGTCTTCAGCCATGTTTTATAAATGCTGCTTGAGAGGGTCTGGTCACTGACTTTATGGCAAATGTAGTAAAGGGGCGGGTACGTCGTAGCACTGCAGCCATGTTTTATAAACGACGCCTGGGAGGGTCTGACCGGCGAGCTTCCGGATGTCCGTAGTAAATGGGGGCGGAATAGCGGCGTATGTACTGCTGCGCCACGCATCTCTCAGGGTGGAACAGCTGCACTTTAATTTTGTTGTAGCCATGCAGCTCGCACCATTTGAACATCTTGTTTATTATTGAAAAATACCGCCAGTAGATCCAGATCGCGCCACTTGAATAAAATTGCATTTCATACAGATCGTTATGCTCGTTAGGCAGGACGACCCCTGACCGATTTTGTTGAGCTTTGTCTTGTCTTTACAGCAGAATATGTAGACAGAATCATCTGGGTTCTTTTAGCGTGGTCACCTACCACGCAGTACCGGACATTCGGGCTACCCGTCCCACTCTGAAATGTACAAAGGCTCTTTGCCGCTGTTCAGATCCTTCCAGACAAATTTGTAAAATAATGACCAGTCTTTTCAGGAAATACAACACGCGCGTCTTCCCGGGCTGAAACTCGCCTGCGTTGTCGGTGGTGTAGAGTATAACAACTCGAGTTGATTTATGAAATTTGTACCTGAATACACGGTTACTGCTCATCATAAATTCACCTTTAGTCCATTCCGAAAGTTCATGGAGAAAGTTTGTCAAACGGACGTGACCGAAAGGTTTTCTCGGTGCCATAGTCAGACTGGCCATCAGACTGTCCGTCGTCCTGCTGCTCACCCCCGCCTCTGGGGATTTAGGGGGCGATAAACAGTCCATGCTCATGTAGCTCATGTTTTCTCTTTCCGATTGATGTAGAACACACTGACCCATTTATATACACTGCTATGGGATGCAGCGGGTGGGAGGGGAATTTCCTGATAACAGCGTCTTCAAACGATAAAACCTTCTGTCAATACCATGATTTATTATACTGCCTTCAAAAACAAAAACCTTCTGTCAAAATCATCAAAAACATCAAAACCTGCTGTCAAAACATCAAAACCATCAAAATCACCTGTCAAAATCATCAAAACCTACTGTCAATAACATGATTTATTATTGCAGGGTCAATAGGTCAAAAACCTCCTGTCAAAAACATCAAAACCTACTGTCATGATAACATGATTTATTATACAGGAAGTCCCGCCTACACCGGAAGTCCCGCCTACACCGGAAGTCCCACATACACCGGAAGTCCCGCACACACCGGAAGTCCCACCCCTATACCGGAAGTCCCGCCCACCTGTCAATCAATCATTTTGACAGTTGGTGTATGGTACTTACTACTAACTACTAATTTACTGCTAATTAATAGTTAGTAATGTAGTAATTAGTAATGAAATGTTGTTAATTTGAGGTATTGGGTATTATTAGGGATGCAGAATATGGTTATGCAGAATATGTGCCTTATAAGTACTAATAAATAGCCAAAATGTTATTAATAGGCATGCCAATAAGCAACTAGTTACTAGTGAGAATTGGTCTCTATGCTAAGTTTTATCATATATTTAATTATAAACATTTCTTTGTTTAACCACATATCTTGTGACCAGTAATGCATTGTTTAATTATTAAAATATGAATTTAAATTCTCAGGGGGTACTTTCAGCAAATATTTGTATATTTTATATATATATTTAAGACAATCCCAGACATATGCAGTGATGCAGTAATATTTGCACCTTCCCCCCTGTCCTCCCTGTTTAAAAGTTACAGGACAATCATGAAAATGACAAAGGTTTATTAATTTAATTTAATTGTCTTTGATTTAATGCACAGACAAGTATCCACAGACAAAAGCTGTTTTCATTGTAATGCAATATATTATGGCACTTCTGCACAAAAAATATTTAGACCTAAAATTAAGATTTATCTATTTGAATGGCGCACAAAATTTCCATCCATATGGATTAGATCGTTTTAACTTAAAATAATAAACATAATGTAATACATATGACTATTTTAAATGGAATATATTTCACAGCTAACCATATGCTCATATGTTTTAATTGATTAAATTCAGTTATTTTCACAATTAACAGATTTATTTAGATTTTAAGCAATTTGTGCAATAAATGCATGAAGTGAATGCATTGAAAATAATATTGTTTAAATAAAATAACATGCATTCAAATAATAGTTATTAATACATAATTTTTTATAGTGCAGAAATCGTACATGATTCTTACCTAGTTGTTTCATTTATGTATGACTGATAAATACACACCACATTAAGTCTAAAATCCAAATGGGGGGACATACTGTACTTTACTTATATGCACTTCAAATACAAAAATCCTAAATTTAGGTCTAGATATGTTTTGAGTGTGTATAAAGACAAACAGATAACTTATCAATAACATCTTTTCTGTCAACATGTCTGTTTTACTGTGCATCCAAAAGGAGCTAATTTTATAAATGCTGTTGTTCATAACAAATCAGATGTTTTTGTTTTTTTTTTGTATTGGAACCACCAGATTTCACTGGAATAATTCACAATACATATTTAAACAAAACAAATCACAAGAATTTATTCAGTTGCTTCACATACATTAAATCATTGTATGTTTTTCTATTAAAACACAGAACATTCATTGATATTGATGTTCTCTACAGAACATAATATTTTACAAGGTGATCACATTAATTATAGACATCTCCTTAAAGGCCTTTTGCCTGCTCGCCCACCGTTTCACAATCATTCTGATCTCCTGAGTACGTAAACAGTAGATGAAGGGGTTTATCAGTGGTGGAACGAGGCTGTAAAGCAATATGAGAAGTATCCTGAAATCTCTACTGATTTGGATTTGCAGGAAACTGGCTATATAAACGACACAGCGAGGCACATAAAACAGAGCAATGATGGACAGCTGCGTGCTGCAGGTGGCAAAACTTTTCCAGCGAATCTGAGAGCTCGACAGCCTCATCAAAGACGCTATGATGTGACAGTAAGAGTAAATAATGAAGGCCAGAGGGAGAAGGAGCACAAGTAGGGCCACGCACAGGGCCACCAATACCTGCTTGCTGTTGTCAGCACAGCCTAGGCTGGTAATAGAGATGTGGTCACAGTAGCATTGAATGATCAGTTTAGGGCCGCAGTAAGGAAGCTGTTGAGTATGTAGGGTGGTTATTGTGGGAGCGATGAAGGCAGTTACCCAAGCCATTGCAACTAGGATGTACGTGATGCGGTTAGTCATAACAGTCTGGTATCGTAGAGAATAACAAATAGCCACATAGCGATCGAGGGCCATGATCATCATTATCAGTGAGTTTAAAGTCCCAAAATAGTGAATTAGCTCCATTTGGAAGAAGCAGGCATGGAAAGGGGTTGATCCCGCATTAAACCAGTATCTGGAAATGATTTTAGGCAAGGCAACAGTGGAGAAACACATATCAGACATTGCCAGGCTCGCGAGGATGATGTACATGGGCTTCCTGAGGCTCTCTGAAGTGATAAACAGCACTAGGAAAACGGTGTTACCGGCCACTGTGGTCGTGTAGACGATGAAGAAAATGGCTAGTAGTCTGGATGGAGTCCAGGGAAGCCCACAATGATAAACTCAGTGATAGTAGTCCAGTTCTTTGGTAACATGTTGCCAGATCTGCAGAGATTATACGACACAAGTGATACATTTTTATTTGTTTATAATATAATATAATAATATTACATTTACAATGTTACATATAATATAAAATATAATTACATTTCAATTTAAAATTCATTGTAAAAATGTGTCATTCAAAATAAATATTCCCCCAAAAACTTTTAAAGAATCTTTTTGGTAAAATAATACGAAACACCAAAAAAAGTACAGTATGTCAGTGAATTCATTATTAATAAACAGCAAGATATTCAACATTAAGACACCTGTTATGTTGACTCTGTGCTCTAAATTAAGACAAAAATATTATTGTGTATCACTTATATAGTGTTTGCTGTTATGTACATTGTGGTTGGGACTTTTTTTTCCAGGTGATGACAGGGTCAGGGTGGCTTTAGGGACTGGATGTCACTCATAGCTCATGAACTTGCCTTAATTAAACAAGTGGTAAAAAAGGCCTCAAATCAGGCCTCATAACATTTCAAGTTCTGCTGCCATAGACAATGACATGTCAAATACAAAAAAATTGCAAGATATTGTTTCAGTACTATTATTTTTACTTAATAATAATATTAATAATATTTTTCACTTGTCTCTGACATTATGACAGGCTGGCCAGAATGTTTAATATAATAAAAAAAAAAAAATGTATCACTGTAGCTTTGTAGTTCAGTTAAACAGTGCTGAGCGTAGTGAAATATCAATAGAGGCTAAACCAACTGAAATGTCATTGCTTTAACACACACGTTTTTTAAAGCTGCTTATGAAATATAATATTAAGTACATAAGTAATTAGTAAATGTCAATAAATCTTGTGTCATCAAACTTTTCCTGCCTGTCATCAGATCTCATGGGGTTTTCATTGTTTTTGAGTGTCAGTATCTACATTAATTGGTGTTATCACTCATCTACTGGATTCCTCAGTGTAAATTCTCTCATGTTTGTTTTCCCATCAGTCCATAATCTTCAGGGTCTATCTAGTGTCTCTAGAAAGCAAATTAAGGGCATGTAGCAAATATGTTGACACTCTTCTGGCAAACAACAGTGACAATGTTTACGGGATGTTACATGGAAACCCTTGACCTGAGATGTCTAATGTCTCCCTCAGTGAGCACCCTTTCTCTCAAAAACATCCAACTATATCAAATATTCAAATAAATAATAGCTAGATACATGTGAATAATGTTAGACTATAACCTGCTGTATCCACTAACATTTATGCATGCAAAGCATGTAATAGTACTATATTTTATAACTGTAAAACAAAAATGGGCCCAAATATTTCAGCTCATGCGTATGGGATATAGTTTTCTGACATACAAGACCATTTAGGCAAATAAAGAGTCAATTTCAGTTTCAATTGAACATTTTCAGTTCAAGCTAATTTGCTTCTGTAACATGTATTCTTTCAGACTTGTAATGTATTTGCATCTGTAGATTTCAAATGCAATGCATTTCTTTATTGTATGTTTTCTCAAAATGATTTTTCCCCTCATTTACTGAGAAATAAATCTCTACTTCAGCAACACGTACATGCACCAAACTTTACAGTTTATGTATATGTTCTGAAGTTTTTTTTAGAGAAGCATTTGTTCATATAATTCACATGATTTACAGTATATAACATTACATATATAATATATATATATATATAAAAACTATAATCTTTCTGATTTATGGTGTGATGAAGAGAGAAGCTAAATTCACTCTGTAAAATTCTTTAATATGTCAACAAAAATGAAAATTATGAACCTGGAATTCATTGTTCAGATTTCTGTTCTGGAAATGTATGTAAATGACTGAATATTTAATTAGACAATTCCCAATAGCATATTTCAATATTTTATAAATCTTATGATACAAATCAATTGTCTTAATGTACTGTGATCAATCTACTGGGACAGCATATAATATCTAGTATCAATAAGGTAACACATTATCTTGATTGTCCCTTTTGAACATTCTGTTGACAATAAGTAAAGTTGCACCTACATGTCATGCAACTAACTCTCATTAGAATATTAGTAAACATTCTGTCTGCTTAGTATCTGCTTACTCTTTATTGTGATGGTTTCCCTACAGACATTCTACTTACTATAAGTAACTTTGCAAGTAAATGTCAACTTATTTTAACTCTAGCCCTACCAGTCTACGAATACTCTACTAATACTCTAGTGAGATTGGTGTTCATATATATACAGGTGCAACATTACTTATATACAACATAATGAGTTAAAGGGGCAATCAAAATAAAATCCAATCTTTACCCTGTAAGTTCTGTTAAGATGAAATCAGTAGTCCAAACTATCATACAGTATACTGTATTTATTGAATTATAATCTCCCTTCTGCCTCAAATGCTCAGTGGTGCCAAGCCACTAATACACTGATGATATAATTGAATAGATTATTGGCTCTGTTGGGAAAACAAAACATTGTTTGTGTCCTGTTCATTAACATCCCTAATATATTCACATGAGATAACACAGAACATTTATGGTATTTCTACAGCATCAGTACTCATTGTTTTGCTCTGCTATATAAATAAATGTCTACATAAATACAGCTAAATAAATACAGCAGCACATGCGGTTTATTTTTCAGACATAAGTGTTATTTAAATCATACATATTGATTACATCATTTTTTACATCATTTTTAAATCAGACTTATTTTAAATCAGTCTGCCTCTAAAAGATTTGCTTCTTAACAGCTGTTTAACGTTAATGTTAAATATTTAGTATTTACATTTCATGGTCCTGACTGATACTTTAGTACTAAATGGACATTCAATTATTATTTTTTTGGCCCATAAGCTTTGTTATAAGTCCAAGGAACACACCTGTAACTTCTGGTGTGAATAGAGGTATGCATGTTTTTTGTTTTTGTAATATTGAAAATTGTCTTGACACATGGCAAAAATATACATAGATTGGCTCATAGAGGCTCAATGATCATAGTATTTTCCTTTTTTAAGTTAATTAGCCATTAAATACAAATTTAAGCCAATATAATAATAATAAAAAATAATAAGAAAAAGAAAGCAAAAATCGAAAACGTTGTTTATTAAGAAGAAAGTGTAATCCCTAAGTTAATCAAATGTTATAAATATATTTAAGGAATGTATTTTTAAAATACATTAATCATATATTAATGTTTGACTGCAGTTGTCGTGAAATGCCCATTGTTGGCGCAAAAACTATTTAATTTCACAAAAGTTCCTTTCAGTTGTATTCTTTGTACCATAACTCTACTTCAGTGTTAATTTACAATTTAAATCCAGACTTAATCCGTAGTTATATTTTGACCTTTGTTTTCATTTTGATTTTAATAATCCATGAAGAAGGTTAAAGGTCACAGACATCTCAAAGAGAACTTGATTTGAGTGTCATTATCTACATAAATGGTGTTGTCACTTATTTACTGCATCACTCAGGGGTAATCCTCTCAGGTTTGGTTTCCCATCTGTACAATCTTCAGGATGTCTACTAGTGTCTCCAGAGAGCAAATTAAGGGCATGTAGCAAATATGTTGACACTCTTCTGACAAACAACAGTGACATGGATTATTGCACATGGTTTAAACTCTAATGAGTTTCTTGATGAGCACCCTTTCTGTCAAAACACAAACTTCAATGTCCGTTAAGAAAATAACATGATAACATGTAACATGAAAATAACAAGATGGTGTAAATAATGTAAAGCTGTAAGCTGCAGTTTTCATAAACCTAATCAGGCATTTAGAAATATATTCAAATACATCAGCTTTTGCTTATGCTTAAGCGATATGATCGTTTTTGGCCTTACCATGACATGTCCATTTGTAACAAGGTTTAAAGGCCAAACTGGGCCACAGTATTGCTACCTCGTTGTTAGAAATTAGTTTTCAAATGGTACCTTATGGAGACTGCACTAAGGGGTAGATAGATAGATAGATAGATAGATAGATAGATGGGGGATGGATAAATGTGACACTGGACCACAAAACCAGTCTTAAGAGTCAATTTTCTTAAATAATTGATGTATGGTCAATTGATCTATGGTTTGTTATGATAGGACAATATTTTTACCAAGGGTACCAACAATTCTCCCTACAAGTGTTATAAGTAATAAATATTATCAATATAATATTATCAGAAGGAGTCTTTAAATCCCTTTTGGATGACATTGCTTGCTCAGGTGCGCAATGGTGCCAAAGATTTAATACACCGATTATGTGAATAATAGATGGTCATTAATGTCTCTGTTGGGAAATGACTGAAGAAAAATAGTTAATTTATTGTTTAATAATACAGTGATAATCTTTTCTGCCCTATTGTATGTATAGCCAAGTGAAACGGCTTCTCACAAACAAACAAACAAACAAACAAACAAACAAACAAAAGTCATGAGCAGTAGTTTAAAAATGTTCCGAAATAAAAAATGTATTCATGTATATGATTTTGTTGAAGACATCAACCTGTGTTATTTTAACTTATATTTTACACAATTGTGTTTAACAATGAATTTTTGGCGAAAAAGTACATTACCCATGATTCTGCAAAAATCTCCAGTCAGAAATTTGAAATAAACAAATTGCACCAGAAGAACTCCTTAGTGTCTGTACATTTCCATTAAGCACAAAATAGCATACAAAGCTTTAAAAAACAGTCACAAAAAACATTAACACAGCAAATAATAAAACCATGAACAACCCACATGTAAGTTATTTTGCAGTATAACATTTTTTATTATAAACTTTTAAAACTGAAATTTTTAAAGCATTTCAAATGCATTATAATTTGATTATTTTATATATCCCGTACATTATTGTATGTACTCTCTGTCTTTAGATATTTGTACTAATGCTACAAACTAACATTTATTATCTTACATGACACAACAAATCTGACAAAGTATGTAGTTACAAAGAAAAAATATTTTGAACATGTTTGTCAATATTATTCTTTGGCAGTGACAGATAGCTTTAGACTTTCTGATGTACATAACATCATTAATAAATACTGTACACTTACACCACAAAATGTTAACACATTAATGAATTAGCTTAATTTCTATCATGAGCAAATGTGTCACAAAAGACATTAATAAATGCAACAACAACAACAACAACATCACAATCAGCTATGATAATTTACAAAATTAAATATTATGATAACACCTTTAAATTATTTGGTGCAACTTTTATGCGCAAAAATACATATGCTAATCATTTCCTGATCTCTTTAGTTCTGGTGCAATATACGGTGGGGTTTATTAATGGAGGAATTAGAGAAGCAACAATCAATATTGCATTTCTCTCTGTTAAAGTTAGAATTTAAATATAAATATAAATATATAAAAAATATTATATACATATATTTTCTGAGGGGTTGGCATCATCTCTTCTCAGGTGTTTGGTCATCTCGGATCATTTAAGCGTTGGATCCAGTATGACAGTGCCATACATACTGTGATATCACCAACATGATAGAAGTATGTCTTTGATATACAAGAGTAGTATGAAACCACATCAATCTCAGCCAGCAGCACGCATAGCACGCATGGTTATGCTGCAGCTAGAAGAGAACATTTTGTCAACAACAGCTAGATTACAGATTAATATGTACATTGGTTTTGTAAATGTCTGTCAGTCAAGATGATACACAGATTGATGCTGTTCCCAAGGAATATGAGCATGTAGGTTATTAAGATGAGGAATCCGATGAGCTTTTGGTTCTGCAAGTCATCAAATCCAATGATTATAAAGCCGTCTACATTTTTCATAGTGAAATTTTCAGCTGCCATTTTCAAACCACTGCTAAACAAACAGACACAAGTACTTAAAAATACAGATATACCCTCCAGCAGACAGTGAGCACAGCTACAAAAATCATCTGTGCCCCTCTCCCCTCCATCCTTGATATTTTCATTGCATGGTGCTCCAGTAAAGCCAATAGTATAGTGAAGGACCCCACCCATCCTTCCCACAATCTCTTCCAGCTCCTACCACAGGATAAACACATACATGTACAGTATTTGCGAGGCATTTGCACAGTTGTACAGTTTGTATTTTTTTAGTTTATGTATAGGTAACCACTTTTATATATAGCATATGTATAGTCAAATCTGACAGTAGGTCAGTTGTGTATAGGTTTATACTGTTTTTCTTCATTGTTGTATGTCTGTATTCATGTAGCACTGTGGTCCTGTGAGGCACGACATTTCGTTCCACTGTATGTCCACACATGTAGCAGAATGAAAATAAAGCTCAACTTGACTTGACTTGAGATGCTACATAATTACTTCATTATTCAGTCTCACATAATAATATGTTTACCTTTCTTTTATGATGACAGACATCTTAAAATAAACTCGGGAGGCGCTGACTATAGGGGCGCTCTGGAAGTGCGGACTCTAGGGGGCGCTCTGGAAGCGCGAACTCTAGAGGGCGCTCTGGAGTGGACTCTGTGAGCTCCTGGACCAGAGCGGGCTCTGGAGTGGACTCTGTGAGCTCCTGGACCGGAGCGGGCTCTGGAGTGGACTCTGTGAGCTCCTGGACCGGAGCCGCCTCTGGAGTGGACTCTGTGAGCTCCTGGACCGAAGCAGGCTCTGGAGTGGACTCTGTGAGCTCCTGGACCGGAGCGGCTCTGGAGGGCACTGTCGAGGAGCCAGCACTGGAGGGCGCTGTCAAGGAGCCGGCATGGGCAGGCGCTGTCAAGGAGCCGGCACGGGCAGGCGCTGTCAGGGAGCTTTCCCGCAGGTTCTGATCTGAGGGCACTGGGGTGCTCGGGAAGCGAAAATGAAAATGAAAACTGAAAATGTTGTTCTCTAAGTTATATTATTAACCTTACTTTCATGGTATAAGTTAAACAGATGTTATATAAAACTTAGTCTTGTCAACATTTTGGAAAACGTTTTTGTGTTCATTGAGATATTGTTTAAAAATATTACTTTTCAAAGGGGGTGTACTCATTTACGCTGAACACTGTATATGCCCTCTAGAAGCTTGCGTTCTGCAAGTGTACGACGCATTACTGTACCATCCCAAAGAGGCACAAAATCACTTTCACTGACTTTTTCATTAACTGTTCCCATCTGGTGGAATGACCTGCCTAACTCAATCCGAGCAGCTGAATCCTTACCCATCTTCAAGAAACAGCTGAAAACACATCTCTTCCATCTTTATTTGACCCTTTAACTCTAGCACTCTCTATTCTAATTTTATTTGATCTAATCTGTCTTCTTTTTATTTAAAAAAACACACAAACATTTGACCCTCTATCAATTGCATATTTAATCTCTAACTGCTAGCTTTTCTTGTAAAACTAACACTAAGTTTCTTTTTTCTATATTCTATATACTTGTTTTCTTAAAAAGAAAAGAAAAGGAAAAACCTTCCTACGTGTACTGCGTTAGGGTAACCAGGACTTGTAATAGCACTTGCATGTTGTTGCACTTTTGTTGGTTTTGATTGCTTCTATAATGTCCTAATTTGTAAGTCGCTTTGGATAAAAGCGTCTGCTAAATGACTAAATAAATAAAATAAATACAGATAGGCCTACTGTATATATCTACCATCAGTGTTGGGGAAAGTTACTTTTAGAAGTAACGCATTACACTATTGCGTTACTCCCTAAAAAAGTATCTAATTATGTTACTTAGTTACTTTTATGAAAAGTAATGCATCACGTTACTTTTGCGTTGCTTTTAAAATATGAGCAGGGCTTGATTGTTTGTTTTTTAATACAAATGTCTAATAATGACGTCATATACCCTCGATTTCTGGTTTTCTTTTGTAGAAAACATGGAAACAACAAAGACGCTTTAATATTTTATGCGTTTTATTATACAGGCGACGGCTGCACAGAGTAGCAATATAACATAACTTTTAAATGTATCTAGTATGATAAAACAGCACTAGTTTACCCCTCATAAGCACAACTGGAAGGAGCGGAGGCACTCGACTGTGGCATAATATAAGCTCTGCTGCTTTCGCGCTGTGTCACGCTAGCAATATGTTTGTGCTCGTTCAGAGGCCTCGTTTCGTTTCGACGGCTTTGTGCCTCACTCTGCTTCATACTACGATGTTAATAAATCTTTAATACATTAGCTCATCCATAAACATGTTATCTGCCCGAGTCCTGTCGGATTGAATCGGCTGAGGGGATGAAGACAACAACTCCCATGTTTCCATATTCAGTCACGGCAGTCAAACTACGTCTTTGTTTATTTTGAATACGCATCCTCTATCGGCGAAAATTACATACTGTGCCTTTAACATTATTAACAATTATTGCAGGTTTGCATCATATTCTGAGTTTGCACTTCACTATTTTAATTAATTTTGATGAATACTGAATCTGTTGTTTTTTGCAAGTGGGATGAATTAATACACATTCACATTTAGTATGAGATCATGTTCACAAAAAAAGTAACTCAGATATTTTCTTGTAAATAAAAAAGTTATGCGTTACTTTACTAGTTACTTGAAAAAGTAATATTATAACGTAACTCGCGTTACTTGTAATGCGTTACCCCCAAAACTGTATACCGTTATTTTGCAAAGCTGAAGTAAGCAGTTTTTTTTAAATGTGCAAGACTCCTGATTCATTAGTCACTATACACTCTTAAAAATAAATATGCTTCACGATGCCACAGAAGAACCTTTTACTCTAAATGGTTCCACAAAGAACCTTTAACATCTGAAAAACCTTTCTGTTTCACAAAAGGTTCTTTGTGGTGAAAGAAGGTTCTTCAGATTATAAAAAGGTAAGAAAGAGATGGTTCTTTAACGAACCTTTGACTGAATGGTTGTTTGTGGAACCAAAAACGGTTCTTCTATGGCATCGCTGTGAAGAACCTTTTAAAGCACCGTTATTTTTAAGACTGCATGTAAATAACCAGAAAAGTAGCAACACAAAGTAAACAGTAAAACTATTTGCACTACAAAACAATGTTTATGATCATGATAATAAAATATGATAACAAAATACTAGTTTTTGTACAGGTAAAATAATCAGTTACTGATTAAGTATTATACTTAGAGCTGAGGGACAGCAGACTTAATTTTATGTTTATTATGATTATTAAAATTATTCATGCACAATAAATCTATGAACAGTACTTTTTAACATGGAGTTTTCCAATTAATATAAATTATTTTTGTTCAGCATTTCAACTTTCTGCTAATACTGTTCTTTTAAAAATCTCCAAATATTTTCCTATTTTCTTTTACTTTATTTGAAAACAAACAATTCAACATTAGCATATCTATGCATTTGGGTTATAATTTCTAACATGAGCAAAAGCATTGAAAACCACATTATCAAAACAATCAACACAATCAGGATTAAGATGATACAGCCATTGAAATTGATTTCAAATTATTTGGCACTATTTTTTTGAACAGAAATACATCTGCTAATCGTGTCCTGATCTCTTTAGTTCTGGTGCAGTAAACAGCAGGGTTTATTAAGGGAGAAACAAGAGAGGCTACAATCAAAATTGCATTTCTCTCTGTTAAATTTAGCACAACTCCTATTCGAGTTAGTAAACCAGAGACCAGCTTGGGTGCATAAAAACTGAGCAGAACAATAAGGTGACTTAAGCAAGTGTTGATCATTTGCTTTTTGCTTGAGTTGTTGGAGAGTTTAGTCACACTGTATGCCAAGACAGCATATGTGCACATAATAAAAGGAAACTGTCCACACATTGGCCAAAGACTTAGCATGACAGGTATGACAAAATATGGTTCAGGTTTAACACAAGCAGCTCTGATCATGGAAGCATATTCACAAAACACATATCTGATGACAGGTTGACAATATGGAACACTGTTTACTATTGATATAACAAAACCTATAACAGCAAAACCAGCGAGCTAGGTCAGAGAAATGAACAGAATGGTTCGTGAATTTGTTACAATGCTGTGATATCTCAAAGGAAGTCTGATTGCAATAAGTCGGTCTATTGCCATTAATGTCAAAGCCATGCACTCTGTGAAATCACCAAGATGATAGAAGTATGTCCTTGAGATACATGAATAGTATGAAACAATTTTAATCTCAGCCAGCAGAACTGAGATCATGGTTGTGCTGCAGGTAGAAGAAAACATTATGTCAACAACAGTCCCATCCAGATAAACATGACTGAAATCCTGCCATTTATATTTTATATTTATGTGACATATACGTCATGGTTTCCTAGCAGCCGTGATTGAGTAAACTTAGGACTTCATCAACACAGAAAGTCTCTCAAGTATAGTTTATGGTTAAACAAAAACATACATCTGACAAAAAAAATTCTGACAATATTGCAATGTATTAACCTATTATTTAATTAGACATGAGCTGATAATGTTCCCTGTGTTTGAGATCACACAAATGTGTGACAATAAAAATGTGTGACAATAAAAGTGATTTGATTTGAATTGATGTTTTAATAGAATCAGTAACTGCTGGGAATTGGGGCCAACAGATGATATTTTATGTTGATTTGCTTTATAAATATTATTCATACACCACAGAAATACACATTGAATCTAAAAATATTATCTGTTTAACCTTTCATTAAAAATGTATACTAAACCTATGATAAAAAAAACAACTAATATGAGTATTCTTTGTTTTAAAAACAAAATGTCTGCTTTGGCGTTGTCTCTAACATGAACAAGATCATCATAAAACTCATGCAGCAATAACATCACAATCTAAGAATTAATATCATAAATCTGTCATGTTTAATCTATTGAATCTGGCTTTTAATAATTAGGTAATTTCTTTTGCCTAATGCAGCAAGACCACCAAGCCAGGTTAGAAAAATAAACAAAAATGTTTGTGAATTTGTACAATGCTTTTGTACCTCATTGGAAGCCTGATCACAATAAGTCGGTCTATTACTTTTGCCTTTAAAAATGCAAGATACAGACAGTGGAATGAGAAAAAAAATGCAAACACAAAAAATGTTTTTGAAAAGTTGACGTTCTTTTAACTTACTGTGCTTTTAGAACACTGTACATGTGAGACGCTTTATATTTTCTTGCACAAGATGCTGTAGAAGTCGCAAGCGCATTCCAACAGACCAATCAGAGCTGGTCTGAAGCATGTGTTCCCTGACTGGGAATCAAATAAAGTTTTATATCAGCATGCTGTGATTACCTATGGCATTATGGCCTTGTGCCTGCGGACGAATCATAGCTGTGCTGACATTTCTCACATAGCCCTATATATCTTCCATATTTTGCAATGTGGAAGTAGGCTATTTTCATTGCATGTGTGAGACTTGTGATTCAGTAGTCACTGTAGGTAAATAATTAGAAGAATAACAATGAGCAGTAAAAACGTCTCAGGTTACGTATGTAACCATGGTTCCCCGAGTGGGGAACGAGACACTGCGTCCCCTAGGGGTTGCTATGGGGAACGCTGTCAGCGTGACCCGTGTATGAAGCATACATTTAAAAACACCACCTGTTGGCCGGCGACAGCCTATGACGTCACTACCGGAGCGATCATAATATAAGGGGCGCCGGGAGAATACATCATCCACGTCTTCGTCTGAAGCTTGCGTCCGAAGCATGGCCCACAGCCTAAGGGGACGCAGTGTCTCGTTCCTCACTCGGGGAACCATGGTTACATACGTAACCTGAGACGTTCCCCTTCATGGGAACTTCGAACTGCGTCCCCTAGGGGTCACTATGGGGAACGTTATACCCACGCCGCCATGCTGAGGGGAGTGCAAGCCAATTTCGCGCAAAAGGCGAGCACTAAACCAACTCTACCAGGCTAAGGGAGTTGCCCCTGGGACGGTTGATGGCTGTCAGTGACATTATCCCCTTCGGCCAAAAACCCGAGCTGCATACCCTAAGCACTTACCTGCTAGGTGCCGGGATTACCGGACCCAGGGTAGAGCTCAAAGTCTTGGAATCAGAGAAAGATTCCTTTAAGGGGATATGGCCAAGCACCTAGTGGTAGTAACTAGGTCCTGGCCGGTCACCCAGGGGCTACCGCTTGCTCTGCATGAGCTTGCTGAGGGAACTGTCTCAACAGACCCTTTGGTAGCGTTACACTTTTCTTTTTTTTTTTGCCCCAAAATATTGGGGCAAAGGCAGTGGGGCCCAAGGCACAAACCGGGACTTGACCAGCTTAAAAAAGGGCATGAAGCTGCGTGCGTAACCCTACCATAATATGGATTTTAGAAAGAACGCAGAACTTTCAATGTGCGAACTTACCACTGAGTGGATTTTAGAAAATGCCCAGAGCTTTAGCGTGTGCACTTATATATATATTTTGGTAACGTTCTATGGCTCTGGAGTGGAGAACTACTCATTCCTCGGAGTGAGAGGGAACTCAGACGCTCAGAAGGGTGCGGCATGCTCATAGATGACCCTCTATGGTGAGGGGAGCAATGCTAGCTCGACCAACAAGGCGGGCAAACTATCAAAGAGCTCTGGGGGGCGGAGAAACTCAGACGCTCAGAAGGGAGCGGCATGCTCATAGGTGACCCTCTAGGTGAGGGGAGCAGTGCTAACTCTACCGACAGCGAGCTCTGGAGAGCGGAGAACTCATTCCTCAGAATGAGAGGGAACTCAGCTACCAATGAGGAGCTCTAGAGAGCGGAGAACTCATTCCTCAGAGTGAGAGGGAACTCAGACGCACCGAAGGGAGTGGCATGCTCATAGGTGACCCTCTATGGTGAGGGGAGCAATGCTAGCTCGACCAACAAGGAGAGCGACCTATCACAGAGCTCTGGGGAGCAGAGAACTCATTCCTCAGAATGAGAGGGAACTCAGATGCTCAGAAGGGAGCGGCATACTCATAGGTGACCCTCTAGGTGAGGGGAGCAATGCTAGCTCTACCGACAGCGAGCTCTGGGGAGCGGAGGACTCATCCTTCAGTGCTCAGAAGGGAGCGGCATGCTCATAGGTGACCCTCTAGGTGAGGGGAGCACTGCTAGCTCTACAGACAATGAGCTCTGGAGAGCGGAGAACTCATTCCTCAGAATGAGAGGAAACTCAGACGCTCAGAAGGGAGCGGCATGCTCATAGGTGACCCTCTAGGTGAGAGGAGCAATGCTAGCTCTACCGACAATGAGCTCGCGAGAGCGGAAAACTCTTTCCTCAGAATGAGAGGGAACTCAGACGCTCAGAAGGGAGCGGCATGCTCATAGGTTACCCTCTCGGTGAGGGGAGTACTGCTAGCTCAACCGACAACGAGCTCTGGAGAGCGGAGAACTCATTCCTTGGAATGAGAGGGAACTCAGATGCTCAGAAGGGAGCGGCATGCTCATGGTGACCCTCTAGGTGAGGGGAGCAATGCTAGCTCTACTGACAGCGAGCTCTGGAGAGTGGAGAACTCATTCCTCAGAATGAGAGGGAACTCAGATGCTCAGAAGGGAGAGGCATGCTCATAGGTGACCCTCAGGCGAGGGGAGCAATGCTAGCTCTACCGACAACGAGCTCTGAGAGCAGAGAACTCATTCCTCAGAATGAGAGGGAACTCACCTTTATTTTATTTTTAGTCCTGGCTTAGCAGGAAATTTCCACCTAACCTTGGTCAGGTGGAGTTTACGGTGGTTACAGGGAATTAGAGAGGAATAAGAGGGCTTGCCTCTCTCTGACCCACGCCTTTCTCTCATCCTTCGATGTGCGCGAAAAGAGGCGGTCCCTCTCTAACTCATCGGCCATATCCAACTGCGAACCCCACGATTTCAATCGCCTCCGTTCCCCCGGCAGCGGTGGGTCCCGAATCGCGGGAAGCAGACGGCTACCCCTCTTTCCTTGAAAAGAGGGACAGACGAGAGCGGAGCTTTTTCATAGAAAAAGCTCACAGTGCACGCAGATTTTCCCCTCAAGGACATCGCGTGCATGCTCCTTGCCCAAACAAAAGACGCAAAGATTGTGTGTGTCATCGGGTGTCAAATATCGAGGACACGGATCCACACACAATCTTAAACGCCTTGCTAGTGCTCGCCATGATAGAGAGAAAACTGTACTCTTACCAGAATGCACGCTTCAAACAAAACAGTCAGTGAAGACGAAGAAGAGGATGATGTATTCTCCCGGCGCCCCTTATATTATGGTCGCGCCGGTAGTGACGTCATAGGCTGTCGCCGGCCAACAGGTGGTGTTTTTATATGTATGCTTCATACACGGGTCATGCTGACGGCGTTCCCCATAGCGACCCCTAGGGGACGGAGTTCGAAGTTCCCATGAAGGGGAAGTACACTTATTTGCACAACAAACCAGTGAGTTCATGATTATGATAATGAAGAATATGAACAAAATACAATTGCAATAAAAAGCAGCATAACAGCCTGTTTTTTTTACAGGTAATAATATAACCGGAAGCAAATGTCACCAGAAACTTTGAACATTTAAGTTCCAAAATAATTTCCATGTAGTTCGGTAGAATATATTGTAGCTTAGCAAGCTATTTTTTTTCAGTTGTTTCCCATAACCGACTGGGACAGAGCCACAATGCTTTTACCTTACACAAGGGTCCTCTTAATGATCCGTTATTAGCAGAGCAGAGACGTGCTTTAGATCCCAGTGCGTAAATGTTTTAATAGAATCAGTAACTGATATTATTGTTGAGCCTGAGGGACAACAGACTTAATTTTATGTTTATTATGATTAATGTTATGTATGCTTAACACACAGTATGATTAAAGTTTCAAATACAAAGATTAAATACACAATAAATCTACAAACAGTTTTATTTCACAGGTCGGCTATTTGTCAATGCAGAGAAAATCTTTTTGTTTTACAATTCAAATATCTGCCAATTCTGTCAATATAAAAATAAGCAGAGCTCCAAATATTTTCCTAATTTATTTTGGTTAAAGAAAAGAAAAAAAACAGTTCAACATCAGCATGTCTATGCTTTTTGTAGTTTCTAATATGAGCAGGAGCCTCACAAACATTATCAAAACAAACAACATCCTCACAATCAGAATTAAGACAATGATACAGCCATTGAAATTAACTTTAAATGATGTGGTACTATTTTCTTGAAAAAATACATCTGCTAATCGTTTTCCTGATCTCTTTAGTTCTGGTGCAATAAACAATGGGGTTTATTAAGGAGGAATTAAAGAGGCTACAATCAAAATTGCATTTCTCTGTTAAATTTAACACAACTCCTATTCGAGTTAGTAAAACAGAGACCAGCTTTGGTGCATAATAACTAAACAAGACGATGAGGGGACTGGAGCAAGTGCTGATCATTAGCTTTTTGCTTGAGTTGTTGGAGAGTTTAGTCACACTGTAAGCCAGGACACCATATGTACACAGAATAAAAGGAAACTGTCCACACAATAGCCACAGACTTATTATTACAGGTATAACAAAATATGGTTCAGGTTTAACACAAGCAGCTCTGATCATGGAAGCATATTCACAAAACACATATCTGATGACAGGTTGACAATATGGAACACTGTCTACTATTGATATCACAAAACCTATAACAGCAAAACCAGCGAGCCAGGTCAGAGAAATTAACAGAATGGTTTGTGAATTTGTTACAATGCTGTGATATCTCAAAGGAAATCTGATTGCAATAAGTCGGTCTATTGCCATTAATGTCAGAGCCATACATATTGTGACATCCCCAAGATGATAGAAGTATGTCCTTGAGATACATGAATAGTATGAAATAGTTTTAATCTCAGCCAGCAGAACTGAGATCATGGTTGTGCTGCAGGTAGAAGAGAACATTATGTCAACAACAGCTAGATTACAGATCAATATGTACATTGGCTTGTGTAAATGTCTGTTAGTTGAGATGATACACAGATTGATGCCGTTCCCAAGCAATATGAGCATATAGGTTATTAAGATGAGAAATCCGAGGAGCTTTTGGTTCTGCAGGTGATCAAATCCAGTGATTATAAAGCCGTCTCCAGTTTTCACAGTATAATTTTCACTTTCCATTTTCAATCAGCCACTTCCTTATATACAAATATTTTGAAATAAAGTTAGTACAGATGATAATAAAGTAAATTAGAGCCTCAATGTACTCATATACGCATAGAAAAAAGGCTCCTATGAAGGAAAATGGCAGAAAGATGCAGTCTGTAACTGCAAGGTGATGAAAAGTCTGAAAGTTGAAATATAGTTTTATCAGAAATACAAAAAGAGTTTCATGCATTCTTAAGATTATAATTTTTTTATGTAATATAATTTGTCCTTGTCTTATTTTCTTCCTTAATTCCAGTCAGAGTACTTTAAAAAAGCATAAACTGTTTGAGATGTTCCTCCCTTCCAGATAAACATGACTGAAATCCTGCCATTTATATTTTATATTTATGTGACATATACGTCATGGTTTCCTAGCAGCCGTGATTGAGTAAACTTAGGACTTCATCAACACAGAAAGTCTCTCAAGTATAGTTTATGGTTAAACAAAAACATACATCTGACAAAAAAATATCTGACAATATTGCAATGTATTAACCTATTATTTAATTAGACATGAGCTGATAATGTTCCCTGTGTTTGAGATCACACAAATGTGTGACAATAAAAATGTGTGACAATAAAAGTGATTTGATTTGAATTGATGTTTTAATATGTACTTGTGTACTTGTCTCGGATGGCCAGTAACACTGGAACCCGCTCGGTGTCAATCACGCTTGCTGCGCCATTCCCTCACGGACCGGATAAATGCGCCTTGTTGCTTCTCAGTCAGTTCCCCACGGCGAACCCTGTTGAAGTTCCTCCCGTACCCTCGGCAGTCAGGTGTGGCGGAGCACCAGACGCCAGGTCCAGTACTCACGTTGCCCAAGGTCAACCCTTGTGCTGGGCTAGGTGCCCGTGTAGTGATTCCCTTGGTGATCCCACATGTGTATTCTTCCAGATACGGCTCCTCCCCATGGTGAGTCTGTGTCTTCCCTGGCAGAACCCTTTGCCTTCTCTGCTGTGTAGCTATCTCACCCCAGGCGGGCTGGGTCTACCTCAGAGACTCCCGTATGTGGTACTGCCCTTGGCCAGTCCATACGTGTAATCTCCACATGATACCTCCTTATGCGGGATGTGGCTCCGTGGCGTTCCCCCCTACTTGGGGTACGCTTTCCCAGTGTTATTCTACCCACTGAGCGGAACGGCAGTGCGGTTATCTCTGCCTAAACCCTGTCCTATCATCCATCCCAACTGGTGTGGGGGACTTGCCGGCTTCTGCAGAGCACTGGAGGTCAGCAATAGTGGCGTTTTCAAGGGATCCCATTAGTCAGTCACTCTGACGTTCGTCGAACGTGACTGACTGATAGAACGTCTCGGTTACTGCGTAACCCCGTTCCCTGAAGGAGGAACAGAGACCTAACTTCCCGCCGCCATAGTTGCTGTACCACCGCTGTACGGCCGGGCACACAGTCTCGGCTCCTCAGCGAAAAACTGATGTGCGTTTGCACGCGCTCTCCTTTATACCCGCACCGGTCTTGGCGGAGGCTGGCTCACGCTGCGCCAACTGTCATTGGCTTGTTTTGTTAACACTCGAAGGTGATTGGGCTCTCTGGCGAGATCCCATTAGTCAGTCACTCTTTTTTCTTCATAATGTTAATTTAGAAAAACCTTGGGAGCATTTTGTGTTCGTTAAATGTTTTTTTTTTATTTTAAGCAACGACCAAGCGGCCAGCATCAGAGTTGATCGCCTATATGTCAAGGTTCAAGGTTCAAGGTTCTTTATTATTTGTCACATACACAATCATACAGGGTATAATAAGTAGTGAAATGTTAGTCGGGACAGGTCCGCTCAATGGAAAGTGCAAGAAAGAAAAATAAAACATGATAATAAAATAAAAAATAACATAAAAGCAATAAAAACTATGAAACAAAAACACGAGAGTATATATATATACAAATATTGTGAGAATTAAATAAGAAACAAATAATTAAATAAAATAAGGGGTAAGATGTTTGATTAATTTAGCCTTATCAAATCATCACGAGTAAAATAAAATCGATAGATAGGCCTATAAACAGTTCAAGCATATCACCGTGTTAGTTTAAATGTTTAACCTATATAAATGTGCAATATCCAACAGTTTGTGTGGAGAGCTGAAGCGAGCTTTACAGGACATGGAGGATTTTTTTCTTACAGTAAAAACAACGTAAAACAACTTAAAATAAATTACCTTTAAAATAATAAAGGTAAGCGTAATATATAATTTGGAACTGCAAAGGGTCTACTTTTATTTGTGTGCATTCACAATATAGGAAAACTTTCTGCCGGTTTTAAACAAGAGCGCTTCAATGATGAATCGAAACTCTGCAACTCATTACATACATTACAATTACTTTAGTGCATTCCAGATGCTTTTAAAAGAACGTTTCACTATACATTTTAAGGGTTTTTAAGCTTGAATGTAGCTTGAATGTAAAACATTGCTATGAATTCATTGTAGCCATTCCCATTTGTAAAATAGCTAATTGTTGTCTAACACGATCTCATGAAAGTGCGTAGGCTATATACACGATTTTCTGTTTCTATTTGGCGTAATATTTATCATGAAATTGACTACACCCCAGCACCCCTAAATAAAACACCTTCCCGCCCCTGGTGCGCACGTGCGACAAATTGGTCGCACTCTAGAGCCCTGATATAATGTGTTTTAAACCCTTTAGTAGTAAGTACCATACACCACCTGTCAAAATGATTGATTGACAGGTGGGCGGGGCTTCCGGTATAGGGGCGGGACTTCCGGTGTAGGCGGGACTTCCGGTATAGGGGCGGGACTTCCGATATAAGGCGGGACTTCTGGTGTAGGCGGGACTTCCTGTATAGGCGGGACTTCCTGTATAAGGCGGGACTTCCTGTATAATAAATCATGTTATCATGACAGTAGGTTTTGATGTTTTTGACAGGAGGTTTTTGACCTATTGACCCTGCAATAATAAATCATGTTATTGACAGTAGGTTTTGATGATTTTGACAGGTGGTTTTGATGTTTTTGATGATTTTGACAGAAGGTTTTTGTTTTTGAAGGCGGTATAATAAATCATGGTATTGACACAAGGTTTTGTCTTTTGAAGACGCTGTTATCAGGAAATTCCCCTCCCACCCGCCGCATCCCATAGCAGTGTATCTGGGGCTGTGCTGTGAAAAACTGTGAAGTGCATCTCCCACAAACATCTGTTCTTTTAAAACAAAAGTTGATTGTTTATAAAATAGCTTACTAAAAAAAAAAATCCATTGAATTAACTGAACATTAATTCATTAACATATAGGTTATGAAACAATCAGTGACATGTTTAGAAATCAGGGCTCTCTGGCCTCTTTTCACACACACACACACACACACACACACACACACACACACACACACACACACACACACACACACACACACACACACACACACACACAGCAGCGTTCACCTTGAGCAGGCCTCTCAAAAACAGGGGAGCGCGCATCTATGTGTGTGTGTGCGTGTGTGTGTGTGTGCATAACAGGCACGGTCTTTTAGATCTCTCCTACATTATCTGTACAATTATAATCTTTATTGATAGTCGTTCTTCCACGGGAGTCGCCCTGCCTGTGACAGTTTGGCGTGAAATATGGCCCATGTGTCTCTGATGTCTCTCAGGTCACGGACACATTGCGAGATAAGGTGCCAAAATGCATAGTGCAATGACGCCATCTATTGGACACAACTGGTTTTTTTTTTTTACCCAATATTTGACCACCATATATATACAGGTGTGGAGGACAAATCCAATATATCCTCGGACAAAACTTTTTGCTACAACATCTCATCATCTCTCTCTCTCATCAAAATGCAGAACGGTGAGTATTTTTCTCTATATTTTATGCTATGATGCTTTAAACATGCATGCTGGTATTTGTGTGTTTTATCAGCTATAACTAAAATCTACATTATTGTTTTAAACATTGAGTTATTGGGTACAGTGTTTTCTGTAACATTGTTTTATTTTAAAAACAATCTTTGTCAGGCTATATTTATTTTATTCAAGTGTTTTAAACATGTCTATTACTTTTTCATCTCAAAAGATTTTTTAGTCATATCAGTTTATTATAAATGTTTTGCAGGATTGTTCTACCGCAATGATGTTTTAATTAGTATTTTTTCAGTACACAAAACAATACATAATGTTATGCTTTTTTTTTACCATTGCGTTACCCAGCGGCTTTTATTATGAAAAGACTGAGCTCCTCTCACAGGAAGTGTCCGGCCCAGTTATCAGCTATGGTACGATTCTGTTTGCTATGTATATTTTTCAAGTCTGTTTGCATTAAAATTAGCGTCCCGTCATAGCGTTATTCATGTGATCATATTACAGAGTTTTGCGCTAGCGGCCCTAAATCGTATGGTTTCCAGACGTCCAAAGGGAAAGTGTGTATGAAAGCTAAGGGGATAACGCTGAATGCTAAAAACTCCCAAGCCATCCGCCTGGAAACCCTGATTGGTCTGGTTGACAGTTATGTGACGTCCGCATGATAGAACCAAATACATCCTGGCTCACACAGAAAACATTGTGAGGGATAAAAGACTCTCACGTTGCACAACAAATCAGTCGTTAAAAGGTTTAAGGTGGTGTATAATAAACGCAGACTTTTGCCCGATTTCACCACGCTTCCTTATGGCTACTGATCAGATGATGATGCACAGAGGATCGATGGATGTTTCCGATTTTGATTTCAGACTACAACATCCATTTAGTTGTGTTATAAGCGGACCGTCCAATTCTGGAAAGTCTTATTTTGTGAAACTTTTGTTGGAAAAAGGTTTGAATTTAATTTCCAAGAAAATTGAAAACATTGTTTGGTTGTATGATTGTTGGCAGCCTTTGTACGATGATGTGCTTAAATTGTACGACATTAAATTTGTGCAAGGAATACCAGAGAGTCTGAATGATGATGATTTGCTACCCGTCACTAAACCAAATCTTCTCATCGTGGATGATTTGATGCAGCAAGTCAGCGCAAATTGAGCTTCAAAGGGTGTTTACGCAGTACGCCCATCACCGCAATCTTAGCGCTATTTATATAGTGCAAAATTTATTTGTACAGGGTAAATCCAGCGAACCATCAGCTTAAACGCCAATTATATGATTCTGTTTAAAAATCCTCGGACGTCAATCAAGTAGCGATGCTAGGACGCCAAATGTACCCGGAAACACAAAATACTTTATGGAGTGTTACCACGATGCGGTCAACCAACCTTTCGGCTACATAATGATAGACTATAAAGCAAAAACTCCCGAGCAGTACCGTCCTCAGAACAGGATTGCTTTCCGACCGTCAAGTGGTTTATATCCGAAAAAGAAGAAGAACGTGATCAAATCACCATGTCCGCCAGACTTTGTAAACATCTGCCGGTGTTAAAACTGCTACATAAAGCATCTCCTAAACAACGGCGTCTTATTTTACAATCGGCGTCCGACGAATTCATTTCATCGCTGTGTGAAGTGGCGCTTAACATCCTCTACGGGACTATTCCGGTCAATCCGCAACAGTACCAAAAAACTGAAAAGAGAAAAGCCGAATTAAATTTGTAGCCGATAAAAATCGGCATAGCGGCAAAGAAACGAGTCTTCAACCAGAAGGGTGGATTCCTTTACCGCTCCTGAGCCCCTTTCTTTCGAGCTTGATAGCAAACAGATAGGATGGAGTACGCCGAGAAGATGTATTTAGTCCCGCAGCATCAACTGGATAAGGCAAGAACTGAAAATGTTCGCGAGACTATTCAACAGAGCGTGAAAACGATTTGGACGTCGCCATGAGAAATATTTTACTCCACACTGATTTGAACCCGCATTTAAAAGCAAAACTTTACACAAATACCCTGAGCAGGTTTTGACCATCGTTAAACAAGGCGATTGCGAGAGCGGTGTTTTAACGCAGTCGCTACCCGACCCCACTCATAAAGATGAAGTACCGACCGTGGCTAGCGTCAAGACGACAGTGCTGAGGAGCATGTGGTGGATGAAGTTCTGAAGAATGTACCTTCGAGAAGTGTGAAAAACAGCAGATACATATTAGACAAGATGTCTAAAGCTAAAGGACTAAGCGCGCGTGGAACGAATCGGGGGAGTTTGTGTTCAGGGGTAAAGCCATACAAGGCTCACACATGGTCGATTTGTTAAAAAATGTCACGGCCCCGCAAAAGGTTTGTGATAATAACGGAGACCTGTAGGATGGTCAGAGTTTCTACGTGCCTTTGCCGAATTAAACATCCCTTTTTCTACAGTGCCGAATCAACAGGTCAGGAGCACAATGAAATCTCTAAAGAGTAAACCCGACACCCCGCCCCGTGTCAGACCTTCTAAAAGAGCACGAAGACATTCACGCTCCGTGTTTCCAGAGTCCGAAGACTCTGTGTTTAAATCCCCGACTATCGATCAAAGACAATGGTTGGAATTTTAACGAATCCTTTCATGTGTGTGTGTGTGTGTGTGTGTGTGTGTGTGTACATTAATATGTATCTTATGATTAAATAAAAAGATGATTAAAAATATAATGGTTTTAAGATTTTTTTATTTATATGTCAGACATGTCTGCACACAGTGAACGCATGAGAAAACATTTTATCATTACAAACATACGGTCTTAATCTCTTCACAAATAGGGACACCATTTTATCATTTTAATATAATCATCGGTGTATAGTTTCATCACATGGTTATAGTCGTATCCTCTGGCTAAATGATATAGAAAAACACACAGTGTTGACCGCAGGTATCCGATGAATAATCCTGGACTCGCCTGTCGGGATATAATACGTCCGCGCCGTTGGCTGCTAGAAAGTTATTGATGGTGGTTGGAAAGCGATGGCTGTTGGGCGGATTGCGAAGCTGTCGAAAAAACACGTGGGCCCGTCTTGGGTTAAATAAACAGCGATCCAGTGCTCACCTGGTAGCCTAGCAGGGTGAGTGTTAATGATACAGGCCGACGGTAAGATCCTTATGGGTTTTTGGGTAGTTGATCGCCGGTAGAACGCCGAGAAAATGAGTCCTGCATGTAATTTTATCCATGATGGCGGTGAGTTGCAGTGTGTTCATCTCAATAGTAGTCTATCAGTACCTGGCGGCGGTTAGACAATTCAATGATGCTGTCAAATACCGCGTAAACAATTAAATTAATGGTATTCGGCAGTGGTTTTCTGAAACGAGCTTCAACTCTGATATTCCCGGACTTGATGAGGGAATGTGCTGACCGCACTCTTCGTCCGGCGTAAGGTTAAATGCGTAAAGTGTGTATCCGTTCAGGAAATCATTCCTGCCAATACAGAGCGGTTGGTCTTTAAGGTGTCTCGGTCGTCATCACCAACTGATAATATTCTCGCATCTGCCGAACCAGCTTCGAAATTAGGTTGTAGAGGCTTGAGGGATATTGTTGACCGTCCGACGAGACGGCTAAGAATTCAGATCGTAATGTTTGAACGCGAATGGATTTTTGTGTAGGAACCGGTGAATGCGTCGTTGTCGACCATGGCAATGACGATAGACTTTGGTAGCGTTCCTAAAACAGATTTTCCTGATTCGAAACACGAGAGCCGGCCGGTATGGAGAACGATTTTAGACTGACCCTATCGACAGGGTACTTGGCTGTTGTCGAGAGTAACGCCTGAGCGTGAGCCAGTCTCACCGGTGGTGATACAGTAACTTTCTTGACAAATAGGGATGCGGACACTATATTTAATTTGTAAGCCACATCGTCGGCCCTCATCAGACAGAATTCATCTTTTGCTTGAATAAGTCGTATCTTGATATCAACCCCGTTTATCATAAGTTTCTCTTGGAAGAATATATCGCTGTGTATGGGGGCAAGTAGTTCCACCTCCTTGCTTTCGCTGGTGTAACCCGATCTCTTCGACAACCCTGCTTATGGCCTGCGGGTCTTGAACATCCATGTGACCCGCTGTGTCTTTATGGAACAATCCAGCGCTAAAGACAGATTCCAACGTATCTTTACCGTAGTTGATCAGACTCTCGATGATACAGCGATAAGGGTAAGTGCTCGAACTCTGAGAAATCAGACGATCGCCGAGGGTCACGTCGACTTGTGAAAATATAGTGGCTCCGGGGTAGTTGATTAGACCCACCTTCACAGGGTGTGCAATCTCTTCCCCGTTAGGTCTCGTGATTTTCACCCGTAGATCATCGTGTTATTGAGATCCACATAATCATCGCCGTTGCCTGCGATAAAAAATTCCAATGGTGCAGAGCCCGATATGACCGATAATGGGGCTACTTCTAAATAGCCGTTTTTCTCAATAACGGTCAGCGGGACCGAAAATAAGTCCAGCTCGGACTTGATGCATTCTCCCGACATGCGATGCAGTAGCGCCATGTTAGAATATGGATTTTGTGGCTCTCTTGATCGACCGCGACTGACAGACCTCTTACGCTTTCTGCGTACGAGTGAGCGCTTGTTTGACCCGCGCACTGTTTTCTTCTTCTTCGGCGCTGCCGTTGACCACGCCTCCTCACACCCGGCGGTTTAGACATTCTCTTACGTGCCATGACCATCAGACCGACCCGTCTTGAGCTTTATCGCTATGCGAGCGCATCAAAACGTTTGAGACGACGCCGGATACTATATTTTTAGCTGCCGATTTTAGGTGTGGTTTCGCAAGCTAAATCCTCTTTTAACAACGGTACGGCCATCCTGAACAGCCCTCTGAATAGGCCTCCTAACCCGCACCGCATACATAACTCCCGATCCCGAATAACCCGGTAAACCGCAGCCGGCCTGATTTTGGTAATAGCTCACATAGTCCGCGGTATTGGGCTCTCCGGTCTATAATAAACAATTTTTAAAGAATAGAAATATTTTTGGTTTAAAGTGTAGTTTTACGATGACTTTCCCATAAGAAAATGGTACCGTGGATTTGATCGTCCTTCAACTCTATGACGATGCTGGTGATGTGATCCTTGCTGATCGATGCGTAATGGGGTTGTCGATATCTAGCAATGACCACGCTGCTGTTGCCTTTACCCGTTATATGTACGCATCTCAAAGGGGAACGTAAGAATCTCCGACCGCTTGGTATTGGATGATGTCGGTGTAAACGACATTGTGTAGAACCCTGCTGATATCGCATTGATGAGGAGCATATGATGACGTTATGCGGTAAAATCGGGTTCTTTATGATAGTTTAAACCTCCGAGAGGTTTTAGCGTCATTCCTAAAATAGTGGCGAGTCTCCCCGGAAACTCACTGAAATGTTGCGCGGTCAGATACACCTTGTTTTTTTAATTCATCATGATTCAATACGGCCGCTGGTGTGATGAGTTGATTTATAGCCCGGAGGATCGCCGAATGTTTGCGTAGTACCCTCCGCTTATGTATAATTTTGTAATTATAGAAAAACTATATTTGAGGGATTGCTATCCGGGGTTCCGGAGCCGTATGTAGGATGAAATGCCCATCTTCGTCATTAAAGTTGTACCAACTTCTAGGATATTCGATTTCGAGTCCGACTTCCCATTGTCCTTTCAAGTTTATAGCTTTAGCCAACCTGGTTGTATAGCTGGATATACGATTTTCAGGATAAACCGACGACGACGCATTGCACGGCAACGCGACGTAGAACCCGTGATCCTCCATGACGGTCCTTCGCGTATGGTCTCATCCGTTAACGACGGTGCTTTTAAGGAGATTGCAAGTCCAGCAGAGTTTTTTATCTATATAACTATTACATTTTGAAGGCCATCCTAGCCATTTCACTAAAACAAGCGTAGATTTCCTTGTTTTTCTGACCTAAAATCTTTTCCACCTTAAAAGATTTGTTTTACTCACAATTATTTTTGCAGCTCTTCTTCATAAAACCCCTCGATGACATCGCCATCATAATCCTTGAGTCTGTAGACCGGGGTTGACGTGGAATACACGAGGATACGGTGAAAAATTCTTCCGTAGTTCTGCTCATAACCTTTGGCGAACGGGCCTCTCACTTTAGAAATCCTGACGACGTGCCGACTTTGAAATTAAATACGGTCTTCTTCTGCTTCTTTATATCGCCGTACAAGTTTTGAAACACTTGACCCTCATTTTCTTTGTCGACGCCCACGGGTCTCATTCTGATACTTCGGTGATAACTGGTGTTGTACCCTTGAATAATGTCTTGTAAAACATCTATGTATCGGCGGGAATTTGTAGCCGATAAAAATGTCCACATGCAGCTTTTTAATGTTCTATTAAATCGCTCCACGACACTGGCTTTCAAATCCGTAGCGGTAGCGAAGTGGTTAATGTCGTGCTTTTTCATCACATCTTGAAAATGTTTGTTAAAAATTCCTTTCCTGATCCGTCCTGCAATTTCTGAGGCACACGACCTCTTTGAGTATAGACTGAACGCTTTAGTAACCTCAATGCCGCTCTTATTCTTCAAAACTCGAACCCATGAGAACTTGCTAAATACATCTATGCATGTCAGTAGGTATTTATGACCGTCATTATCCTTGGCGTAGGCACTCATGTCGACAAGATCGGCCTGGAACTGTGTATCGATCCCGCACACAACCACTCTATTTCGTTTGTATTTTATAGGTGCTGTTTTGTGTAATGTGTAAGCATCCTCACCAGCCAACCATTCTGAAACCTCTTTATTTTAGGACGGACGCTATCTTTTAAGACGCGCCTTTTTAATCGCTTTTTACCCCTAGAGAGCCGGGGTTGGACGGTGTATAATAAGCCTTTTTCATGAGCTCCGACATGCTGTCGCTTCAACCGATGCAAAAGAATAACGCGTACAAGTAGTTTGAATCAATCTTTTATTAAAAACGTTACAGGATGCATGCAAAATCTAAGTAAATGGTATTAATACAATCTAAGTAAAATGATACACGAAAGTAAAAATGGATATAATACAACACACTAACTAAGAATGGTTAGTAAAAAGAATAATGTAGCAAATAGTTAGTAATAATGACATCAATGATAGTCTAACCAGAAAAGAAAGTGGCGGCAGGCCATCATGTTTTTGTCTAGGATGTAATCAACATACATTACGACAATTTTGTCAATGGTCTCATGAATATCGGCATGTTTTTGAATTTCATCATAATCACTTTCATTCAAGATCAACTCAGTACATACATCCGCCACATAGGTAGAAGTACACAACACATCGGTGATTTCGATCGTACATTGTGATTCAATCATCATATCTAGAACCTCTTTTATCATTACATCAGGGGGGTCGGTACCATCAACACATTTATCCGTCAAATCGTCCCATGAATTAGCCAGTCCTCTTATTAACACCATATTTTTCTTGAGATTTGCCTGACGCGTATTGTTGTGGTCAACTGGAATATCGGGTGGGCTCGTCCGCAATAATCTTATACAGCAGCTCAGTCATCTGCCGCCTGTAATGCTCTTTAAACATGAATTCCATACAGCTCCTTAGGCTAGAGGCTACACCCATGCTGGAGCTGACTTGGTCGCCGCCATTCACAATTGAAAGACCTTGCCAGAGATCAACGACGTCAGAGACTATTTCCTTGCAGGGTTTGTCCAGAAGTTTCAGCCTGATTTCTTCTAGCTTGGCAACTATGAATGGTTCGTTTTTAATTCGTGCAGAATAGTCCCGACTGTTCCTTGGATACGATGGGGGTGAGATTTTAGCCCACAGCGGTTTAGGAGAATACCGATGATGGAATGAAAAAGGGCTTAAACAGCTTGCCTGACAGCTCGTCAAAGTGTGTGTCGTAGAAGTTGGGAGGGTCAAACAGACAGGAATGTTGCAGCTGGCTAGGATGATCAATCGCACAGCCCTTGCAGTCGTCCTTCAGCTTATCGCCGATGAGATGTTCCAGCAGCACCACGGTCGCTGCTTTTATGATTTTGAATCCGACGTCGCTGAAACATCCGTCTGTAGCGTCGAGACCGGCTTTAGTGTCGAGACCGGCTTTAGCGATGGGTAGGTAAGTCAGGTTGTGTGATCCGAGGTCTGAGCCCAATTTATCCAGCCAGTCTTCAGAGGGGTTGACGATGTTAGCCGGACCCCAGTCGTTTTGGAGGTCCGATTCCCAATCTTTGTGGAGGTCCGATGGTCCAAGGGGGAAAGTCAGGCAATGGTCGCTTGCGTTGTCGTCAGGAGGGTCGAGAATGCTGCCGAAGGAGATGCCGCAGCTACACACATGAGCGGGTAATGAAGCGCCTTCTTCAGCCATGGTTTATAAATGCTGCTTGAGAGGGTCTGGTCACTGACTTTATGGCAAATGTAGTAAAGGGGCGGGACGTCGTAGCACTGCAGCCATGTTTATAAACGACGCCTGGGAGGGTCTGACCGGCGAGCTTCCGGATGTCCGTAGTAAATGGGGCGGAATAGCGCCAGATGTGTACTGCTGCGCACGCATCTCTCAGGGTGGAAC
Source organism: Gymnocypris eckloni scoliostomus (assembly GCA_027564155.1). Classification (NCBI taxonomy): domain Eukaryota; kingdom Metazoa; phylum Chordata; class Actinopteri; order Cypriniformes; family Cyprinidae; genus Gymnocypris; species Gymnocypris eckloni. The sequence goes on from CM050435.1 coordinate 26,786,431, forward strand.
AGCTGCACTTTAATTTTGTTGTAGCCGCCATGCAGCTCGCACCATTTGAACATCTTGTTTATTATTGAAAAATACCGCCAGCAGATCCAGATCGCGCCACTTGAACAAAAATTGCATTTCATACAGATCGTTATGCTCGTTAGGCAGGACGACCCCGACCGATTTTTGTTGAGCTTTGTCTTGTCTTTACAGCAGAATATGTAGACAGAATCATCTGGGTTCTTTTTAGCGTGGTCACCTACCACGCGGTACCGGACATTCGGGTCTACCCCGTCCCACTCTGAAATGTACAAAGGCTCTTTGCCGCCGCTGTTCAGATCCTTCCAGACAAATTTATAAAATAATGACCAGTCTTTTTCAGGAAATACAACACACGCGTCTTCCCCGGGCTGAAACTCGCCTGCGTTGTCGGTGGTGTAGAGTATAACAACTCGAATTGATTTATGAAATTTGTACCTGAATACACGGTTACTGCTCATCATAAATTCACCTTTAGTCCATTCCGAAAGTTCATGGAGAAAGTTTGTAAAACGGACGTGACCGAAATGTTTTCTCGGTGCCATAGTCAGACTGGCCATCAGACTGTCCGTCGTCCTGCTGCTCACCCCCGCCTCTGGGGATTTAGGGGGCGATAAACAGTCCATGCTCATGTAGCTCATGTTTTCTCTTTCTGATTGATGTAGAACACACTGACCCATTTATATACACTGCTATGGGATGCGGCGGGTGGGAGGGGAATTTCCTGATAACAGCGTCTTCAAAAGACAAAACCTTGTGTCAATACCATGATTTATTATACCAAAACAAAAAAACCTTCTGTCAAAATCATCAAAACATCAAAACCTGCTGTCAAAAACATCAAAACCATCAAAACCACCTGTCAAAATCATCAAAACCTACTGTCAATAACATGATTTATTATTGCAGGGTCAATAGGTCAAAAACCTCCTGTCAAAAACATCAAAACCTACTGTCATGATAACATGATTTATTATACAGGAAGTCCCGCCTTATACAGGAAGTCCCGCCTATACAGGAAGTCCCGCCTACACCGGAAGTCCCGCCTTATACCGGAAGTCCCACCTCTATACCGGAAGTCCCGCCCATATACCGGAAGTCCCACCTACACCGGAAGTCCCGCCCCTATACCGGAAGCCCCGCCCACCTGTCAATCGATCATTTTGACAGGTGGTGTATGGTACTTACTACTACTCCCTTTCCAGGGTCTTTTAAACTTTCGTTTGATAACTTCTATGCAAACACCTGAGGTGGCATAAAGATCTGATATAATATTTATTTTTGCTTGTTCATCTGGTAAATAACAGATTTTAGTACTTAGCGAAAATCATTTCACATGATTTAAGTAGCTAAAGTAACATACCACATATTAATTTGCACAGTTACTACTGCAAAGAAATAAAGTTATAATGCTGAATACATTAAAGACATCAAATTATTTGGTGTTAAGTTTTATTTACAAATGTGTATGTGGACAAGACATATTTGGGGGGATAAAACACTTTAAATATGGCCTTGACATCCTGGACAAATAAAATGTGCCTCCAAACTTGGCCATCTTATGCAGTCGGTGGTACAGCGGTTGCAAGAGTCAAATGCAATCTAAACACAATCAGATTTGCAACATGAATGAATATGGTAGTGCAACTTTAAAATACACTGTAGTTTTTATAAATAATATGAATAATAATAATATTCTAACATACCCAAGTATCTACCTGATCTGGTGTGTGGGGATATTGTTCTCCACAAGCCAGGCACGGGTTATTCAGAGGTTCTGTGGAAGGTAATCAAGGTGACATTATATTCTTTATGCTTAATACATCATCCCTTTTTAATATAATGAAGAAAAACCTGATTAATTCAGAAGGCATAAACCCAGGTCTTCACGCATCTGTGCAATGTTTGTGTCTGTGCATGAGAAGGGCAAGTCTCCTCCCAGAAGAAGTGCTTCTGCAAACTAGACAATTGCCATTTAACCATTTACACTGATTGGCCTTTATGTGATTGTTTTACCTATAATTATAGTAACCATTGTATTAGATAGATTTTGTTTTGCAATATGAATGAATTAAAATGTAATTTACCTTATCACTGTTAGTTCATTTTGAATAAAAGTTGTGAGTTGTATGTTATATAAATTTTCATATAGGTCAACACAATGATCAAAAAAGTTATTAACTTACATTTACATTTAGTCATTTTGCAGACGCTTTTATCCAAAGCGACTTACAATTGGGGAATACATAAAGCCATTAATCTTGAAGAGGCAAACAAACAGAGGAAGTGCCAATAACACCAAGTCTCAGGCATTGTTCAAATAAGTACAAGCTAGCAAGGGAAGGAGAGAAAGGTAAAGAGAAAGATGAAGATATAGAAAAAGGGAAGGATTTTTTATTTTTTTTATTTTTTTATGATGAAGTCAAGTAGAGTTGAAAGAGGTGAGTTTTCAGTTGTTGCTTGAAGATTGACAGGGATCCAGCAGTCCGGATAGGGATGGGGAAGATCATTCCACCAGCCAGGAGTGGTGAACGAGAATGTTCTGGAGAGTGATTTTGAGCCTCTCTGTGATGGTACCACGAGGCGTCGCTCATTAGCAGATCTCAGACTTCTGGAGGGGATGTAAATTCGTAATAGTGAGTGGAAGTAGGTGGGTGCTGAGCCTGTGGTTGTTCTATATGCAAGCATCAGTGTCTTGAACTGGATGCGAGCTGCAACTGGTAGCCAGTGCAAGGAGACAAAGAGAGGTGTAACATGGGCTCTTTTGGGCTCGTTGAAGACCAATCGTGCCGCTGCATTCTGAATCATTTGTAGAGGTTTGATTGTGTTTGATGGAAGTCCAGCTAAAAGAGCATTGCAGTAGTCCAATCTAGAAATGACAAGGGCCTGGACAAGAAGTTGTGCAGCATGCTGTGTCAGGAAGGGCCTGATCTTTCTGATGTTGTGTAGTGCAAACCTGCAAGATCGAGCAGTCTTTGCAATGTGCTCTTTGAAGGTCAGCTGGTCATCAAAGATTACACCAAGATTTCTGACCGAAGCTGATGGGGTAATTGTTGATGAACCTAACTGAATCGTGAAGTCATGCTGTAGAGTTGGAGTTGCCGGGAAGACAAGAAGCTCAGTCTTTGCCAGGTTGAGCTGTAGATGGTGTTCTTTCATCCATGCCGAGATGTCCGCCAGGCAGCCTGAGATCCGTGCAGCTTATCATTTGAATTAAAGCCTGTTGTACATAAAGAACCCATGACTGTGCAGTAGCACAGAATAATCACAATACTGTGTGCTGTATATGCCTTTTGCAAGTTATGTTATGTCTTCTCCATACACACATTTTGCCAAAATAACCTTCTGTCTTTATTGTATTCATAAATGCAAAATAGCCACATAATGACTTTATCTTTTATCATCTCACCATGTTTCTAACTATTTGCAACACTGTGTTAAGAATGGTTATATAACTATTTAAATATATTACAAAAATAGTAGGCTAAAATTAATTTATTACTTAAGTTGAGTTGATGTTTTGTAGGCTACCAACTGAGCAAACAATAAGAAACGCACAGAATGATCACAACAGAAACTTTATTGTGTCACCAAAGATACATTTATGTCAGTTGTTAACGGTTTTAAAGATTTTCAAAATAAATTAGTTACATAAACAAAAATGTTTGTTGGCTCAGTAAGTTGGAGTGTATCCTCAGGCACATCAACAATGGCTGTAATAATTCGATACTTCATAACATAACACAATCTACAAACTATTGTCCCTAAATTAACAGTAGCCTAAATACCCGCTGGACTTAATTTCACTTTGAAGCATAACGAATTATTCTGAAAACAGTTTGTGTGTAATCCGGCAATTTTGTGATCCGAAGAGTCAATATTTTCAGTGGCGCTTTAACGCAAAACAGGAAACTCGTGAATATTCATGTGTGCTCCGCCCAGCGTCACCGAAAATCTCAGACACCGAATATTTCACAACACCGGCGTTCGGCGCAGCCTCAAGCCGGACACTCATTTGTCCTCCTTTTTGGAGTTGCGCTGTATCTGCCTAAAAAAACAAGCTCTAGAATAGAGCTTGCAGCATAGCGTCTAATGTTATAAGATGTCTGGTCAAACAAATGATTGTCTGAAAGCCGTGTCAAATAAATATCTGATATATAGAGGTGGGCATAGATTAATTTTTTTTAATCTAGATTAATCTAGATTAATTTTGGAATTAAGATAGATTAATCGAGATTAAAATGGCTCATTTGAATTCTCAAGGCATTCAGAATATGTGTGCTACCCAAATAATGACTAAAAGTAAGTCTTTGAGAACGGGTTTCTCAAGCCAGGTGGCGATTAGACCAGGGGCTCATCTCCTGTTTCCAAAATGCATCACAAACTTTAATCTCTTCCCGTCCCAATCCCACAAAAACTGGAGGAAAATCCTGCTCCACTCCCGGAAGAATGACTCCCATTCCCTCCCACTCCCGTGTTGTTTTTTTTTTTTTTTTGCCGATAACTGTCAATTACAGTAAAAATATAGTACAGATCACAGCGTGCCCACCTTATTAGTTGAATAAAACCCAAAATGTCGTTTTTGTTATTATATTGAACTGAAAGCCATCTTATTATGCACAGTGTTGCACAGATTAAATTTCATGTAAATCATCCATGCTAACACACACGCCTTCTATTTTTATTTTTTAGACATTTCACCTCTATAGATATATTTTTCTATGTACTGTATTTTTAGATATATTCGAGTTTCAAGTTTCTCGCTCAAGTTCACATGAGACCTAAAGCGATCCTGTTTGCTTAAAAGCGCAACGCTTTGTTGTTATTCTGAGTGCACACAATAAACTTAGAGTCTTTACAGATCTGAAAGATGTATTAGGCTACTTTTATCTG
>CM050435.1:26791441-26861155 GCA_027564155.1 Gymnocypris eckloni scoliostomus
TGTCAAAGACTAAAATATTAAAATACATTAGAATGTATGAAATGAAAGACATGTCTTCTGAATCATCCAAGGAGAATTTGCTGTACCTTCATATATTTGAGTTTCACAATCAAAACTGGGTATTAGTTTTTTGGATCTCAGTCACTAGTCTATTGCAGCATTGAAAATAAGTGTTAGAAACCATTGCCCTCATTAGTGTTTGAGAACCCGACATAAAAAAGGCAGTCAATAAATGTTTTCCTGGATTCAAATTGTTAATTTGAACCCTAACACCACTGAAGTCACCAAAATGTATACAGACTTTCCAAAACAAATCTAAGTATGATAACTTGCATGCACAATAATGACCCATAACGGGAAAAGGTCACCAAATTTCAAGAAGAAATAAATAGTTTAACCAGTGTTTCAAATGATTTAAAATCTAATGTGGGACAAACTGTCCTGCAACACAGTATTAATCAGGGCAATGTCAACTGTAAGGATTCTAGAGAGATATAAACTGCTTGTGTACCTTCCGGTAGGAAACGTCATCAAACATCTCGCTGATCTCCGCAGGATTCTCCACTGGAGTGGAAATGGGGTGTGAGGAGGTTAAAGAGTCCACTGACATAGCAGTGAAGCACTTCTCCAGGAAATAATCATCCTAAAACAGAGGCCCTCGAAATCAGATCAGTTATAGTTCCATGTCATCACAATCTCAACTATTAGCTGTATTAATGGTTCTCACCACTTGCAGCTCAGGGTGGGTGATGTTGACGGACACAAACTCCATGAACTTGGCAAAGCCCTCGTTTAACCACAGGTCATTCCACCACTGCATCGTGACCAGGTTTCCAAACCACTGGACATCAGATTCAACACACTTTATACATACCTGTGCTAGTTTCATGTCACATACTGCATCATTTAGTTCTCTTTCTATAAGAATACCATTTTGAATCACTGCATCATTTTTGTCACAATATACACAACTGTTCAAAAGTTTGAGGTCAGTAAAATAAATTATCTATTTTTAAAAGAAATTAATACTTTTATTCATCAAGGATGTGTTAAATTGACTAAACGTGTAAAGACATATACTGTTAGAAAAGGTTTCTATTTTTATTCATCAAAGAATTCTGGAAAAAACAGTCACAGGTTCCAAAAAAATATTAAGCAACTGTTTCCAACATTGATAATAAATCAGCATATTAGAATGATTTCTAGAAGATCATGTGACATTGAGGACTAGAGTAATGATGCTGATAATTCAGCTTTACAGAACAGAAATAGATCATATTTTAAAGCATATTAATACAGAACACCATTATTTAAAGTTGTAATATTATTTCTCATTATTTTTGATCAAGTAGATGTAGCTTTGATGAGCATAAGAGACTTGTTTAAAAAAACATTTAAAACAATTACCTATCCCAAACTTTTGAATGGCAGTGTTTATAATTATATTTTTTATACACATTATATTTATTAGTTTGATAAGTAGTCAAACAGTAAGCAGAATAATGCGCAGATGGTCATAAACAAGATTTACATTTATGCATTTAGCAGACGCTTTTATCCAAAGCTAAATGTATTCAGGCTATACATTTTTTTGTTTGTCAGTATGTGTGTTCCCTGGGAATCGAACCCACAACCTTTTGCGTTGCTACGCAATGCTCTACCACTGAGCCACAGGAACACGATTTTGCGATAAAGGCTATAATTTACTTAGATTGAATTAGTAATAGAAATATCAACCTGATGGGCTAGTTCATGGGCAATGACTTTGGTGATTCCCAGTTTGTCCGAGGAAGAAGATTTCTCAGGTTCAAAGAGCAAACCGGACTCTCTGTAAGTCGACAGGCCCCAATTCTCCATAGCACCTGACTGGAAATCTGGGATCGCTGCAAGATCTGCAAGAAAAAGATAATTATGGCCTAAAATAGGTTCCAAAAAAACAAGAAATATTCTGATTACAGTTTCCAATTATTGCATGGCAGATAGTAATATAATATACTATATTATGGTTGCCGAGAGAGCTCAACACACTGCAAATGCTCACAACACAACCAAATAAAGAAACATGCTGCAAATACAATGATTTATTTGGTTGTGTTGTGAGCATTTGCAGCACCTGCTGTCAAACTGATGAAGATGTTTTCTTGATTTGCTGGTGCTTTCTATTTGCATGTGTTTTCTGAAGTTGCACCGCGTTGAGCTTTCTCGGCCACCGTACTATACAGATGTACTATACACTATAGATAGTAACTAAAGTATGCAGCCATGTTCAACAGTAGTAAAGACCTTTCACACTCACCGTGTTTGGGAAGTGGATACGGGATGTCAAAATAATCATCATAAAAGTCCAGCAGTGTGACGGCGGTGTTGAGAGCATATTCCGCCAGACTGATCTTCTCGGGAACAGTATACACTGATATCTATAGCAGGATTCGGTTTGTGAAGAGTCAATGGACAGTGTAATGAGGTATGGGTATATTATAAAGTGTATTTATAATACTTTTGGTCACATTATCGACTTGCCTCGACTCCATGCTGGCTTTTTTTAGTGATGGACTGGAAATCGGAGATGATGAAGGCCACCAGGTAGGTGCTCATCTTCACCGTCGTGTCAAACTGATCCTCGAGCAGCCCGTCGGCCATTTCTACCGTTCTCAGCTATTGGAAGAAATAACCTTGCATTAGTTTACATTTACATGATACGGTCTGTAAAAGAAATAAAAACTGAGAAAATTCTGTTTGAAGTTATTGAATCACATTGCATATTGTGTCATTTATAAACACTGACTGTTGAGTTACCTATGCTTTTTTTAATTATATTTTGTGACTTATCATTTAGGATAATAAACAAGCATTCAAAATGTTGACACTTTGATGTGTTGTGGAAAGGGTTACAAAACATCTATTATGATTTTGGTGTTTCTGGGTCAATTTGACCTCGTTATCACATGGTTAAAGGCAGCTGCGCAGAATAATTGTTTTAATATCATACATATTTTTTACAGTATGTCACAAGGGTGATTACATTTACATGTATTTATTCGGCAGATGCTATGATGTACATTTTTAATCAGTTAATTTTGCTAGGAATCGAACCCATGATCTTGGCGTTATGATTATCATACTTCTAAAGTTTGAGCTTCAGAAAAGAACACAGAAGAAGTGCTTTTCTGCTGAAAATGTTTAAAATATATTTACAATACTACTTGTATAATTTACATTTTGTGAAAAATTATGTTTGAAAGTGTTATTAAATACAGTTATAAAAATAATATATTCTCATGTTTATTTTATGTAATGTACATGTAATGTAAAGCCATTAATGTTAAAGATTTCTTTTTTTCTTTCTCATAGTGTGTTTTTTGTTGAATTACACTGATTAATGCAGGTCAATTTCAGCTGCACTATAAAGATCAAACCCAGATATTTATTTAACAGAATAAAATGGTTCATTATGAGTACCTTCGGCATGTTGGATATGGAAATGTGCCTGGATTCTCGGCGCACACGGATGGTAAAGTTAGCTTTAAATGCAGGTTCATCAAAACAAGGGAAGGCAGCTCGAGCATGCGTCGCCTCAAACTGAGTGGATGCCAACATCCTGTAGGGAGAAAATCATCATTTTAAAGGGTTTTCCATTTCTAAGTCAGCCAAACCTTTGAACAATTAATCAAGAGCTAAAACTCAAGCACCAATGTTGTGGTTGACTTACCTGACCTCTCCACTGTTTGTGGTATATCTGCCTTTATAAAAGCCATGAAAACTGTCTGATAAGTTGGCGTAGAACTCCAAATGCACCACATGGTTTCCTTTCTCAAATGTGAAGTTATCAGAAAAGAGTGCGATCTGTTCATAGGCTTCAAACTCACTGATTTGCAGATCCTGAGGATGTCTGGGGCCCAAGAGCTGAGCTTTGGAGATCTGCAGGTTCTTGCTGTGAAGGATGACGGCTCTGGTGTCCTGCTCTACCTCTATGAGGATCTGGACGATTCCGGTGAAGGTCAGGGAGGTCAAGTTGGGGTGTATCAGGAGGTCATAGTGCTGGGGTTTCACTGTTTCGGGCAATCTTATCTTATCCCAGGGAAAAGGCAACGCATTTGTGTCTGTGTTGACAGTCATTGCACGGTTGCCAACAAAAAGACCACAGAATAAAACTGCAAATGTAAGGCAGCACAAACACCAAGACTGGGCGAAGAGCATGATGAAAAACCGAAGCTGAAAAGGGAAAGGTTTAGTGTCAGCTCTCTGACTGTTTCTTTTGGATATGTGCACTTGTCAATTGGTTATTGTCACACATGAGCACTATTAAGACCTCATAGGCAAACCCCCTCACAAATTGTACAATATATTGAACGTTTCATTGATTTCAGGCGACAAAAGGTTTGAACGAACCTGCGCACGATATCCGTTCGGTAAGTTAAATGAAAGTGAAAGTACGCAGCTGTCCCACAAAATATCGAATTTCCTGTCGTGTAAAGCGACTTGTTTTGCTCTCAGATTGTATTATTGCATCCTGGCGATTACAGCACACCACACGACGTTTTATATAACTGAAAAATCCTATATTTGTTTATAAAAGGCGTATGTTAGCGATGAAATTGTGAACGCAGTGTCTCTCATGAATATTGATTACGTAAAGTGACGTTTGGCCTTTCTACGTTCAACGGCTCTGTAGCTGGCCAATCTCAGCGCGAAAGACTGGCTGTTGAATATTAATTAGGTTACGTGCCATGACGATTCACGAAGTTCGATAAGCCTCAGTACTGTTTGCAAATGCGTACATTTAAAGTTGGGAAGAAATAGCGGCCTCTGTCGCGGTGGCTCAAAAACACACGATGAAACTACATTTACATTTTTATCCTAGTATCTTACAAATGAGGTCAATTTTAATAATATTATTAATAATTAAAATATAATAATAATAACAATGAACACACACATTCACTGACCCCCTCTTATCTTACCCATTATACGTGTATCATATTTCTGTGCAATCTCAATTTTTTTGTGTAATGTGTTTATACCCCCTTTCCTTCAGTGCACTGTGTAATCATTGTAATACTGTGTAATAGTTTTATTCAGAGCCAGACCTCATATCAGTGCAATGATCATTTTAACAAGCTCCTGCTTCCTATTGATTTATTTTTATGTACAAGCATTTTTTTTCTATTTTCATTCTCTTTATTCTTTTGTCTTGGCTCAAATATTTTAATTGTACATCTCTTCGTATATTTATTTTTAGTTTCTTTCTGTCTATGTACCTCGCACCTTACACAAAAGCTCTGCAATTTCGTTGTATCTTGTGTTCAATGACAATAAAGTATTCTAATAATAGTATTAACAAACATATGTAGATATAGATTAAATTAGATAAATATTCACATTTATATTTAATAAGTTACCAAATTTCTACACCCGTTGGCGCACGCGATTCCCGCGCTCGAGCTTCAGGTTTGTTTACATATATTGTATACTGTACTGTCAGAATCATTGCTCGTTTTTATAAACCATTATAAAGCAGCTATAGAAATATGTTCATTTAACTAAAATAAATAGACATTTCAAGATTGAGCTAGGAGTATACTTTGAACTCTTTTATTTCAGCTGGGACTGCTCCTCAAAAATAAATGACAAATACATTTTCATACATCATGATTGGAGATTGACTGGCCAAGTCACTGAACAAAATGTGGTAGTTTCCATGGACAAAAAGAAAAAATATATTGCATGGCATATGTTATTAATTTTACTCAGTCACTTAATTCTGCTGGAAGACAATTAAACATGCAACTGTTCAAAACAGGCTATTAGTAAATATAAACGGTCCCTGAGAAAAAGACAAGAACATTTTTGCCAATTACATCCAAAACAGGTCAATATCTTAATGTTTGCAAACATTCCTAAATTAAGACTTTAGGTTCAAATGCATTCATTCTCACAATAGTTTATCATCACAGATGAACAAATAGAGCTGTGTTTGACTTTAAACTGTTTCAGTTGCAAGGAAGAATTCAGGCAGTATTTCCAAAATAATTGAACTTTCACTATATTTTAGTCTAGACTAAACACTAGACTATTCTCATACCAACACCTGACAGTGGATGGTTTCTAACAGTAAGGAAATGCTTCAGTACAAAATAAAAATGAATTACAATAAAATTAGATTTGAAAAAAAAAGGTTCCATGCTTGTTTTCAACCTTTAAAACCTGACCAGACATACATATGCCATTTAAAACACCGTTTCAAATTCACATGTAAAAATAATTATACAGGGTTCTGTTTATGAGATTGTCAGTTGTGTGGAAAGATCATACTTTCATAGCTGCCAGAATTTAATAACCAAATAAAATTAAATAACACTAAATAAATAAAGCACAGTTTCATATGAATGCATACACATTCTAAAATAAGCCAGCAAAACATTTGTATTAATAAAAACATTTACAAATGTCTATGAATGCAATTCTTTCTTATCTATGTGCATGAAGACATCATTTTTTTTATTATTTTGCAGGGTTTTTTGTTTCTTCTCCTCGGTCCAAACGCTATTGCATCATCATCCGATGAGCTTTTGTGTCTCTATGCCTTCTCATCCTTTCCTGCATGTGCGAGGGCTGTTGTCTAAATGGTAAGAACACAGTATATTGATACAAATATGACCAAAAACATAATGCATATAAAACAAATCTATTAAAATACAGTTTCTAGAATGCATATTAACAAACATTTAAGGATGTCACCTGTTCAACCATCCTCTGCATCTTCTCTATGACCGAGATCATCTGACCGCTGTTTTCTCTCAAACTCTTCTCGTATGTTTTGTTGAGCATCTCGGCTTTCTCCAGTTTCTTCTTCAGCTCTTTCTGTTGGCCCTGCTCCTGTTCAATAGACGCATGCCTCGCTTCTGCTGCCTCTGAATCACACACACACACACACACAACCACTCAAATCACCATGGAATATTGTGGCAGAAATATGCATTATGATCTTCTGCAGTGAATGGGTGCCGTCAGAATGAGAGTCCAAACAGAGGATCCATTGGTGAGCATCCTTGGATGGCCTGAGAGAGAGTATATTTTCAGCAGACTATTCCTCTAAAGCATTCCGGTCTCACCGAGTCTGGACTGCAGTGCAGTGACACATTTCTCCAGTTCATGTTGGGCCGCTTTGCTGCTCTCCAGTGTCTGCAGTAGGTTTGGTAAGTGAATGACGTTCCCTCTGTAGTTCACCAGATCTGGGTTACCGGCTTGCTCTTTGCATGCCTGGCCAGGCAACATGGCTTTATTTCCTGAGAGGAACACAGTGGCATTTTTATAATGCTACAGATAAATGTGTTTACATGCTTTATCAGATTTCATGATTTCCAGCACACACACCTTCAGCACTAATGCTGCCGTCTGTCTGATCGGCGTCTGACCAGCGACTGCACAGATTCCTGTAGAGGCAAAGCCCACCGACTGCAGCCTTTCTGACCAGATCCTGCGCCTGAGAGAGAGGACGTCAGATACACTGAAAATACTCTGTTTTTACTGATAATCAAAGAATGTATGTCAGTACACTGCAAAAACTAATTCTTCCTCAGTTCTTGTTTACTAGTACAAATATCTACAAATTCTTAAGTCAAGATACATTTACTTGAGAAGCAATAAGATGTAAGATATTAAGCTTGATATGAAAACTGTATCAGAATGGAGTGGGTTTATGCTTAAAACAAGAAAAAAAGTCAATAAACTAGTTCTCCCTTTGGATTAAATGTCTTTTTCTTTCTTTCAGAAAACAAGACTGAATATCTTATGCAATTTTAATATATTTTCATTTTGAATAAAAGTTTGTAATTCATCTCTGATCTGGTTGATCTGATTCATAGGTTTAAACTCTCAACATGATACTCTAATAAGCACAAAATACAAACACTTCACGACACAATTCTTCCTATATTGAACGATTTTATTGATACTTATCAAAAAAGGACAAAAAAAATAAAGAAAACACATTTTTCCCAATATAACTATAAACAATGACAGTAATAATGACTATAATTAATATTATACTAATTATTACAAATATTTAATTTCATATTTTTGATTTCTGAAAGTTAACCAAAGCAATTAAGAAATTTACTGTAATATTACTACTGCAACAAAACAAGTATTTAATAATAATAATAATAATTGTTATTATTAAAAATATTATTTTATGTTATTATTTGAATTATATTTAAATCAATAAAGAAATATACTGCTATTGCAATAATATTATTGTACTGTAAAATAAAAATAAGCATTTAATAATAATAACAGTAATAATAAAGTAATCAAATAATATTTTATTGTTTTATCATTATTCAAAACATTAAATTTTATGATTTGAATTCTAGTAAACAAAAAGTAAAAGTAAACAAATCAATAAAAGAATATACTACTATTTCAATCATACTATTTTTCTGTAAAATAAAAAGGTATTTCATAATAATAATAATTACAGAACAACAGTTCTAATATTTATGTCTGCCTTCATTTCTTTGATTAAGTGTGTTAAAACATAACGCTTTTATTTAGCAGAATTCTATAAAAACATCTTTGAAGAAGTGAAACCTGAGCAGGACTGAGAAACAGGCCGAGAGACAGCAGGATGTTGAGCAGGTCTGCCTCTCGAAGACTTCCTGTCAGCTGACGGTCAAAGAACACCCAGGAGAGAAGCCCTTTACGGGGAAGCTCAGGCGTCCAGCCCAGAGGACGTTCCTTCAAGCACACAGACAGATGTTTGGAGGAGAAACACTAGACACGTGATGCGGAGGAGAAAGTGAATTCTTACTCTGTCTTTGAACGGCTGACTGTCTGAGGCGCTGCTGCTCTGTCCGTCTCCTCCTGCGCTTCGACTTTTACTCTCTTCTAGATGCTCGGATTGTTTTCCAGCCGCTTCAGTCTCGTCCGTCACTGCGGCGTCTTCTGACGCTCTCTCCCCATCCTTCTCTTTCAGTTTTCTCTTCTTTGCATCGATCAATCCTTTCTTTTTTACTGTCTGTTTGTCTGTTTTTTTGGGCTCATCCTCCTTTACAGAGAAAAAGTTACTTTAACAACTGGATTTTCATACTTTTTTCTTAAAGTAAAACATAAGACGGCCCACATTTACATATCAATGCCTATGTATTAGTCAACCAATCATAACAGGTCATTTACATTTAAACCTTAAAGGTACAGCAGTCTATTTAATTCTGTTTAATAATTGGTTTTGGTCAAAGAAACTTTATTGAACCTTGGATTAATTTCAGCTAATTTCTAATATTATTAAAAGTATAATAGTATCTCAGTGATACTAAAATAACACATGAGTGCAGTCTAGAGTACCATGGGAGCGCTGCTGATGCTGGGGTCCTGTGACAGACGCCAGAGACACTGATACAGCTCAAGCCCAAAATCCCTCTGGAGCATCTCGCTGAACATCTCCGCCATCAAACTCAGCTGAAACCAGCACACGAGAGCCGTCAGCCGAGACAAAGCAGAGTTTATCATGAGAGAGAGAGAGAGAATAACTACCCACCTCACAGCTGTCCCGCGTCTGAGGCGTCTGGGGCTCCAGCAGTGAGGACAGAGACACGACAGACAGATTGAGTCCAGCGGAGGGGTGAAAAACCACAGACGGACCTTCTGGAAGTGACAAATCACCATCCTGGATGACAGGAAAGAAACAGACAAGCTTGGAGTCTTCTCTGGTGGGATTTCATGCATATTCCCTATGCATAATATTTATAAACTCTGCTGTCAGTCAGTACCAGCTGTTTTTGTCGTAATTTTGCCCAGTCTTCTTCTGCTGGCACAAGATTCCACACATCTGGCAACAACACCACAACTGTCTCCATTTTATCTCCGGAAAGATATCTCAGCTCCGCCATCTTGTGCCTTCAGAGAGAGAAAGACACTTAGAGACATGTGCAGATTACTAGTGAATATATAAATGAGGTGACTTCAATTTGGGGTCAGTCAAATTTATTATGTTTTTGAAAAGTCTCTTCTGCTAATTTTGGCTGCTTATATTTCATCAAAAAAATTAAGTTAAAAAAATATATATTTTTAAATATTATTACAATTTAAAATAGCTGACTGTTTTATAAGCAAGTATATGCTAAAATATAATTTATTCCTGTGATGCAAACATTTCTGATCATTATTTTTTCATTTTTTATTTTCTGGATTATTTAGTTTGAAATAGAAATGTTTGCAAGATTAGAATTTTCTTTACAGTCACTTTTGATCAATTTAATGCATACTTGATAAATAAATAAAATATTTATTTAAAAAAATCTTACGAATCCCCAACTGATTACGAACGGTAGTGTATTAAAAATACACTTTGTATGCATATGAAACTTACGTTATTTATGTTTTTTTAAATAAAATCAGGTTTCAACAATCAGACCAATAAATCTTAACCGTATTGAACTGTTATTAAAAATGAAATATACAGACCACTGCGTGCAGGCTGAGAGGTCCAGAGCAGTTTGTTCCTTAATGCAGCGGAGCGCAGTGTTGACCAGCGTCGAACCGTCCTTTACTGGATTTGCTCCGTCTGCTTTGGGTGACCAGTGACCTCCAGGAAGCCGCAGTTCACCTCCACTGTCCACCATCACAAACTACAACACAGAGAAAGAGCCAGTGACTCAATTACACCTCAAACTCTATAAAGCTACTATAAGCCATATACTATGAGCTCTAGAAACCATATAAAACCATAAATCTGACATGCAAAGGCCTCTAAATAGGCATGGGTACCGAGACCTGGTATTAAACTAGCCCCGGTGTTAAATTATGAAAGAGATACTGGAGAAATTAAGAAAATACACATGCATTTAAATATTGTTATATAGACGTTATCTTGCAAATTCTCAATCTTCTCCATGCTTTCTGTCATCTGATTGATAGTTTAGACTTTTTAGCAAGAAAAGGGCATTTCAGTATATCTTCATAATCTTCACTGATTTGATGAAGTAAGCGTTACTGGATGCATCTGCTGCTTCTGAACTAACGGAGTGAGTCAGTGATTCAGTTTTTGAATGAATCAGCCGGCTGAATGAATCGGATCAATAAATGACTCAATCATTAACAGTGAACTGCCGTCATCTATTATAGTTTCTTATTTAGAGTATAATTTCATTAAAGAACTAACATAAAACCTCAAATACCCATTTCTCCATGTAATCATTCCAAGGTTTTTATAGTGGAGAAACTTTAAGAATTGTTGACTAAAAGGTTTTTTGGGGCATCGCAGTAAAAGCCCAGCTCTGGAACTTGTATTGTGTGATTTCAGAGATATTGAGGACTGAATGTTCTTACTTTGAGAAGTGTAGTGGGATGTACGGCCTCCTCCTGCGTCTGACCGTCCTTTGAGAGATTACAACACTGCGAGTACAAGTCCTCAAGGCACGGCATAGAAAACAACAGAACCTGTGGAGAGAACACAACCATTCTTGAGAATCCGAGCCTTGCATGGTCACACGATCTGTTGAAAGAGCGCACGCTGTACTAACAGTGAAAGCCTCATCTGTGGACTCACACACATCTGCTTGACTCTCCGGCTGGTTTGATCCCATGAAAGTGACACGGTCCTCTCAGAGGAAGAGGCTGGTCGAGCGGGAAACTCTCGGTCCAGGACTGCTGGAGGTGGAAGAGGTTGAAGGGCAGGTGCAGGTGTGGGTACCGCCGCTGAAGCTCCAGGTAATCACAGGCCTGGCTGAAAGAATCAAGAGGAAATCACAATAAGACAATGTCCCCCAGGATGTGAGAGTCCTAGGGGAGTAATAAGTAGGGGTAATTGTTGTTTTATCAATGTGTGATTTGACATCATCAAGTATATTGCAAAAACCACTCAAAACACCCCTACAGAGTGCACTCATACATTACATGAGGTCTAGACTAGTGCGAGAGTGTGTTCTTTCACTGCACGATTCAGTCTAATAAAATGCATTTAGAATGATCACAAAATATGGAGACAAAAGTTCTTGTACACCCTTAGATTATGTGTAAGTTTAGTCAACTATTTGTAGTAAATGTATAGTCCGAGGGTTAACTGTCGTATAGGTCTATAATAGTTTTTCTTATACTTCTATCGTTGCATGTTTATATTCAGGTTCATCTAGTATGTAGCACCGTGGTCCTGCGAGACACAACACTGTGTTCCACTATATGTCCACACATGTACAGCATGACAATAAAGCTCAGCCTGACTCGACTTGAGTTTACGCTTCATCAGAACGTCCCGCGTGTTGTTTCTGAACGACTTACGTGTTCCTGGAGAAGCAGGAGAACAACGGAGTGCTGTGTGTGGATGTGGAGCTGCTCTTTTTGGGCGCTTCCTCCTCTGAGGCGGCCCTCCATCTTTTTCGTTTTTGGTGCATGGCGTCTCCCCCCCAAGGCCCTCCGCCGACGTCCTCCCTGAGTCACGCCACAAAGAGCAACAAGGACAGCGCGTTAAAAACAGGACAGTCTTCAAGGACGCGCACACAAAATAACAACAGAATGAGGTGCTGAAACAAATCAGACTGTAATGCTCTAGAAAACTTTTAGAAAGAAATCAATACTTTTATTCAGAGAGAGAGAGAGAGAGCATCAAATTCATCAAAAGTGACAGTAAACACATTTATCATTCTATTTAAAATGAACGCTGTTCTTTTGAAATTTATATGAATCAAAAATTCCTGAAAGAGAAAATGTATCACGGTTTCCATAAACAGGTTTTAACATTGATAAAAATAATAAATGTATCTTGAGCAGCAAATCAGCATATGATAATGATTTCTGAAGATCATGTGACACTGAAGACTGGAGTAATGATGCTGAAAATTCAGCTTTGATCACAGAAATAAATTACATTTTACAATAAATACACAAAGAAAATGTTTCTTTTAAATTGCAATAATATTTATAAATTTTCACAATGCATTGCACTCAACCTAACCTTACATAGAGTATAACAAATGATGCAGACGCATCATCGACCTCAATTCTGCCTTATTTAATCAGACTGTTCTATGCTAACTTAAATTAAAGAAAATGCTAAATTCTCATTTTAATGTCTATGACAAACAAATGATAAAAGCCAAAATATGAAATGACATAGATTAATATTTACTGAATAATCCACTATATTGTAGAGGAAGGTAAAAATGTTTTTCACCTGAGATTTGTAGCGCAAAGAGACAAATGTAGCGCAATGTAGCATAAAGCTGTTGAAAAGCATTTAATCACTTCATACTGGATTTCGTTTTAATAGCATGCAGTACACAAGTATCCACTGCATTGTGACTCACCAGCGTCCACCTCTACGTCCTCCCATGACCTCCGCGTGTCTCTTCCGTCCTCCACCCCAACCGTCAAACGGAGGAGCGTTCCAGGACATCTGCTGGTGATGGGACATCTGCATCATGCCACCTGTCACATATCAGACCGATTTACACGAGCGCTAATATCAGATATCATTCTAAATGTGACACTGAAGACTGGAGCAATGAAGCTGAAAATTCAGATTTGATTACAGCAAATGATTACATTTTAACTTGTATTCAAACAGAAAACTGTTATTTTAAATTGTACAAATATTTCACAATTTTCATGTTTTTACTGATCAAATAAATGCAGCCTTGGTGAGCAGAATAGAGCCTATCCTATTATTCTAAATAAAAGGTTTCCAAACAGTTTTAGTTAATGATATCAACGCTGCATCATGTACTAGGATTTGGCTGCATGCTGGGAATCAGCGGGGGTATTTTGGGAGATTTCAGCAGAGGTTGTGGTTTGGTCCCTAAACTGCCAGGCTTCGGATTGGATGACATGGAGGGCAGCAGCGGAGGAGGAGACTTGAAGGGCTGACAGAAAGAAACAGAGAAAGAGACAAACCCACTGAAGATCAGGTATAAAAAATAACAAGCTCATTATAATCTCAAGTCATTAAATATGCAGCATCTTAAAACCAAACATTTACATTTTTTAGATTCAAAATTGTATTTCATTTTAACCTCCAAGAACTATCATCTTCTCTGAACACAAATACATGATTCATATAAATGTTAATAAATAAATCATTATTTGTAATTAAGGAAAATGTAACCTTTCACTGTTTTGTAATATCTTTCATAAAAGAGTCAACATATGTTCACAGATCCATGTACACTACCATTTAGGATCACTGAGATTCTATTCAAAGAAATGAATTTTGATTCATCAAGGATGCATTCAACTGATCAAAAGTGACAGTAAAGAGTCAAGACATTAATAATGTTACAAAAGATTTCTATTTCAAATGCTGTTTTTAAACTTCCTCTTCATCAAAGAATCCTGAAACATTTTATTACAGTTTCCACAAAAATATTTTTCAACACTGATAATAATCAGAAATATCAGGATCATGTGACACTGAAGCCTGGATGAATAATGTTGAAAACTCAGCTTTGACATAACAGAAACAAATTATATTTTAAAACACATTTAAACATAAGATATTCAATTCTAATAATATTTCACAGTGTAGTGGAAATTCAGATTTCTGCGCTTTAAAACTAAAAACGTCAAAGTAGACTTCTATCATGAAAAAAGAGAAAATACAAGAAAGTATTACTTTCATTATTTACTGCACAAACATGTGTTAGTGCTAATGCAAATTTATTTTTTATTTATTTATTTAGTCATTTAGCAGACGCTTTTATCCAAAGCGACTTACAAATGAGGACATTATAGAAGCAATCAAAACCAACAAAAAACAACAACATGCAAGTGCTATTACAAGTCCTGTTAGCCTAACGCAGTACATGTAGGAAGGTTTTCTTTTTATTATGAAAACGAGTATATCAAATATAGAAAAATGAAACCTAGTGTTAGTTTTACAAGAAAAGCTAGCAGTTAGAGAATAAATATGCACTTGATAGAGGGTCAAATTAGAGCTGGGCGGTATGACCAAAAAAGTATATCACGGTATTTTTCTAAATTATACCGGTTTCACAGTATATGACGGTATTTATTTTTTCATGCATGACCGGGTGTTAACCACATTTTCTACTGACTGAGGAAAAACTGCAGTAGATTGACTTAGAATGCCATATTTTAGTGTCATGATGAGTGAATATTGTAGAGAAGGTCCACACTAAATACAGGGGTTAAAGCAAAAAAAAATATTTTGACTGAAAATATTTCCTCGGCCAAACCCCATTCCACAGCCATACAGCTACATTCACACACACAGTTTAAGAGCGGTGCTTTTCTTCTTGTAATTAGGTGCGCTTGTCCTCCTAATTAAAAACATTTAGGAGTACCTTCTGATCAATAAAAAAAAAATCTGATAAAAAAATTGCCTTCCTAATACGAGGTGACGTTTGACTCCTTAAAGTGACTTACAGGGGTATTTTCTTTTTACCTTTGCAATGGCATAATTCATCTACTTCAAATTCAAAAATGTATTGTTTATAAGCTTTTTAAAATGTATATTTAAAACAATATAATAAGTACAATAGGACAAATAAGTTACCAATCATGAAATTAGTATTAATAAAAAAAAAATTGTATAATTTGGCACAGAAGAACACAAAAGTGGCTTGTACGTACATTTTCAGATGTTTAATGAGGCTCAGAGGTGGCATGAGTGCAATTACATTCATAGATTCGTGTGGACATTAATATTTAAATATAAATTTGCTTTTAGTGATGCACAACGGCTCAGCTGTTACTTTATTTTGAACTATTTTCGTTGATGAAATAGAGCAAAATCATGCAGTACTTGTTTATTGGTCTTTTGTATTAAATCAATATATCACATTTGCAAACTCCCCTTATAATAATTAAAAGCTGTCTCCTGATCGCGATCTGTGGGCGCACCGACATTAAGAGCGCGTGAGTGAGCTCAAGAATCAAAAGCACGTGTAAATGTGATGCATTCTGTCGGAACCTGCGGGAATGAGTATAATTAGTATTAATAGCCGCAATCCCACGCCGAAATTCAAGTTCTGCTCGGTGTTCTCTGCTAAGAACCCGACTGTGAATGATGCGAGTGGCGTTACTATGTTGTTTGTCGAGGCGGGGATGATTTTTGGTGTTCCGCAGAACAACAACAGTGTGCTACATGATTCCTACATGTTTCTTTCCCCTCAGTAATCCCTGATAACGTTTAAATGGTGAACACAGAGCAGTTTTCCCGTGAGCGGGAATGTAAAACCCGGAGTGGATCCAGAGCGGAGTGATTACAGAACGCTTAGAGTGGAGAGAGGAACGTGCTTTAATCCACTCCAGGCTTTGATCACAACCCCCTCAACAGACTGAATACACCTCGTCTTTCCTTCATTTAAGACCTATTCAAGCTTAAATCAAGACATTTATAACACTATTTGAGAAATGTAAGCGTATTTACGGTCTTAAAGTTATGAAAAGTGAATTTAAGAAGGCGGAACCCTGCAATTGACGGAATCCGTCGATCGACGGAGAACTTTAGTTTGTGAGAGACGCGGGAGCTGATGCAGCGGATGGTGGATATTTGTGGCGGTCGATGTGGATATTGTAGATGACTTCTTCTCTCTCATCACATTCTACTAGTGCTTCAGTTTCTGAACGTTCACGCTTAGTAACACATACAGCTGTATCCTCGCCAAATGCAATAGTGAAAATAGACCCTCTCTAACAGTGTCGCGTTTCAAACGTTATTTAAATGACACCGGTATTGCGGTATTTTAAAAATTCATATCGTAAGAAAAATAAACACCGGTATTCGGTATGAACCGGTATACCACCCAGCACTAGGTCAAATGTGTTTTTTAAATAAAAAGAAGACAGATTAGATAAAATAAAATGAGAATAGAGAGTGCTAGAGTTAGAGGGTCAAATAAAGATGGAAGAGATGTGTTTCTAGCCGTTTCTTGAAGATGGTAAGGACTCAGTAAAAGTCAGTGAAAGTGATTTTGTGCCTCTTTGGGATACACTAAATACACTAAGATGCACACAAAAAATAGCTTTTATTTTATTTTTTACAAACTTTGCATTTCTATTATATAGCGACCTTATATAGTAAACATTATTGAAATATTAGCCCAAAACCTTTCTACCAACCTGTCCGTTCAGCGTCTGAACTTTCTGTGCCGTCCAGCTGATGGGCTTCAGGGGGTCCTGGACCGCTTTCACCAACACCTTTTCTCCCACCAGCGGCACACGACCCACCACAACACTGCAGCACAAACCACAAGCCCTCCTGAGCCTCAGACCTCACATCATCACAGCAACCTCATGATGCTGCCAAGGTTACTTTAGAAATGTAATTGGTTACAGATTACAGGTTACCCTATCTAAAATGTTTCAATTACTTAATAACTGATTGCATTTGATTAATTTTCTAAATTTCTAATGTGTTCAACTGTTCATCATTTTCAAACATATAAATCAGGCAGGGTTCATTTTACAGTACTCAACACTGATTAGTCCTCACTTGAATTAAAATCATAATAATTTCATTTTAAAGCACAGCCACCACAAAATAAGACGCATTTTGAGGTCATTCTGAGGTTAATACAGATTTAAAACAATAACAAGAAACAGTTTAGTAGCTATCATACGGTTTTTGAAATCAAACCAAAAACACTGGCATCTAACAATGCTTTGGAAAAAAAACAGTTAATCTTAAAAAAAAAAGCATATGCATAAATAGTAAATAAAAGAGTTATCGACTAAGCGTGTGTCCTAAACTGCTGAAACATTGGTGTCTCATATTTTAGAGCAGTCACTGCCGTTTAGGAAAGCACTTATTATGTGGGTGTGTGTGAAGAAATCAGATGTTACCCTCTTCGTAATCCTTAATAGTTTCATAAGTAACTCATTTAATGACTTTCTTTAAACAGTAACTGATTACAATTAGATTTATTTTGGGTAACACTTTATTTAAAGGTGTTCTTGTTATATGTTACATGTACTTACTATTAGAAATTATGCAGAATTGCATGCAAGTAACCCTAAACCAAACCCCAATCTTAACACTAACCATATAGTAAGTACATGTAATATTATTCGGTACTTACATGCATAATTACACTGTAACAACGACACCTTAAAATAAAGTGTAACCTGATTTTGTAATGAAATTACGTAATTTAGTTCCATGTAACTAGTTTCTCCCCAACACTGTTGAGAATAAACCAAACACACAAACCTCACTGGAAAATGAACCTCCTGATCCACAATCCCATGATGCTCCTGCATCTGTGTGACCACCCCGGTGAACACCCGGTGCCTCATCTGAACACAGAATCATTCCGTGTTTACACACTAATCAACCAGGGAGTGTATCGAAATCTCCTCATATAGCTATACCTGTGTCTCCATTCTCTCTTCTCCTTACTTAAAGTATACTGAGTGCTTTGGGACACATGCATACACAATATAAATGCACGAATTAAATATATGAAATTATTAAGTCTGCCTGTTGTGTAGGTCAACAGCAGCATGTTAAGTATGTACTTCTGCATCGGCGTTACAGTGACGGCAGTTTAATGCAGTTTTCCCGTACCCACAGATCTTTATTTAGGACTAATCTATTAGGAGAGGTGTTGATCAATAACCTGACACATTTAAGCGGTGAAACTTACTAGTATTTTGTGTCCGTGCTCTGTTTTTCCTCCACGCTAATGCTTTTGTTTGTCTTCTGTCGGTTCGTCAAAAGGGCGACGGGCGTTTCGCATCAGCGGCATCAAGCGGTCAGTCAGAGTAACCGCAGGTGGAACGCCTTAAACCGCTTTTGGCTGTAAATATAACACGAGAGACCGAAAAAAAACATTAAATGTGACTTAAACATTATTGAATTGTTTTCCAGACGTTGTTCTTCTTAGTAGGCGGTCGTATTTGTATGAAAGTGACGTCGTGTGGTTTGACCTGCAGTTCTCCTCCAGTACCGCAGGTGGCGCTGAGGCGCAGCGGGGTTTAACCTCTCGCTCGTCTGCGCGTGCGCTGCAAACACACGTGTGAAGATGGAGGGGGATACGCTGCACTTTCATGAGATGGGCTTAGATGATCGGCTGTTAAAGGTAAAATATACAGTCGTGCTATTAATATGATGTATGTCTACCTCTAAATGCTTGACACCAGGATATTAACTGTTTGTTTTGTGCAGTTTTAATGTAGTTCGTTTCTGGATCAACATTGTTTACATGCTAACATGAGCACGGTCATTTCTGAAATAAAAACACGATATATTTCTCGTTGAATACTTAAATATTGTATTATTTTAGTTCTGTCTGTATTTATTCTATGTTTTATTATTTCTGTCAACAGGTTTTCCATAAATACATTTCTTGTATAACTGTATTTAGTTATATGGTTACTAGTTCCTGACCAAATACTGTTGTTAATACAGTAAAACTATGATAATTTGCTATAACACAACTGATAATGACTGACAACTGTTGAGTATGGCACACACACACACATGTGTTTGTGTATGTGTGTGTGTATATATATATATATATACACATATGTATGTATGTGTGTGTTTGTATGAATTTATGAATGTATATAACAAAACATAACTAACAAAATAAAAGTACTCATTTAACCTCCAAGAAAAAAGCATTCATTAAAAAAAATCATTAGTTTGCACACATGATTTAAAAATGAAAAATTGAAAGATTTTGATTACATATTAGTTAATTAAAATAGTTTATATAAATCTAAATATAATTAATTCTAATAAATTAAAATGTTAAATATTTTTTTACACAAGTATAAATATATTTTGGAAAAAAAGAAAATAAGATTTTTCAATTTCTCTCTTTCTGCATATATATATAAATAAAATAAATTCATTTGTAAAAACTGAATTTCAAATGTGCTCCACACGATTTCTGTCGCTGCGTGTTGATATCTCAAAATAACAACACTTTTCTGCTGTATTTATTAGTGCTGTCCACTAGTGACTGGTGTTTGTTTGTTTCTCAGGCTCTGGCGGATTTAGGCTGGTCTCAGCCCACCCTCATCCAGGAGAAAGCCATCCCGCTGGCGCTCGAGGGCAAAGATCTGCTGGCCCGAGCTCGAACCGGATCAGGAAAAACCGCAGCCTACGCGATCCCACTCATCCAAAGAATCCTCACGTCCAAACAGGTGACACTTGGCTTTGAGTTATTCTAACTTGGGTTTCAATGACAGAGGAGTCAGTTCATAATATAACATACAGATTAATGTGTCCAGACTGTACGTGAGCAGGCCGTCAGAGCTCTAGTCCTGGTCCCGACCAAAGAACTGGGCCAGCAGGTGCAAGCCATGATCCGACAGCTCACTGCGTTCTGCGGCAGAGACGTACGAGTGGCCGACATCTCTGGGAAAGCGGATATATCAGCACAGAAGTCAGTACTACAGCAAACAATTAAAAAGGCTAAAGGAATTAGATCTACAGTATATAATGACCTAAAATAAGTTTTGCTTGCATATGTCTTGAAATATATGCATTTGCTCTGAAATGATTTAAGAATGAGTGTTTTATTAATCAAATGAACTATCATTTCATAAAAACAACATTTGAAACCTGAGAGATTCAATGTTTAATTTAATATTATATATAAACTGTTATAGTTTTTATTAATATTTTGAATTAGGTTTAATTTTTATGTTTAAATTTGAGTAATTTTATTATGTGCTTTTGTCATTTTATTTAGTTTTAGTTTTTTAATGTTAAATATGACTATTTTGAGGTTCAAAATTTTTAGTTGTAATATTTTTTATATACTATAATATCTTTTTATTAATATTTTGAATTGGGCTTCATTTTATTTTTCAATTTAATTTAAAGTTTTAGTAATTTTTTATGTGCTTTTGTCATTTTTATTAGTTTTTTTTTAAATATTGCAATGAAATATTTGTTTCAATTGTTTGTCTTTCTCAGGCCGATTTTAATGGAGAAGCCGGACATTGTGGTGAGCACACCGTCCCGTGTTCAAGCTCACATTAACGCCCAGAACCTGCAGCTTCAGTCTTCATTAGAGATGCTGGTCATCGACGAGGCTGATCTTGTCTTCTCGTTTGGGTTTGAAGCGGACCTGAAAAGCCTGCTTTGGTACGTGTTTTCATTAAAACGGCGAATGATGCATGTCTTCCAGAATAAGAATTTCCTGATCATTTACTCACCCCTGTGTCATCCAAGATGTTCATGTCTTTCTTTCTTCAGTCGAAAAGAAATGAAGGTTTTTGAGGAAAATATTCCATGATTTAATTTTTCCATATAGTGGTCTTCACCTAATAAAGACACGCATGCACATCGCAGAGCTAATACTAGCCGAGCAATTGTGGTTGAAATGTGTATACATTAATTTTTTCCCGGAAAATGGCCGATCGTTTCGCTAAATAATAAGACTATTCCTCGGCTGAGATCGTGTAGAGGGCTTTGAAGCTGCATTTTTGACCTTGCAATCGTTGGCCAACATTGAAGTCCACTATTTGGAGAAAACATCCTGGAATGTTTTCCTCAAAAACGTCATTTATTTATGACTGAAGAAAGAAAGACATGAACATCTTGGATGACACAGGGGTGAGTAAATTATCAGGAAATTTCTATTCTGGAAGTGGACTTGGCCGAGATACTATTATTTGTAAATCTTGAATCTGAGGGTGCCAAACAAATTTCAATATTGAGAAAATCGCCTTTAAAGTTGTCCAAATGAAGTTTTTAGCAATGCATATTACTAATCAAAAATTACGTTTTGATATATTTACGGTAGGAAATTATCTTCAAGGAACATGATCTTTACTTAATATCATAATTATGTTAGAAAAATTGAAGACAAATTGATAATTTTGACCCATACAATGTATTGTTGGCTATTGCTACAAATATACTCGTGCTACTTAAGACACACGTTTTGTGGTCCAGCGTCTCATTTGTCTGTATTCTCCTCTGCAGTCACTTGCCCAAGATCTACCAGGCGTTCCTCATGTCAGCGACGCTGAATGATGACGTCCAGGCGCTGAAGGATCTGGTCCTCCACAATCCTGTGAGTGCAGCAGCGTCAGCGCCAGCAGCTCGTGTGTGTTTGGCTGGATCTCACACTTTTCCTCTGTCTGTGTGTCACAGGTGACGCTGAAGCTCCAGGGCTCTCAGCTGCCAGACAGCTCTCAGCTCCAGCAGTACAGCGTCCAATGTGAGGAGGAGGACAAGTTCCTGCTCATCTACACCCTCCTGAAGCTCGGCCTGGTTCAAGGGAAGTCCCTCGTATTCGTCAGCGACGTGGAACGCTGTTACCGGCTCAAGCTGTTTCTGGAGCAGTTCAGCATCCCAGCTTGTGTCCTGAACTCTGAGCTGCCCATTCACTCCAGGTGAGGGAGGAGAGTAGAAATCAATAAGTCACGCTGTTTACTTCCTTAAAGCTGCCGATAGGGTCTGGCTGCAGACTTGCGCTTCCGCAAGGGACGTCACTTACAGTCTTTTTAATTTCGTTCTATTTATTGATCATTTTTAGTTTGAATCTCTCAACATTTTACAACAGTAGCCAGGTGGTGAAGACAAGAAAAATTAACTAAAATACAATGTCACTTGCAATCGCGGCTTGCATTTTCTGCTACCTGCGACGTCACTTGCATTCAACATGAATCGTGTGTGTTGCCAGCGGAGACAAGACGCTGTGCTGGTTAAACGATTAAAACTAATTTAATATCATATCATATATAGCATAGGTCACTAACAGGCGGTCTGTCCGGACCCAAACAAGACCCGCACACGGACCCGGACCTACAGCCAAAATATAAGGTTATGATCTAAAACCTGATGCTTCTATTTCAGCCCGCGCAGCTTTTGTCTTTACTGTAGTGGTAGCGGAAACGCACAGACCAATTGCATGCGATTAAGCCATCCCATTGATACCACTCAGCCAATCAAGTCTGGTAAACACTGCGACTCGACAGAGTGCAGACAGATGAGAGAGTTCATGCGGCTAACACATGAAAAGGCGATAGAAAGAAAAATTAAGATAGCGATACATGTAGAAAACAAAAGGAGAGATACAGATGACTGCGGAGAAAGTTGAGAAACAGGCGAGTGAGACGGAGAAAGGAGATAAAATAAGGAACAAATGTGTTCTCCAAAAGCGGAGTGGGATATAAGAGCGGTAGAAACTGGTGATATTCTAAAACTGCTCAATTGTTAAGATGTGTTGAAATTAATTATTTGTAAATTGGTTGCGATTGTTGAGTCAAGATATAAAACAGAAAAGGAGAAATTCAAGCTTTTCCTCCCTTTATTTTATTTGTCTGAAGTTAAGCACTGTATTTGTACATACACAATTTTCACATTTTATTTATTTTCTCTTATTTTGAAATGCAGCCCTACTTTTATTTTGTTAATGAAAAAAACATACATATCTACAGTCATACATATATGTTCAGTTCTATGTAACATGACAATAAATATTGTCAACAAGTTTTTGAATTGTTCTGAATTAATTTGATTAGGCAGGTATTTATTACATGCAGATGCTGAAACAACAACTAGCTACTCATAAATATATAAAAGCTATAAAATATATAGCTATCACACTAAATAGTAAGACAATATGATTTTCCGGACCTTTGCTTCAAGAAATTTTCTCTAACTGGACCTCTGTACATTTTAGTTGAATACCCCTGATATATAGGGTCCTGCAAGTCATCTGTAGGAGAAAACAAGACCCGCAAATCCGTGGCCACAGAACAGCAGAATATGAACGCAAAGCGCAGTTACTCGTTAAGTGTTTTCCTCCCGTCGAGTGTTTTCCTAGTGCTGTCGAGCGTAATCATCAAAATAAAGTTTTTGTTTACATCATTTATGTATGTGTACTGTTAGTTGTGTATAAATATATACATTCACTAAATATTTAGAAAATATTTTCATGTGTATATAAAATTATATATTTATATTCTTATATTTTATTATATATATATATATATATATATATAATAAACATATATTTTATTATATATATACTTGCATCTGTTTGTATATATATATATATATATATATATATATACAAAAAATATATACACAGTACAAACACATTATGTAAACTTTATTTTGAATGTGATTATAATAGTATATAAATAATACTAAATAAGTCTGCACTGCTCTTATCATGAACAATGTGTTCATGAGATGATTGCCTGAGGAAGAAACTGTTTCTGTGTCTGGTTGTTCTGGTACTCAGAGCTCTGTAGCGTCGACCAGACGGGAACAGTTCAAAGAGGGAGTGTGCTGGATGTGACGGGTCCAGAGTAATTTTAACAGCCCTTTTGTTACAGTTCTTGTTGAGTGGGGAGGGTTGTACCAATGATTTGGACTAGTCCGGACTACCCTCCGTAGTCTTCTGAGGTCAGATTTGGTAGCTGAACTGAACCAGTCTGTTATTGAAGTGCAGAGGACGTATTCAATGATGGCAGAGTAGTTTCAGCAGCAGCTGTGACAGGTTGAACTTCCTCAGCTGGTGAAGGAAGTACACCCCTCTGCTGGGCCTTTTTCACAATGGATTCGGTTAATAGAGTTGGGCTTAATATATAATGTTTCTATTTTCAGTTTCATTTATATAGGTCTAATTTTTGTAATTTTAGTGTTTCGACTTAAATGTATTTTATTTCAAAATTGAATTTAGCTTTTCATCTAATATTTATATTTTGTTTTATTTTCAGCTCTATTTAAATGAATGAAAAAAGATTTTGAATAGTTTAATAAGAATACTGATTTTTCTTCAGAACGGCTCGTGCGGATAATCCCGGGACCGCGCTGTCCTTCATATCACATACAGAAATCCCCACGCTCACGGAGGTTGATAACGCTCTTACTGGAGGTAACGGTCACAGGCTTTAGAGGAGGTTTATTTTAACATGGTCACAGGAAGCTCAATTATGCCTGCCCATGTTGTTAAAAACCTAATATTATAAACTAACCTAATAATTATTGTAAATAGAATGCTTGTATTGTGTAGAATATGGGCCCTTTGAATATCTTTTCAATAATTTTTATTTTAGGCTAATATTGGCAGAAAATAATTTTGTACGTTTCAAGATTAGTGCTGACAAACGATTAATCGTGATTAATCGCATCCAAAATAAACGGTTTTATTTACATAAAATATGTGTGTGTACTGTGTAGATTTAGTATGTGTATATATAATTACATGACACATTATATATATATATATGCACATAACATATTGTTTAGAAATATTTGCATCCATGTGTGTATTTATATATAATTAAGAAATATACACGGCACAAACGCATATATTATGCAAATAATTTTGGATGCAATTAATCATTTGACAGCACTATTTAAGATACAAAATTATAATATTATTATAATGAATTACAAGCAAATACATTTTTCCTCATCTGTTTTCAGACAGCACACATGACAGTGTTTTGAAGCCGTACGGGTTCAAAATGGAGGAAATCGAGGGATTCAGATACAGATGTCGGGTATGTTCGTGTCCTCGCGCAGCACCGAAGAGGTGTTTGTGGTTGGGTTCACCTGAGGAGTCTCTTGTGCTTTACTTTACCCAGGATGCCATGAGATCGGTGACGAAGCAGGCAGTGAAGGAGGCCAGACTGAAGGAGATCAAACAGGAGCTGCTCAATTCAGAGAAACTCAAGGTTTGTCATCGCTTCGTGTTAAGCAGTTCATCTCTAATGTCCAATGATTGGTTGTCATTGATTTGATGTGTGACAGACGTACTTTGAAGACAATCCCAGAGACCTGCAGCTGCTGCGACACGACAAAGACCTTCATCCCGCCGTCATCAAACCTCACCTGAAAAACGTGCCCGATTACCTGGGTAACAGTTCATCGCCTTTTTATTGATCTGTATATATGATTCAGAGACGTATAGATCATCAAAACTGATTTTCATGTCTGTTTCAGTCCCAATGGCGCTGAAAAGTCTCGTCAATCCTCTGAAACAACGGAAGAAGAAGAAGAATAAAGCAGGCGGCGTGATGCTGAGCAGCTTTAAAGTGAGAATACGGATCCTTCATGTTTATGAACGTGTCTAACACAAGTTATATCTACATATTTATATAATAATGGCACATTGGTTAATAGCTTTGGGCTTAATTGTGTCATTGTTTTGTATTTTCAGTTTTTAATTTGTTAAGCTCTCTTGTTATATGTGTATGTGTATTTCTATTTAACCCATGTATATATCTTTTTTTGTGTCACTTTAGTACTTATACTTATTATTCTAAATATAATTTAAGCTTTTCATTTAATATTAATAATATTTTATTTCCGCTTAATTTCTATTATAAATAGTTTTATAGATGAGAATACAAATTGCTTTCGCTCACTGTTTTATCTACATATTGATGCAATAATGTCATATTGTTTAGTTGAGCAGCAGTGATTTTTAATAGTATTATTGATATGCTATTATTTTGAATTGGATACAATTTTTTCTGTTTTCGGTTTCATCTTAGTTACAGGTTTAGTAATTTGTCATTAATATTATTTTATGAAATGTGTTCATGTAGTACTTGTTTTTTTATTTTATTACTTCGATTTAAGCAAAGATATATGAATAGTTATATTCATAAATAGTACATTTGCAAAAACAGATAACTCAAATAATTTTCAAAAATCATGTTTTTTCATTGTGCGTCCCAATTAATCTCAATCAAACTGCAGTTGGGTTATTTTGATTAAGTTAAAACACAATGAAAACAAGTTCTCTGTGCATATATAGATTCAATCTGATTCTAGTTCATGATAATGACCGGTAGTTGACAGGACTTGAATTGTGTGTAGAAACAGATCCTGTAATGCGCTCTGTATGAATGCTGTTTGCAGAAGAATTTCAGAGGCAGAAATCCACTGAAGAGTTTTCACTACACGAGGAAGAAGCGTGAAAAGAAGGCTGGGAAATCCTAACGGCAAATCCTGAGAGACATTGGCTGTGGACTGGGATGTTGAGGAAATCTTCTGGATACTTTGAACTGTGACTGTAATCCTATAAAGTCCATCAGAATCAGACCTGTCTGATTTCATTCATATTAACACTCTACTTCAGAAAGTGTCTTGTGTTCTGATTTGGTTTAGAAAGTTTTAGTGCTACATGTTTTCAGCTGATTTAGACAACATTGCACAAGTAATTAACAAATTAATAACAAAATTATAATATATAATTCCAATAATTGTGTTATTGTCAAAAGAATGCATCCACTTTTTATTATAATTTTTTACAAATGAAAACATTTATTTATAAGAGCTCATGGAGAAATTCAAATGTCACTGCAAAAAAACTTAAGCTTAATTAAAAGTCTTATTTTTACATTTAAGTAAAATGGTATATAAGTACTTTAACATTTAAACTTTTTCTTTTAAATAAGAGAACATTTAACTCATGAGAATTTAGGCAGAAAATGTAATGAAAATAATGCAGAAACAACTTAAAGGTTCTCAAAATGTTTATGATGTCTTGATTTTGGACATGTTTCATGAGATTTATTATATCAACAGTTGAATAGTTCATCAGCTAATATAAACATTTTGACACTGCTTTTATAGCTGTATAAAATAGAGAAATGGACAAAGATTCTGCAGTTGTAATTTAATTTCAACATCAACTACTCATATGATCACATGACTAGTTATAGCACAGGTTATTGGTTAAAACCAATGAAAGGCATGTTTTGTTACTGCCAAATATTTATTAGTCAACACATTAATGAGATTGTGCAGGGGAACAACACTAACCGCTTGTGTTCTTCTGAAATGAGCCAGCAGTGATTTGGTAATAACCAGAAGAAGGCACCTGAAACAGTCTCGCACTACATCAGCGGTTGGTTAGTTAGTTAGTCGTAATATAACACTGTCATGTTTCCTGTGCTGAACATCAACATTACACACACACACACAGACCACCTCTACTGACGGATAGAAAGCACAACATTAGTGTTAGAACGTGTCATAGTGATGAGTTTAAGTTCAACTCTAGTGTCCGCTGGGACAGACAAGATGAGTGAATCCCACCAAAAACACGTTTGCCTCGTTTCACCTCAAAGGACATTTGACTTAAAGATAGTAATGCATATTTTAAGACAGTAATTTGACATTTTCATGATAGTGATGCACATTTTAACCCCAAATTCTCATTACTGTAAGACATTTTCCAGACTTTTTTTTTGTTCTCAACATAACCGTGTAATACGTTATTATTGTTTTACTGTATAAAGATGTATTTTTTTTACATCTAAAGCATAAAGGCAGTTTAATACATTTCATAGTATATTAATTTACACATTTTCCCAGTACATTATGATGATTGGGGGAGAATTGTTCCTACCTGTCAAAATGTACCTACTATTATAATTAATGCTATTATTTAATAACCTAATATTTAATTAATTTCAAAAGAATGCATTGACTTTTTTCAGTTTTTTTAAGCAAAACAGAACATTTCATTCTCAATAATTAAGTGAGAAAATGTCCTGACAAATTTGGGTAAAATTGTTCTTGTCAGAATACAAAAATCTAAATGATCTTAATTATGAGATTTTTAAATCAAAACAAACATCCTACCAATTATTGTTGAAAGAATGATGATAAAATGTCTTTAATATCACGAATTGGGGGAAATTGTTCTTAGTCGTCAGAATGCAAAATACAAAAGGTTCTAATTATGAGATTTCAAAATAAAAACAGAATATAATTTCTTTAAATGATTTTTGAAAGGATGCATTAATTTTCTTTCAAATTTCTTTTTTATGAGATAATTTAATTATTTTGATATTCTTAATTTTTTAATGTCAAAATGCAAAAATATAAATAAAACTTAAAATAAAGAATGCATTAACTTATTTTTTTTTTTACAATAAGAACATTCCCATGGCAATTCAGTGAGAAAATTTCAAATATAACAAATTTGGGGAAATTTGTTCTTAATTATCAAAATGCAAAAACATAAATGGTCTAAACGAGACTATCTTTCTTCTGATTTAAGGGTGAAAATAGGCCTGGACATGATCTTGACAGGTTCACCCAGACAAACGTATGTGCATGTATATTTAAGTTTACAGAAAGAGAAAAGCAGGACTCAGGAGTCGAGTATTCAAGCTGTTAGCAGCAAAGCATCATTAGACTGATACAGCATTTGAGAGGTCCAGCGAGTCATGTGACCAATCACTAACACAGCACAGATTTACACTCACAACAGCGTTTACCGTCTCACGAGGATCAAGGGGGCTGATTTCACACTAAACCACACTTTAAGGCTTTATTATGACTCCAATATCACAACACATGTTTCTCATCAACCACCAACTGTACATATTGCAGGAATGTTTCTTAAGTATTAAAAACCAAATTGCAATAACAACTCCTGATGCAAGAAACCAAAGCCGATACGATTCAGTAATTTATTTACATTTCCAAGAGAAAAAAGCATTAGAATTGTGCACAAACAGACTCGGAAACATTTCATTTGGTCAGTCACTTACACACAATATTGAGAATCCGAACGTTATAAACATCAATACTTAACACATCATTTACTGTTTACACATTTAAAAGACTTCACGCTACATGTTCACTCTACAAGGCGCTTCAAAACTGCCAAAGCCGAATAATGAGTCTAAACACAGATCGCAGCATTTTCACTCACGTGTCCTCTGTTGATAAGGCTAATTCAACAGTCTGATATCACACTGCGTCTAAAGTAAGGCACAGCGGGGACGTTTGACTCGAGCCCGTCTATGCTCTTATCCGGATCTGTTTTGAGCTTGTGCCAGACCCCGAGGAACCGGTGAGAAGAAAATCAAGTTCTCACACAACATGAAAATCAATGGCAGAGTAAGTGTGGTGCATCATGGGAAATCAGCCCCCTCTGAGCCTGTTATTGTATACCGTCGGATCGGCCCTCTCGTGTATTCGCTATGACTGCTATGAAAGCGCCAGCCCACACCAGGACAGAGAGAAAGAGAGGGGAAAATAGAAGAGAGGAGAGGAGAGGTGGCCGAAGAGTCCAGTCCAATCAGAGACTTCCGCGATCACATGATCTCGCAGCATGAGTTCTGCTTGCGTGCCTCACGACAGAAAAACATCAACACTACATCAGATATTTTGAAGAAAATGTGAGCACTTGTCCATTCACATGTGGTATATCAGGAAAGACACTGCCGGTCCATTTTGAGATTTTGGGCTATTTGGCTTTTCATGACGTCTTGTTTCTGACTAGTGAAGAGAAAGCATCCAAAATACATATTTAAGTGTTTTTTTATTAAACTTTATCTTGAGTCTGGATATTATTAATTATAATACATATCTTTAAAGGATGTTTTTTCTCCACTTCAGTAGTACTTATGATATTAACTTTTATTCGTATCTATATTCTGAATATTTATATTCAAATATAATCATTCACACAGATTTTATTATTAGACTTTATCTAGTGATCTACATTATAACATCTTTAAAGGGCATTTGAATGAGTTTTTTCTCCACTTCAGCAGCACTTACACTAAATTTTAGTTTTATTCATATCTATATTCTGAAGATTTTCATAGGGGGATTTGTTCATATATAATTCACACTTATTTATATAATGTCTTACAAACATGTTGAAAATATTTTTTTCTGGCTACTGACAGCATATTCTGAATTATGATGAAGAGAGAAATCCAAAATCTCTTCTGTGTAAAAAAACTTTAATGTCAACAAAATCAAAAAAGAATTTTGAACCTGGCTTTATCCAATGTCCACATTTATTTTCTGGAAATATGTGCAAATAGCATACTTTGTACTTAGATAATCCCTCATTTGCATATTTATCATATCAGAAAACATGTAATACAAAGTTGATTAACATTTAGAATTGTAAAAGTTTCTGCAAGTAAGGTGCTATATACTACTTTTTACACTCTTCATCTCGGGTGTCTTGCTTTATGGTAGTTGCTAGGTTTAATATTTTGGTTTTAGGGATTTGTTCAAACCACTAGCCATAAGAATGAGCAATAACAAGACCGAGTGTTGTAGAAACCACCACTAATGAAGCTTTCAAATGCATAACAGTAATAACATCATAATAATTAGCATGTTCTGTTGCTGGGTTTCATATGCATGTAAAGTACTGACCGTTTTATAAAAGGCTTTTGATTGGTTTCCCAGATGCTCAGATTTCTGAACTAAATCATCCAGCTTCTCTCCTCTCTCCAGCAGTGACTCCATTGTGTTGTGCTGGAGAAGCACATACTCAGTTAAATACAAATATCAATGCATTATTGGCAAACAAATTTACACACTTACACAACCAGCATAATGAATATCAATGTAGGTCAGATAGATGATTGTAACAATAAAAAAAAAAGTTCACATCATTATTTGCTCACCAAAATTATTTTGGTTTCATCCAGTTCTGCTTGTACTTTGGTCATAGCGTCAGCCTCACGTGGATTCTGTAAACAGGAAATGATAAAAGGTTATGGGTGATACGATGTGTTGTGTTTAAACTGCCTTTAAAACCCTTGATTAACAATGTTGACATTACACTCCAGGGCTTTTCTTGCCGTTTCACTATTGAGCGTAACTCACCTGGTATCTGGCCAGATAGCTGTCCAGTGCGGTGTACTGAACGGTCGCTGGAGAACCAGAAGGCCAGTCTATACTGTTCACCTGTCTGGAGAACTCATCCAGCACCTAACGACAACCACAAAACATTCAACAGACAAATGGTCATATATAACTATT
The DNA here is from genome assembly GCA_027564155.1 of Gymnocypris eckloni scoliostomus. Lineage (NCBI taxonomy): Eukaryota > Metazoa > Chordata > Actinopteri > Cypriniformes > Cyprinidae > Gymnocypris > Gymnocypris eckloni. The sequence goes on from CM050435.1 coordinate 26,823,141, forward strand.
TACAAAAATCCTGGAAAATTATTAGTTTCAAAATATTAGTTTTAATTAGATTTATTATGACGTGCTTTTTTCTTTCAAATGTATACATTTGATCACAGTTCATTTAAAAAACAACTAAATATTGTTTAGAAACTTGTATAATAGTCTATCCTAATAACACATGGCTTGAAGTTTGAAGGATTTTAATCATTTTAATATTAAAGATTTTAAAAAGTTTGAAGGTTAAGTATATTTTTTGTGAAATGGTTTTATTTGTGTGTGAATAAAAAAAATACTTGTATGTAAAACAGTTTTAAAAGCTATGGTTTTAAAGCCACGCAGTCTTGATAGATGATAGACGGATGGATGGATTTTGTATTTCATGCCATGGCAGTATCTTAGGCTATTTTCATGGCAAAAACAATTCAATAAATACAAGTATAACAAATACAATAAAACCAAACAAACAAGTTATATTACACAAGATTTTTTACATTAACATAGGATAAAAAATAAACAAATTCTACAAATATTCTGGCAAAATTATACTAAGCTCTTTAAGTGAGATAGATAGATAGACACACGGACAGACAACATAACGCACCTTATCAAGTAAAGTGAAGCAGACTCTGGAGGGATATTCATTGTCTGCGATCACAACACCACCAAGATTGTCATTCCGTACGTACACGTGACACAAGTACTCTAACGGAGGGAACACACAAACAAACAATTCATTAATCCACTGCAGTTATGAACAAAATTGTGTAATTGTTAGGGCTGTGCAATTAATGGAATTCGATTATTCGAGTAAAGCCGGTTCCGTGATTGGTGGTAAATCTCCATCACCTGTTTTCAGATGAAACGGCAGTTAACACAGAGCCGTAGTTCACTGACAAGCTAGGACATATTGCATTCATAATCGAATGCGGTTCATCTGCGATTACAAGCGCGATATGTCCTAGCTTGTCAGTGAATTCGATTAATTGCAGAGCCTTGGTAATTGTATTAAATATGCACTTCAAATCTTAAAAGTTTGTTTTACAAAAGCCACTTAAGTGTACTCATCCTTTCATGGCTACGGTCTTAATTGCACTTTGTTATGTCAAATTAAATGTTTACTTTAAATTAAATTTTACATCATGTTTAAGTTGTTTTGCCACGCTTTAAGCACACTTATTTTAATGTGTTGACTAACATACTAAATTATAATAATAATAATGATTATAATTTTACCTGATAAAATTGTACCTTTAATAAAAATTTGAAAAAATACATCAAGATTCACAAATACGTGACATACAAGTTTCAATAGAAATGACGTTAAGTAAATGCTCGTCAATTCATTTGAAACTAGAATGAAAAGCTTATGATAAACAGACTTGAAATAAAACATTACCTGAAATAAAATTAAATACTTTTTTTTCAGCTAGATGCCAAGGCAACATTTCTTATTTTCATTTAGTTTAATGAATTGTACTAAAACAACCTTTTTTTAATAAAAACTATACACACATACACGATATATAAAAGCGACTAAATCACTGAAATGAAAAAGGCTCTGAGTAGTTGGGCTGATCAGTTTGGTGCTTTAATGACATAGTGAAGCTAATAACTAGTCCTTCATCCTGAACACGCTGTAATTAAACTCAACAGCTACAATGAGGCCAGTGGCAAACATTTAATAAGACTTCATCTTGATGTTGTTATGACTGACCTTGCTCTTTGACAGACGCCCGGCTTCCTAATGCTGAACGCTCAACAATTAGCTGGTGAGCGTCATAAACTCCTGTACACTGCAAAACAAAAACAGTTTACGGTCCGCTGCAATGACAGAGCTCTTGTTGGCCACCTAAAATAGTTTTGTAGCTTAATAAAAGCATCTAACGAGAGATATTGTACCTGGATCTCTGGAAGAAACTGAATGATGACAGATCATACGCCGCCTTCAGCAGGTTGGACTTCGTTGAGCCTTTATACAAGATGCTCAGGCTGTAGAGTTTCATGGTGTTTCTGAACAGGATCTGCAATGACAGAAAACAAAAACAACACATGATTTATTTGAAGGAATAATCATAGTTTATATTAATAATATAATGGTTGATTCGGGACTGTTTTTATATGATTATTCATATTTAGATGATTTTATCCCGAGCAACCTACACAGCACTTTTTTTATTTTACTTTATTTTATAAAAATATTACAAAATAATAAAATAAAAAATGTAACGCTAATGTTGATTCAGTACTATTTTTATAGATTGATTATTTGTATTTAGCAGATAATTAAATTGATACTGAGCTACGTATTATTGAATCAACTAATTGTAATAAATTTTTTATGTTTTAGAAACAAATGACTAAATAATAAAAAATACACTGCTGAAAAACTGTTTTTTTTATTAATTATTCATATTAATACATATTTTAATTTATTCATATTAATTCATATTTTACCCCACGCAACACTGAACTCTGACACTACACCCCCAATGTCCACACCCTCAGGTCCTCCCTCCCCTTACAAACTGTGACCCGCACCAGTCACTTTGTGCACTGGAATGATCTCTACCTCATCCAGCATTGTCTGTTATCTACCTCTTCTGACAGTTTGATAAAAGACTGTTCTTTTTCTTGCACTACTCACATCTGCACAGTTTTGTTTTATTTAACTGGTTTGCACTATATCTGCAATGTTCCTTATGTCACTTTATCTCTTTTTTATTTTTTTATTGTTCTACAATGTCCTCATTTGTATATCTGTATAGTTTGTATGTACATATGGTTAAACTGTATTTATCTGTATTTGAATGTCTACTGTCAGTGTTTAATGTTAACTGTATGCACCAAGGGTCTGAGAGTAACGCAATTTCAATTCTCTGTATGTACTGTACATGTGGAAGAATTGACAATAAAACTTTACTTGACTTGACTTGACTTAATATACTGAGCGACTTACACTAAAGTTATTAGTGAATCAAGATTAGGGTTTTATTTTTTTTATTTATAATTTAAAGATAACGTTTTTAATAAAATGTGACCAGGTCATCAAACACAAGACAAGATTGCAGTCAAGCTAACACCCTTAAACAGAAAGCACATCCTGCTGTAATCCTGATTGAACCTACAGCCCAGATCTTACACCGCTACACCACACCCATGTCTATCAGATCAGCCCATACAGGGCCCCTGAAGAGGGTCCCGAGACATCAAAGCATTGGATCCGATTATCGAACGGTTTATAAAGCGGATGTGTCTCAATGATTCAATACAGTTCAACAGGCTGGTGATGACTAACAGCTGCTTAGCAGTCGTGCTAGCTCGGAAATACCACGACGTCGACAGAATAATAGTTCTTAATCTTCATCATTCTTAAACAGGTACAGTCATATGACATTGTATAAATATATAATGAATTGTCATTCTTACCTGCGGTGTGTAAAACAGCCAAGACTGAAGCTAATCCGCTAACGGCTAACCTAAACCGATCAGAACAATTTTTATTTATTTGTCTAAACTGACAGCGGTGTGTCTGGGACGCTATTACGGAATTGAAAATTATTATTATTTGTATTATGGATTATAATATCACGGGCATCCAGAATAGTCCGCGTTTACTGAAGGTGTTTAATCAGATTCAGCTCACAACTATCCGAAGATTTTTTTTTCAGAAACTTGCTCGTTGGCAGAAAGCGGCACTTCAATATAAAAGTCCTTCATGCACAAGCACAGGAGCTGACGTACGCAAAACAAAAGTCTCTCCGTAAAAGCGGATACAGAGAAAATAAAAGTCCCTGATGTGTGTGCGCAAAAAAACTAAAGTCTCTAGATCATTGGTGCACAAACATTTTACTACAAAGAGCCTAAACTCGAACTTGATTGAGAGCCGTGGGCAGAAAGTATATAATAATAGACACAGACACAGAAACAGTTTCTTTCCCCAAGCAATCCATCTCACGAACACTTGACATTAAACGTGGAACACACAACACTATTATACAATTATTTATTCACCACACATACTTCTTTTTCATTTCAAATTTGCACGTCAGACCTCACTCATAATTGTCTGTATTGTATATTTGCCATTTTGTACATCGCCTATTTGTATATTAATCTTTATTATCTGTGTCCTGTTATTCTGTTGCACAGAGAGCTTCTGTCACTATAACAAATCCCTCGTGTGTGAACATACCTGTCCAATAAAGCTCATTCTCGTGCTGATAAAATATTACATTAAAATAAAATTATTTATTTACATTTCATTATAATAATAAAAAATAACGGTTAAAATAAACAGGTAATTATTATATCTACTAATTTAATGAATACATTTAAATCATAAAAATCATATAGAGGCTTTTTTGACTGATTATGCATAACACAAAAATCAATAAAACAATGATGTTGAGACTTTTTATTAGAAAACATGTGCACATTATAATATTCATGGACACAAGCATGTATTTGAGGACAGCTCAGAAATAGCTATTTTTTTCCCATCATTCAATAGCCTCATTCTCTGTTCACATAAGACCCCTTGAATTAAATAAGAAGGATATTTCTATCTTTTATACTCTGTTCCACAGAGAGCGTGATCTGTAATGTAAGAGCCTGAATGCTTTAAGCTTAAAGAGGGCAATATTCCACATCTTTCCATACAACCCTTCTCTAATCTTCATCTATTCTGTACTCAAAGTTATAATCCTGAGTGATTGCGCTGTCCTGCTCAAACCACAGGTCAAACCAGGGGTCTGTAGTTGAGGTTGGTGCTGTGGTTGGTGGAAGTGTGGTTGTCGGAGTCGTTGTTGTGGTCATCTCTGTGGTCGTGCTGGCTTTCATCCTCTCCAATCGCAGCTTCCGCAAGCGCATAATTCGCAGACGCCGCTGACGTTCGTTCTGGGGGCCCGCGGCGGGCCCTGTGCTCTCCACGCTGACGCGGTTGTTGGTGTTCACGGGGGTGTTGGTAACCAGTCTTGGCCTCTTCCTGCTCTGGAGCAGGATTTGTTGAATTCGAGCCCAGTTGGATTTGGTCAGAGTGAAGCTGCAGGGCGATGCATTGGCATCATATCCCACAATGCAAAGACGAGTCTGAGAAGAATAACCATCGGCTCTTGCGGTAACACGATACTCGCCCGGGTTGAGAAGCCGCCAGTAATCTCCAGTGGCAGCTTTCAGAAAAAAATACATTTGGATTAATATAGCACACTAAACAAAAATACGCCACATTAAAGCAGGGATTCCCTAACTTTTTTATCAGCAAAACCACTGACAAATAATAATACAATATATGAAATAATAAATTCAAAATTGTAAAATATAAAGCCAGTTCTCATATAAAGTCAGAATTGCAAGATACAAACTCGCAGTTTAAAGGACAAAGTCTGAATTTTGAGATGGGAATTCAACATTGTGAGGTATAAATTTGAAAGAGGATCAAATTGATAATTGCAAGTTTGTATATACTGTATGATTCCTGACTTTTTTGTCACAATTTATATTTAAAAAAATAATAAATAAAATGATATAATGTAAAATTCAATAATACAATATAATGTAAAAAAGTTGACAAGATTAATCACGAGTAATTGCATCCAAAATAAAGTTTTTGTTTACATAGTATGTTTGTGTACTGTTTATATTTATTATGTATATGCCTATATAAACACACACACATGCATGTGTATATTTAAGAAAAATATGTTATGTTTATATATTAAATATATGCATTTAAATACATGTAAATATTTTCAAAATATATACTGTGTGTGTGTGTGTGTGTGTGTATTTATATATACATAATAAATATACACAGTACACACAGATATATTGTGTAAATCGTGATGAATTGTTTGACAGCACAAAAAAGGCAATAAAAATGATGGGAGATAAAGACAAGGTGCAAACTTGCAATTCAGAGGAAAAAGAAGTCTGAATTACAAGATTTTACATCAAAAGTGTGAGAGATGATTTTTTTTTTATTTGATGGTGAAAACACAGGCGTCAATATGAGTTAATCCTCTAAGACCTGTCTGTCTGTTACCTGTTTTGACGTCATGTTTGATTCCCTCCACTGACACCGTGGCATTGGCTAGAAGATTCCCATCGACGTCTCTCACAACTCCTTTAACGCCTCGATGCACCTGTGGGTCACATGATCAACATTTTTTGAGGCTTTGTCACTGTTTTACAATCTTCATTTTCTCTGGAATAGAAACTCTGCATCCGTCCACCTTCTGGCTCTGAGTTTCAGCCAGTGTGCCACACAGAGATCTGATTTGTATGTTTTATAACCTGCTCAATGAAAGCCAGCAGAGCCTCGCGGTTGTTTTCCCACTCCGATGACAATTCGCTCTCGTGCGGAAACTTGTCGCACCCAAGAAAGATGGAAATCTCAAAGCAGTTGGTGTGCAGGTAGCTGAAGTCATTCATGCCTAAAGCAACACAGAAAAGAGAGATTGTGAAAGCTGAGAGGATATTTCTTTATTTTAATGATGTCAATGCAACAAATATTTCTGCAGACCTATAGAGGAATTATTACAGTGCTTTATAATGAGTGGTGCTTTATAAATGTGTAATTGGTTTGTAAAAAGTGTTTTAATGCATGTTTGAGCTTTTTTTCATTGCACAGTTCTGACTACACTCTTAAAAATAAAGGTGCTTCAAAAGGTTCTCCGAGCGATGTCATAGAAGAACCATTCAGTCAAAGGTTCTTTAAAGAACCATCTCTTGCTTTCTTATAATCTGAAGAACCTTATTTTCACCACACAGAACCTTTTGTGAAACAGAAAGCTTCTTCAGATGTTAAATTTGAGACCCTCTCTGTGAAATTTTTAGATTGACTATTTTCTGCATAAACTCATCCTACATATTGTAAAGAACATTCTGTGAAAATGTTCTTTGTATCTTTAATATTGACTGAGTAAGGCCATGTCAAAGGTTTAAATCATAGTGAAATTAATGTTTGTAATCAAACTTTGATGCTCGTTATCTCAGAATGAGATTTTTAGACTTTAGCCTGGTTTTTACAGAGGGTCACATCTACACAATAAGGTTCTTCTATGGCATCGTGAAGCAGCTTTATTTTCAAGAGTGTAGCGTTTTAGTGCTTTCAAACAGTTCATCATTTCACAAAGCATCGGTTCACTTGATTCAAAGTTCTGAAAAGCCCTGTTTCTCTCATCACTATTTATAATTATGTCAACAATTTACTTTCGCAAAATATGAAATATTAAACAAAAATGCAGCACGGGAAAAATGGAGTCATGTGACTGGAGGGGAAGGGTTAAAAATAATTTGGGATTTGTGACATCTGAAAAAAGCCAGAGCAAGTTATTTAGATTAAAGACAATAAAATGAAAATGTTTTTAATAACGTAATGGGAACGTTAATAAAAAGTTCTTACAGTTTTTTTCAACTGCTTACACACAAAATCTTTACTTGTCACACATTTTCTGAAAGCTGACACTCAAACACCAAAGCACACACCAAATCTACAAAACCTTACACTAATTCTCAGCTTTTGACACATTTAGCAAAACACAACACACCATTATGTAACACACAAAAATCTAGCAGTATAATTAATATTATGACAAAGGTGTTTGTAAATGTGTTCTTTTGAGATGTGTTCATGATATTTTAATGCAGTGCTTCATTTTGCAAGAGATGTGAGGCATTTTGCATTTTGTGTGTGCAATTCTTGAATTTGTGTGTAAAGTTTAGATTAAAGAGGCAAGGTTTTGAAAATGTGTGTAAGCTTTTGAAAAAACGAAAACATCTGTTTGTTAGCTGGGTAAATTCATTCTGGATTTATGATTACTTTAAAACTAGACTGTTTAACCTGTTGACTGTTACACACCTCAGTCTCACACAATTCAAAACCATTCACTATTATGGACATTATTATGGACACTAATATATAAAACACTAAAGGATGCTTTTAATTTAGAAATTAAACCCAGTGTTGAAATAGCTATTTTTGGTGTACAGAACACAAAATATCATTGACAAACAAGGTAAAAAATGTTATTGCTTTTGCCATTTTATTAGCGAGAAGAAGAATATTACTTGAGAGGAAATCAATGGTCCCACCTAAAGCTGCGTGACATGGTTTTATATTTGAAATGAGAACAAATTCAATATTTAATGAAGGAGACATAGCAACCATGATCACATATTTAGAAAATATGAAGAATCTCCCCCTTAACTTATCATTATAAAGAGATTTGTGGAAACTTAAACGTGATCACCAATGTTGCTTGGTTTTATATTTCTGTAAAGACCACTATGAATGTGTCAGAGAATTGAATTGTATTATTATCTATGCATTTATTTATTTATCTATTTATTTGTATTATTCCTGCAATGATATTGAAAAGTTTATTTTTTATTTCATTTTAATTATACTTAATTTGTTTATTCTTATTATTGTTTTTTGTAATTGTATTTGATTTAGTTTGTTTAATTATTTTAGCGGTAAGGATTATCATGGGGCAAAAGGGAAAAGTTATATCCTTAATTGTATAAAATGTTCTATTAAATGGAAAAAAATTATAAATATATATATATATATATATATATATAAAAAGGAAAAATAAGAAAACTAGACTGTGTTAAACTTATCATCACATACTGCCCACCACCGGCTTCCAGCTGGCCTGGTTGATGATGCCCTGGCCGCCCGTGACGTCATCGGTGTGACAGGAGCCGCGGTGGTTTTCCGTCAAGGTGAGGTGACTGTGTGCGTACGTCATGGCGAGCCAGCGGAACAGGTTTTCGTCCGCCGTTTCTCGAAGAGCACCCTCGTTCTGTCGCTGAATCCTGGCCCAGGTTTCTTCGTTCATGTGCTGGTACTCGTGCACCGACTGACCTCCCCTACCATCTGTGGCCCGCTGCATGTCGAAGGGGTACGTGACGATCTTCTCTCCGCCCTGTAGATTAGCGCCCAAAACAAACGGCGTCCTCTCCATCCAACTGATGATTGCTTTAGTTTCAGCAGCCACCTAGAGTGAAGATTTGTTAAAGGGGTAAAGGCAGGGTAGGTGGTTTGGTTCAAAAACATTTTTTGTTATATTGGTTGAAAGTCTCTTCAGATACCCAATGTAACTCATATGTATTTATATCATCTGTGGAAGGCGTAACGTTAGGCCCATAAAATGTTCGTCCAATAAAAATTTTCGGTCCAAACATTACGATAGGCTGTCCTACCTGCCTGTCAAATATGTATTTGCATACATTGTTTGTGCACACATGATACATCATTCCAGCTAGAATGAAAGACACTATGATTGTAATATTATGCACCGTGTAAACTACTGTAATGCTTTCTCTCCGGTGAATGAGACATGAGGTAATCTGACAGTGTTGGATTAAATCCTCCACCAGCCCCGTCTCTCATCGTGTCGTTGGTTAGCCTCTAGTCTGTCTGAGTGTGTTTGTGTGTTTTTGGGGAGGTGTGGCTTTGCAGAGTGCTTATACATGGATGTTGGGACACTAGCCTATCCGAAATCGCCTACCCTATAAGTGAATTCAACTCTGAAACTCAAAAGTACTGACATGCTGCGTTCAGGTCATGTGATGATCATGTTTACGAGTAGGCTATGGATCTCTGCCTGGTCAGTATTTTTCGTTATGTTGAATGTGAAATTTAGTTTGTTCATTTTCTGTTTACTTGGACCTGTATTTTCTTGTAAAAAAAATCTGAATTTAGGTTTGGTTTCCAGCTGAAGTATCCGAACATATTTAAAGCAATATACATTTGTACATTTGAACATATACAAATATAATAGGCCAGAAGTTTGTTTTTCTTACCCCACTGGCAAAAAAATGTTTTTGAGCAGAAACTTCTTAAATGTAAAAACATCTTGTTTTAAGTATGTTTAAATATTTTACATGTTTAGATATTGGGACATGGTGAGGGAAACATATGAGATTGGGGGGTGACTTTTGCATTCACTTGCAAATGTATTACGTTCACCTGAGAAATGTTGCATTCTCTCGTAAAAGTATCACAAAACATCTGCTTTCACCTCCAAAACATATGCGTTCTCTCACAAAACTATTGTGTTTCCACAGAAACTTTGCGTTTGTTCGTAAAACATCTGTTTCGACTTCCAAAATGTGTGTGCTCTCTCACAAAACTATTGCGTTGACCCAAAAACTTTGCGTTCACTCACAAAATATCTGCTTTTGCCTCAAAATTATTTGTGTTTTCTCCCAAAACGTTTGTGTTCCCCTGAGACTCTTGAAGCAAGGAAATTCACCCACCTCTTATGAATTATATCATCACAGAAGTCAATATATTTGCGAGAGAATGCAAAAGCATTGAATTATAATTCATTACTTATTATTACTTTTCTTCACCACCACTGTGTCCCTTTATTGGCTCCATAAAACATAACTCCCACTGATGGTATATGAGTACATTTTGCTAGTATGGGATAAAAAAAACATAACTCTGTAAACATTTTACTCACAGAGCCATTAAGGAAATTCTCAGGAATGGGAATGTGGTGATTGGGAACGACTCGTGGCACCCATCCCCTGTCCTCCGCACCCCACAGAATACTGTTCAGGTCTGGGAAGTTCTGGAAAATATCATATCCCTCCTCTGTCCAGTGGCCCAAAGCCCAGTTCCCCATCTCAGAGCCCTAGACAAACAAGCATCCGCCCAATAAAACAATGACTCACATGATAGAGAGAAATGGCATGGGCGGAGAACAGGGAATGTTTGTTTGAAAAGTGTGTCTCACCATCTCAAAGGCCAGCTCATAGGCATCAGGGTTCAGTGAGGGCACTAGATGGATGCGTGCGCTCTCTACAAGGCGGCGCACTCGTGGATTGTCATCATTGTATTCCTTACAGAGGAACTGCATCAGGAGCAGCAACAGTTCCCTTCCCAGAACTTCGTTCCCATGAAGCCCTGCTGTGTAACGAAATTCCGGCTCACCTTATAAAAACAAGGTTTGACTGATTAGTTTAAACTGATATAAACTTAGCAAGCTAACATTTTAAAAACAATTGGCCAGTGACTAATGCAATACTGTATTTGTACACAATGAGGTGCTAAAGATTGAGACCACATTGAAAAGATGGGAACTTTTAACTTTAATATGTGTGTAATGAAAAAAAAAGTTATATTCAATTAGAAAAATGTAACATCAAAGCATTTTTGCTCCCATTTTAGACAGATTTTTATATTATCTATGGTCTGGTTGATTGATCTATCCCTCTTGGAAACTACCTGTCTCGTGTTCTCCAGGGTTATCTGAGATCTCCATTGCGTACATCTTCAGCCCTTGAGAACTTTTTCCGATGTTGTATATTCTGGTGATGTTGGGACATTCTTCATTGATCACCTTCATCATCTGTTTATACACATATATACATGATGAATGCAACATGTGTATCAGGACTGCAGCTTTTCAACAAGACCACAGAATAGAGTTCAAACTTCACTCTGGACGTGTTTTGACGTGCTGCTGAACCTCAGCGTTGACCCCAGTGACCTTGAGAATACCTGTGTGGCTGTAAACATCTCACCTGTCTCATCTCTTTGTAGTTGTGATGCCTGTAATCGAGATCATCCGTCGGTGGAACATCGTTCTCGGTTAGATAACTAGCTGGGAAGAGAAAATCATTAGAGCTTAGACTTATGTGACAAAAATATGATTTAAAAATGACAAATATTTTCAGTTTTTAAAATATGACTTAGAAATGAAGACCTATAAGAAAAACTCATGCACTGGTATATCATAATCATGAGATTAAAATGTCATATTTAAAAAGACACAATTATGACATAAAATGACATAATATTGTAATACAATTTCAAAATAAAGTCTAAATCATGGTTAATCAAAATGATGAGATTAAAAGAAATAAAAAAATAAACACATTTCTGATAATTTTGACATGTCAATTTCAACTTTGTCTCATGACTTAGTATTAGTGATGCACCGATCATGATTTTTCGTGGCCGATTCCGATACCGATTTTTTTCGAGCAAACTGGCCGATTCCGATTCCGATACCGATTTTTTTTCCTTTAAGCAACCAACAAGAAATAATGAAAGATTCTAACACAAATAAAGTGGTTATATAGTGAATATAGATTTGATTTAACATGTATAATATTTGTTTAAAAAATATATATATTTAAGAAAAAAGTTGCCCCCCAAATTCATGTCTGTGGTGTTTCAACAATGGATGTCACCCCTTTAAGAAAAGGGAGAATTCTATTTGGACTACTTCCTGTGTGTAACGGTCACTGCAGGTGCTGGTTGATCTGAGGGGTGCATGGGGAGTACATTCTTTCTTATAAATTTTGAAGCTAGCTAAATCTCTGACAATTTCATGTGTTGTCATTAGTGTATGTGGTGTTATGTTGATAACTTGCAGATCTGGCATATTTTAATAAAAAAATATATAAATACATACTTGTTGATATTTCCAAAATGTCCCCTGATCTTGAAATCATCATGATGGTAGCCTCCATTTTAGAAAAGTCTAAGCTGATTTGTATGTGGTGTTACTGTCTCTGGTGTTAATGTATTTTCTGGTAACACAGAGCCTTTAGTAACTTGCATTATAAGGTCTGTGGTGTTATAATTACGTCTGTGGTGTTACTTCAATATGACATAGTGGCTGTGTCACAAGTTTTTGATAAAAATTATTTACAATTCAAAATGTTCTTAAGCTTTTATTTTAATGGATATAGCATATTAAACAAATTTTAAATGCCTATCAATATATTTTATTAGAAAAACAAACAAGCATCTTTACAAATTCTGCCTCTCATGTTCAACTGGTCAACCCCAGTTGAAGATGGACCAAGATGGTTTTAAATTGGGTTGAAACTACATAAAACTGGCCTTAAATGAAAACATTAACAGTAACCATGTGAAATTAAAGGCAACGCATAGTTACAATCTAAACAACACAACCAACACACATTCAACAGTCCAAACAAAGATGTTACTTAATCAACATTTGTTGTCATTTTTAAAATTGGTGTAAAGAAAAAGGTATTTACCAGTGAAACTAAATAAAACCAAAGTAGGCTATATAAATAAATTATTCCAAAATGTTAAATCAAATAATATTTAGTGCAACGAACAAAAGCAAAGATGCTACAGCTCCTGCTTGTTAAATCGAATTAAGTCAATGTAATTTTAAGGTAAAATAAAAATAATAATCTTGTACAGAACTGACGTTTATACGTTTGAACGCTTTTATTCTTTACAAAAGTAGCATTTCAGCTTTGTCACAAGTTGGTCTGTTTCTTTTCTCATCCAACACGTGAGAAGCTGCGCTGAACAACTGTTCACGGTCTATTCTTGTGCAGGGCGTGGACAGATACGCCGCTAATTCTAGTGATGGGAAGTTCGGATCATTTTACCGACTCGGACCTTTGAGTCTCGCTTTAAGATGAACGAACGGCTCGAAAACCGAAGACTCGAAACAGGTGAACTAATTCCAGCACAGAACCTTTAGGATGGTGCGCATGCGTGACTGAACGAATCACTCCCCGAAACGACTCGTTCTTCTCGAGTCTCATTAAAGATCCGTTCAAAATGAATGAATCGTTCAAGACCGACCCATCACTAGCAACTTCAGCTAGAGCAGCAAAGGAAAGCGGCTCTTATTTGTGTGCCAGTAATGTTACACCAACGGCAGTTCGCTTCATTAGGGACCGAGCACCGATGGTGCAGAGGACCCTATTGAATCTGCTCCGTTTATTATTATTAGGGACCGAGCACCGATGGTGCAGAGGACCCTATTGAATCTGCTCCGTTTATTATTAGGGCCCAAGCCAGAAAGGCGCAGGGCCCTATTGTTTTCCTCCTCGGATTCTTTTTTTTTTATTTTTATCGACTATCCGGGCATTTTGGGGGCTTAACATGGTCAAAAACTCTTGAAAATTTGCACACATTGGAACCCGCGGCAGTTAGGGCGCCGCTGAGGCTGGGACCGGCGTGGCACAGAGGCTCTACAGCGCCCCTGGAACACCATCAGAAAACTTGATGAATAGCTCACACATACTTGCACGTATTCATATGAAACTCGGTACACATATAGATCTCATCAAGCTGAACAACTTTTGCGCTGCATGTCATGGGCTCCGCCCAACAGGAAGTCGGCTATTCAGGGCTGTTTAAAAATCACATGCTCTGGAATTTGAAATACTCCTCCCAGGATTTTCAACACAGGAGCACCAAACTCGGTGAACGTGATCTCAAGACATTGGGGATGCTAAATTGCGGAGGGATTTTTGATATCTCAAACGGTTTGCCCGTGGCGAGGCGATGAAGTTATGGCGAGAATTGAGAGACAGGAAGTGTCTAATAAAGTCCACATACATTGTCTGATTTTGATCACAATTCAGTGGTTTGTTCGGTGTATGAAGCCGATCGCATCGATGTGACAATTATGAGGCAAAGTTATAGCGCCACCAACTGGCAGCAGGAAGTGTGTGATTTTCAAAATGCTTTGAATTCACCATCTTACTTTTACCCAATTTGCTTCAAACTTCATCAGAATACTGTAAAAACATGGCCGATGTGAAACTCTGAAGGAATATTGATATCTAAAATACTGTTGCCATGGCAACGTGTCAAACCTCAATATTCTTTTTGGTGATTTTGAGGCTATCCGGGCATTTTGGGAGGCTTAACATGGTCAAAAACTCTTGAAAATTTGCACACACATTGGAACCCGTGGCAGTTAGGATGCTGCTGAGGCTGGGACCTGGCGTGGCACAGAGGCTCACGGCGCCCCCTGGAACACATCAGAAAACTTGATGTGTAGCTCACACATACTTGCACGTATTCATATGAAACTCGGTACACATATAGATCTCATCGAGCCGAACAACTTTGCACCGCATGTCATGGGCTCCACCCAACAGGAAGTCGGCTATTCTATTGTTTTCCTTAGGACTCTTTTTAGTTTTTTTGACTATCCGGACATTTTTGGGGGCTTAACATGGTCAAAAACTCTTGAAAATGTGCACACACATTGGAACCCGGCATTTAGGACGCCGCTGAGGCTGGGACCCAGGCGTGGCACAGAGGCTCTACGGGCGCCCCTGGAACACCATCAGAAAACTTGATGTGTAGCTCAAACATACTTTCACGTATTAATATGAAACTCGGTACACATATAGATCTCATCGGTTTGTTCGGTGTATGAAGCCGATCGCATTGATGTGACAATTATGAGGCAAAGTTATAGCGCCACCAACTGGCAACAGGAAGTGTGTCATTTTCAAAATGCTTTGAATTCACCATCTTACTTTTACCCAATTTGCTTCAAACTTCATCAGAATACTGTAAAAACACGGCCGATGTGAAACTGTGAAGGGATTATTGATATCTAAAATACTGTTGTCATGGCAACGTCAAACCTCAATATTCTTTTTGGTGATTTTGAGGCTATCCGGGCATTTTGGGGGCTTAACATGGTCAAAACTCTTGAAAATTTGCACACACATTGGAACCCGCGGCAGTTAGGACGCCGCTGAGGCTGGGACCCGGGCGTGGCACAGAGGCTCTACGGCGCCCCCTGGAACACATCAGAAAACTTGATGTGTAGCTCACACATACTTGCACGTATTAATATGAAACTCGGTACACATATAGATCTCATCGAATGAACAACTTTTGCACCGCATGTCATGGGCTACGCCCAACAGGAAGTCAGCTATTCTATTGTTTTCCTTAGGATTCTTTTTTTTTTTACTGACTATCCGGGCATTTTTGGGGGGCTTAACATGGTCAAAAACTCTTGAAAATGTGCACACACATTGGAACCCGTGGCAGTTAGGACGCCGCTGAGGCTGGGACCCGGGCGTGGCACAGAGGCTCTACGGCGCCCCCTGGAAAACCATCAGAAAACTTGATGTGTAGCTCACACATATTTGCACGTATTCATATGAAACTCGGTACACATATAGATCTTATCGAGCTGAACAACTTTTGTGTCACATGTCATGGGCTCCGCCCAACAAGAAGTCGGCTATTCAGGGCTGTTTAAAAAGCACATGCTCTGGAATTTGAAATACTCCTCCCAGGATTTTCAACACACGAGCACCAAACCCGTGAACGTGATCTCAAGACATTGGGGATGCTAAATTGCGGAGGGATTTTGATATCTCGAATGGTTTGCCCGTGGCGAGGTGATGAAGTTATGGCGAATTGAGATACAGGAAGTGTCTAATAAAGTCCACATACATTGTCTGATTTTGATCACAATTCAGTGGTTTGTTCGTGTATGAAGCCGATCGCATCGATGTGACAATTATGAGGCAAAGTTATAGCGCCACCAACTGGCAGCAGGAAGTGTGTCATTTTCAAAATGCTTTGAATTCAGCATCTTACTTTTACCCAATTTGCTTCAAACTTCATCAGAATAATGTCAAAAACGGCCGATGTGAAACTGTCAAGGGAATATTGATATCTAAAATATTGTTGCCATGGCAACGTGTCAAACCTCAATATATCTTCTGGTGATTTTGAGGCACTTAAGATGTTTAGAATTTCATAAAACTCAACACACACATCAGTATTAATTATAGATAGACACTGGCAAAAGCTCATAACGGGCGTGGAGGAGGCACTCTATAGCGCCACCTTTTGTCAAAACATGGGGGTTATTTTTAGCTACAGTCACCAAACTCAGTACATATATTGTTCTCATGCCGGACAACTTTCTAATTTACACTCATTAGCTACGACCAACAGGAAGCCGGCTATTTTTGTTTTAATGTCAATTTCTGGAATAATCAAGCTGCAAACTAATTCATACTCCTCCAAGAAGAAACAAGTAGTTCACACCAAACTTTGTCAACATGATGCCAAGACACTGAAGATGCTAAATTGCGAACGGCTTGCGGATAGCTTGAACGGTGTTTAAATAGTGGTTTATTAAAGTGAGGGTAAAAAAAGATAGCAGAAATTTTCTTATATCTTTAAAGTGCAGTTTACAAAAACTTTGCAACTTTTTACATGCAGGGAAAAAGTCATTCTGAGGAAGTATGTTTAGTTTGATGACTTTACAAAACTCTATGGATGAGAGAAAATTAAAAAACTATCAGGCATTTAATCTCAGTCTACTCTCTTTATGAGTGTGTGTATATGTGTGTGTGTGTGTGTGTGCAGGGCCGGCCCTGTGTGTGTGAAGTGGAATGGAGGGGGCTGTCTTTTCAGTGTGACAGTGAGGAGGGTTGAGGGAGGGAGGGAGAGAGAGAGACAGACAAACATGGCTTGCAGAGATTGTGTTCACACTGTGACCTGAATCAGATGGAAACAGAACTGCACTTCCTAACAGAGTGCTCCAAATACACAGATATACGGAGAGTGTACTACGACAAAATACAGCAGATCCATCCCACATTTACAACTCTTCCAGACCAGGAGAAACTAGCGTATCTGCTCGGAGAACACAAGACCTGCTGTGTGTTTGCTGCTCAATATGTGTCTCTCTGTCACCATAGAAGAGAAGACACCCCGTCTGCCCTGAGCTGATGTTTCCAGCACATGTAGATTATATTATGACATATTACTCCATTATATTACTTAAATGTATATTTTGCCTGTATAAATCTTATACTGTACCTTATTTAATTGTATTTCTATCACATACTTACAATAGTCATTCATTTTGCACTACATATTTAATACGGTTTAAATATATGTTTTATTACTATTATTGTTTTTTATTTTTATTTCTGTTAATTCAAATGTGCACTACTTGTGAGCAGCCCAGCTGCAATTGCTTTGGCAATACAAATGTATAGTTTTGTCATGCCAATAAAGCACACTTAAATTGAGAGAGAGAGAGAGAGAGAGAGAGAGAGAGAGAGAGAGAGAGAGATAGCGTCTGTTTAAACTGTGTGTTTCACAGAGTTGGTGGTTTGGATTAACCCTTTAATTGCCGTGTCCCTTAAAACCAGACTGCTAGAGGGTTACTGTAAATGCATGTGCCCGCTGGGCACCGCTTTCCTGATGCCACCGGGTTGGCGTTTGCATCGGCTTGGGCCCGCCATCGCTGCTTGCAGCTATATTTAGGGCCCAAGCCAGAAAGGCGCAGGGCCCTATTGTTTTCCTCCGGATTCTTTTTTTTTTTTATTTTTATCGACTATCCGGGCATTTTTGGGGGGCTTAACATGGTCAAAAACTCTTGAAAATTTGCACACACATTGGAACCCGCGGCAGTTAGGACGACGCTGAGGCTGGGACCCGGGCGTGGCACAGAGGCTCTACAGCGCCCCCTGGAACACCATCAGAAAACTTGATGAATAGCTCACACATACTTGCACGTATTCATATGAAACTCTGTACACATATAGATCTCATCAAGCCGAACAACTTTTGCGCTGCATGTCATGGGCTCCGCCCAACAGGAAGTCGGGTATTCAGGGCTGTTTAAAATCACATGCTCTGGAATTTGAAATACTCCTCCCAGGATTTTCAACACGAGCACCAAACCCGTGAACGTGATCTCAAGACATTGGGGATGCTAAATTGCGGAGGGATTTTGATATCTCAAACGGTTTGCCCGTGGCGGCGATGAAGTTATGGCGAGAATTGAGAGACAGGAAGTGTCTAATAAAGTCCACATACATTGTCTGATTTTGATCACAATTCAGTGGTTTGTTCGGTATGAAGCCGATCGCATCGATGTGACAATTATGAGGCAAAGTTATAGCGCCACCAACTGGCAGCAGGAAGTGTGTGATTTTCAAAATGCTTTGAATTCACCATCTTACTTTTACCCAATTTGCTTCAAACTTCATCAGAATACTGTAAAAACATGGCCGATGTGAAACTCTGAAGGAATATTGATATCTAAAATACTGTTGCCATGGCAACGTGTCAAACCTCAATATTCTTTTTGGTGATTTTGAGGCTATCCGGGCATTTTGGGGGCTTAACATGGTCAAAACTCTTGAAAATTTGCACACACATTGGAACCCGTGGCAGTTAGGATGCCGCTGAGGCTGGGACCGGGCGTGGCACAGAGGCTCTCGGCGCCCCTGGAACACATCAGAAAACTTGATGTGTAGCTCACACATACTTGCACGTATTCATATGAAACTCGGTACACATATAGATCTCATCGAGCCGAACAACTTTTGCACCGCATGTCATGGGCTCCACCCAACAGGAAGTCGGCTATTCTATTGTTTTCCTTAGGACTCTTTTTAGTTTTTTGACTATCCGGACATTTTTGGGGGCTTAACATGGTCAAAACTCTTGAAAATGTGCACACACATTGGAACTCGCGGCATTTAGGACGCCGCTGAGGCTGGGACAGGCGTGGCACAGAGGCTCTACGGCGCCCCTGGAACACCATCAGAAAACTTGATGTGTAGCTCAAACATACTTTCACGTATTAATATGAAACTCGGCACATATAGATCTCATCGGTTTGTTCGGTGTATAAAGCCGATCGCATTGATGTGACAATTATGAGGCAAAGTTATAGCGCCACCAACTGGCAACAGGAAGTGTGTCATTTTCAAAATGCTTTGAATTCACCATCTTACTTTTACCCAATTTGCTTCAAACTTCATCAGAATACTGTAAAAACACGGCCGATGTGAAACTGTGAAGGAATATTGATATCTAAAATACTGTTGTCATGGCAACGCTCAAACCTCAATTTTCTTTTTTGGTGATTTTGAGGCTATCCGGGCATTTTGGGGGCTTAACATGGTCAAAAACTCTTGAAAATGTGCACACACATTGGAACCCGCGGCAGTTAGGACGCCGCTGAGGCTGGGACCGGGCGTGGCACAGAGGCTCTACGGCGCCCCTGGAACACATCAGAAAACTTGATGTGTAGCTCACACATACTTGCACGTATTAATATGAAACTCGGTACACATATAGATCTCATTGAGCGAACAACTTTTGTACCGCATGTCATGGGCTACGCCCAACAGGAAGTCAGCTATTCTATTGTTTTCCTTAGGATTCTTTTTTTTTACCGACTATCCGGGCATTTTTGGGGGCTTAACATGGTCAAAAACTCTTGAAAATGTGCACACACATTGGAACCAGCGGCATTTAGGACGCCGCTGAGGCTGGGACAGGCGTGGCACAGAGGCTCTACGGCGCCCTGGAAAACCATCAGAAAACTTGATGTGTAGCTCACACATACTTGCACTTATTCATATGAAACTCGGTACACATATAGATCTTATCGAGCTGAACAACTTTTGTGTCACATGTCATGGGCTCCGCCCAACAGGAAGTCGGCTATTCAGGGCTGTTTAAAAGCTCATGCTCTGGAATTTGAAATACTCCTCCCAGGATTTTCAACACACGAGCACCAAACCCGGTGAACGTGATCTCAAGACATTGGGGATGCTTGCGGAGGATTTTGATATCTCGAATGGTTTGCCCGTGGCGAGCGATGAAGTTATGGCAAGAATTGAGATACAGGAAGTGTCTAATAAAGTCCACATACATTGTCTGATTTTGATCACAATTCAGTGGTTTGTTCGGTGTATGAAGCCGATCGCATCGATGTGACAATTATGAGGCAAAGTTATAGCGCCACCAACTGGCAGCAGGAAGTGTGTCATTTTCAAAATGCTTTGAATTCAGCATCTTACTTTTACCCAATTTGCTTCAAACTTCATCAGAATAATGTCAAAAAACGGCCGATGTGAAACTGTCAAGGGAATATTGATATCTAAAATATTGTTGCCATGGCAACGTGTCAAACCTCAATATATCTTCTGGTGATTTTGAGGCACTTAAGATGTTTAGAATTTCATAAAACTCAACACACACATCAGTATTAATTATAGATAGACACTGGCAAAAGCTCATAAACGGGCGTGGAGGAGGCACTCTATAGCGCCACCTTTTGTCAAAACATGGGGGGTTAATTTTAGCTACAGTCACCAAACTCAGTACATATATTGTTCTCATCAAGCCGGACAACTTTCTAATTTACACTCATTAGCTACGACCAACAGGAAGCCGGCTATTTTTGTTTTAATGTCAATTTCTGGAATAATCAAGCTGCAAACTAATTCATACTCCTCCAAGAAGAAACAAGTAGTTCACACCAAACTTTGTCAACATGATGCCAAGACACTGAAGATGCTAAATTGCGAACGGCTTGCGGATAGCTTGAACGGTGTTTAAATAGTGGTTTATTAAAGTGAGGGTAAAAAAAGATAGCAGAAATGTTCTTATATCTTTAAAGTGCAGTTTACTAAAACTTTGAAACTTTTTACATGCAGGGAAAAAGTCATTCTGAGGAAGTATGGTTAGTTTCATGACTTTACAAAACTCTATGGATGAGAGAAAATTAAAAAACTATCATGCATTTCATCTCAGTCTACTCTCTTCTATGAGTGTGTGTATATGTGTGTGTGTGTGTGTGTGTGTGTGTGTGTGTGTGTGTGTGTGCAGGGCCGGCCCTGTGTGTGTGAAGTGGAATGGAGGGGGCTGTCTTTTCAGTGTGACAGTGAGGAGGGTTGAGGGAGGGAGAGGGAGAGGGAGAGGGAGAGGGAGAGACAGACAAACATGGCTTGCAGAGATTGTGTTCACACTGTGACCTGAATCAGATGGAAACAGAACTGCACTTCCTAACAGAGTGCTCCAAATACACAGATATACGGAGAGTGTACTACGACAAAATACAGCAGATCCATCCTACATTTATAACTCTTTCAGACCAGGAGAAACTAGCGTATCTGCTCGGAGAACACAAGACCTGCTGTGTGTTTGCTGCTCAATATGTGTCTCTATGTCACCACAGAAGAAAGACACTCCACCTGAGAGAGAGAGAGAGAGAGAGAGAGAGAGAGAGAGAGAGAGAGAGAGAGAGAGAGAGAGAGAGAGAGAGAGAGAGACCTGCTGTGTGTTTGTTTCTCAATATGTGTCTCTCTGTCACCACAGAAGAGAAGACACCCTGCCTGCCCTGAGCTGATGTTTCCAGCACATGTAGATTATATTATGACATATTACCCTTTATATTACTTAAATGTATATTTTGCCTGTATAAATCTTATACTGTACCTTATTTAATTTTATTTCTATCACATACTTACAATAGTCATTCATTTTGCACTACATATTTAATCTGGTTTAAATATTTGTTTTATTACTATTATTGTTTTTATTTTTTATTTCTGTTAATTCAAATGTGCACTACTTGTGAGCAGCCCAGCTGCAATTGCTTTGGCAATACAAATGTATAGTTTTTGTCATGCCAATAAAGCACACTTAAATTGAAAAATTGAGAGAGAGAGAGAGAGAGAGACTTTTAAACATATCTTTAATCACCAGAAAAAAATTATCAGTCATTTTTGGTTGGTGTTTTTTTGCATGGTATCATGGTATTAAAAAATTTGAGCAGGGTTTTTTTGATTTACAAAGTCAAATTTAATACATCAAAAACATTAAAGTAGATTTCATCAATGATTTATATATTAGTTTAACAACTTATATTCATCAGTAATATAATTCATAACAATTCATAAATTCCTGTTTGACTTAATTTTTCTGGATTCTGTATTTTTAATACAAATATACTATCAAAAAATGGTGGTAATGAAATTAATGTATAAAAGCTTTAACAATTTAATTAATGCCTTAAAATGTAATCAAATGAAAATAAGTTTTATCATATTTGCTTTCATAAAGGACTGCACAATAGAGATTTAGTAAATTAAAATGAGGAAATCATATTCATTAAATTTTTTCTATTTGTTATTATTATTTTAGAAGTGGTCTACATTATAATACAATCGTAATTTCTGTCAATTTCTTCAAGTTAAAAAGCGGACTTTTTTTGATTTTGGCGGGTAGAAGTGAAGGCAGTAATACGTATTTAATCGTCTAAACTTCCGCAAATCAGAGAAGAAGGAGAAGACGGGTAACGAAAGTGAAGTTAGTGAAGATCTTTGCGTGTATTTGACAATGGTTGTCTCAAATAAAAGGAAGAAAGGATTATTAATTGTTCTCTCTCAATGTCAGTGAGGCTCTCAGCAGACGCTGTTAAACACTGAGCGGCGTCAGCGAGCATATTTGAGTAAGTAACGCTACATGACAACCGCTCACTCACAGAGAGACACGCAAAACAAACAGATTATATTTTTATATAGCAGTGTTTTTTGCTTTATTAATCACAGACACTAGACCATGTAGTGATTTGACAGCTCTGTTTTTGATTTATATATCAAATAAATAAATATTCAATGACAATATTGCCTTTTTGAAGTTTAATCAGCCCTTTCACGATTTAAACAGAAAGACCTCTTGAAATTGTAAATGAAGACATTTCTTAAACCATTTAACGTATTTACAACTTTTTACAGCCTTCAATTTGATACAACTAAAATAAGGAGTTTATAAGGACCTCGCGGGAGCCCTGTATTTAAGGTAGCCCATAGGGTGATATTGGTAGCCCGACTGGTATTAAACCAATATTCCCGGACGACGTGCTAGTGATTTTGCTAGAATTGCTGGAATTGCGAATTAGGGTTAGGGTAACTATACGCTATACCCTGCTGTAACTATAGTTTAATAATATTGTTTTAAACATGAGTATTAGTACTAACAACATATTTTTACTGTATTTGTGTAAGTATTTTTATTTTATTTTAGGTCATGGTATAGTAACAAAAGTACATTACCACATTTTTATTTATAATGTAGTAGTCAATTTGTAACATAATATTAACTAAGATTCATAAATGCTATAAAACTATTGTTCATTTTAACTTATATAATGTTATAAGCTAAAACCTTATTGAAAACAGTTTGCTACACAAGTTTCATATATTGTTCTGTGTGTGTGTGTGTGTGTGTGTGTATGTATGTGTGTGCGTGTGTGTGAGAGAGAGAGGAGAGAGAGACTAACATTAATAAATGTTGTATAATTATTGTTCATGATAATTAATATAGTTAATGCTAATAACTGAAACCTTATTAAAAGGATTACCAAAGTTTTCTATTTTGTTTTGTGTGTGTGTGTCTTGATGGCTCGGATTAACCCTTCCATTAATGTATCCCTTAAATCCAAACTGCTAGAGGGTCACTGTAATGCATGTGCCTGCTAGGGTTGTGTCGGTGAGGAAATTTTCCCACGGTTAATCGACCTGATGTCACACTGGTTATAATGGTATCACCGTGGTGGGGGTCGTTTGAGTTTCCCTCTTTTCCCCTTTTCTTAGGTTTTAAATAGCCTGTAACCGGTCGTTTTACTTTGACTTTGTTATCAGCGGCAATTCTGCCAAGCAGTGTTTAAATAAAATAAAATCAGCAAATACTGTGGAACCAAATAAATGAGAAACAAATGTTTTTTTTTTAAACATCACATCAGTGATGCATAATAGATCGATCGTGAAGACAATGCTGGAAGATGCGCTTAGGTCAGTGTTTCTCAACCAGGGGCGAGAGATAAAACTACAATATAATATATTCACTAATATTATGACTCGCCTGTTAAGTCATGTAAAAATATAGGTTATAAATAAATAACAGTACCACCTCTCTACATATTCTGTGTTTCGAGCAGCAAAACGTCTCTCATCACGCTGTGTGAATACAGACTGAATAGCTCTCAAAAATGAGTTGGTAAAAATTTACAATAAATTATCTTAGGTTGATAGTAGCTAATGCATTAACTAACAATGAACAATATATTTTTACAGCATTTTTTTTTTATGTTAGTAAAAATAGTCAGGCATTATTAGATGCTTTATAAGTATTGATCATGTTAATTAATATAGTTAATGTTAATAACTGAAACCTTTTCGAAAGTGTTACTAAAGTTTTATATGTTGTTCTGTGTGTGTAAGTATTGCGCAGACTTAATGGTTTGGATTGACCCTTTAATTGCTGTATCCCTTAAAACCAGACTGCCAGAGGTTACTGTAAATGCATGTGTGAGAGAGACTGAGAGAGAGAGAGAGAGATAGCTTCTGTTTAAACTGTGTTTCACAGAGTTGGTGGTTTGGATTAACCGTTCTTACTTGCCGTGTCCCTTAAAACCAGACTGCTAGAGGGTTACTGTAATGCATGTAGCCCGCTGGGCACCGCTTTCTGATGCCACCGGGGTGGCGTTTGCATCGGCTTGGGCCGCCATCGCTGCTTGCAGCTATATTTAGGGACCGAGCACCGATGGTGCAGAGGACCCTATTGAATCTGCTTATTATTATTATTATTATTATTATTCTTCTTCTTCTCCAAACTTAATCGCATTTTAGAGGGCCTAAACATGCTCGAAAAGTCAGGAAACTTTGCACACGCATCAGAACTGGTGAAAATTTACGTCCTGATATGGGTTTCAGGAGTAGGTGTGGCAAAATGGGTTCGACAGCGCCACCTATAAATATTCAGCGGAGTGCCTCGAGCTACGTTTCACGTACATGTACGAAAATCGGTACACTCATGTAACTTAACAATACCTACAAAAAGTCTCTAGGTACGAAATCAGAAACCCAACAGGAAGTCGGTTATTTTGAATTTTCTCGTCATATTTTGTGTCATTTTGCCATTTCAGGTGTCATACTTAACGAACTCCTCCCAGAGATTTATTCGGATGAACACCAAAATTGGTCATTGTAATCTAAAGCCCTTTGTGACGTTAAATTGCGAAGATCTAGAGTTTTCATCGGAGGGCGTGTCCGTGGCGTCCTGTCAAATTTTGATGTTTCGCCATGAAACAGGAAGTTGTTATATCTCAGGCATTCTATGTCCGATCTGCACCAAACTTCACATGTTTGATAAGAATCCTGACCTGAAGAGATCTAAGGGACCATATTCAGTTATAGTCATAGCGCCACCTGCTGGCAACAGGAAGTGACATGTTTTACTCTGTAACTAACTCCTCCTAGAGATTTAATGACATCAACATAGTATTTAGGTCAGTTTAATCTAAAGGCCTTTGTGATGTTAAATTGCGAAGAGCTTGAGTTTTCGCTAATGGCGTGTCCTTGGCGGCATCACAAATTTCGATGTCTCGCCATGGGAATAAAAGTTGTTGTTACTCAGCCATAAAATGTCCGATCTGCCCCAAACTTCACACGCTTGATAAGACTCCTGACCTGAAGAGATCTAAGTGACCATATTCATATAAATACATAGCGCCACCTGCTGGCAACAGGAAATGACTTGTTTTACACTAACTTAAACATGCAATGTCCAATCTGCACCAAACTTGACATATTTGGTAGGCGTCCTGGCCTGAAGACATCTAAAGGCCAATATTCAGATGTAATCATAGCGCCACCTGTTGACAACAGGATATGCCAGACTTTACACTAACTCAAACATACCATGTTCAATCTGCACCAAACTTCATATGTTTGATAAAAGTGCTAGACTGAAGACATCTACATGTTAATGTTCAGTTATGGACATAGCGCCACCAGCTGGCAGAAGGTTTGAAACGTATAAATGACTATGACACATTCCTCTATATTTACCTTTTTAAATGCATATTGATCACCGTTCCCTGTCTTTCTGAAGCCACCGGTCGGCGGTGAGCCGTGCGAGGTCCCTTCCATCGCTGCTTGCAGCTTTAATTATTATTATTATTCTTCTTCTCCAAACTTAATCGCATTTTAGAGGGCCTAAACATGCTCGAAAAGTCAGGAAACTTTGCACACGCATCAGAACTGGTGAAAATTTACGTCTGATATGGGTTTCAGGAGTAGGTGTGGCAAAATGGCTCGACAGCGCCACCTATAAATATTCAGCGGAGTGCGCCTCGAGCTACGTTTCACGTACATGTATGAAAATCGGTACACTCATGTAACATAACAATACCTACAAAAGTCTCCTGAACGAAATCAGAAACCCAACAGGAAGTCGGTTATTTTGAATTTTCTCGTCATATTTAGTGACATTTTGCCATTTGCAGGTGTCATACTTTAACGAACTCCTCCCAGAGATTTATTCGGATGAACACCAAAATTGGTCATTGTAATCTAAAGCCCTTTGTGACGTTAAATTGCGAAGATCTAGAGTTTTCATCGGAGGGCGTGTCCGTGGCGCCCTGTCAAATTTCGATGTTTCGCCATGAAACAGGAAGATGTTATAACTCAGCCATGCTATGTCCGATCTGCACCAAACTTCATATAATTGATAAGACTCCTGATATGAAGAGATCTACATGACCATATTCAGTTATAGTAATAGCGCCACCTGCTGGCAACAGGAAGTGACATGTTTTACTCTGTAACTAACTCCTCCTACAAATTTAATGACATCAACATAATATTTAGGTCAGTCTAACCTAAAGGCCTTTGTGATGTTAAATTGCGAAGATCTAGAGTTTTCATGGAGGGCGTGTCCATGGCGCCCTGTCAAATTTCGATGTCTCGCCATGGGAATAAATGTTGTTGTAACTCAGCTAAATCCAGGCCTTCTGTGTGTTAAAGGTGTGGCAAAATCTGAGTTTTTCAGTATGAGTGCCATGGCGGTACATGTTACAACATTTACATATCTCGCCTGGGAATAAAAGTTGTTTAACTAACCATAGCATGTAATATCTGCACCAGACTTCACATGTTGATAAGCAATCTAAAGCCTGAAGACATCTAAGATCTAGAGTTTTCATTGGAGGGCGTGTCCGTGGCCACCTGTCAAATTCGATGTTTCGCCATGAAACAGGAAGTTGTTATAACTCAGGCATGCAATGTCCGATCTGCACCAAACTTCACATGTTTGATAAGACTCCTGACCTGAAGAGATCTAGGTGACCACATTCATATAATTTCATAGCGCCACCTGCTGGCAACAGGAAGTGATATGTGATGTTAAGAGCTTCAATGTTATCCATGGCAGCGTGACAAAATTCGATATCTCGCCATGGGAATAGAAGCTTGTTGTAACTCAGCCATAAAATGTTCAATCTGCACCAAACTTCATATGTTTGATAATAGTACTGGTTTGAAGACATCTAAATGCCAATGTTCAGTTATGGACATAGCGCCACCAGCTGGCAGCAGGTTTGGAACTTATAAAATGACTTTGACGTATTCCTCTATATTTACCTTTTAAATGCATATTGCTCACTGTTCCCTGTCATTCTGAAGCCACCGGTTGGCGGTGCCGCGAGGTCCTTCCATCGCTGCTTGCAGCTTTAATTATATTATTATTCTTCTTCTCTCAAACTTAATCGCATTTTAGAGGGCCTAAACATGCTCGAAAAGTCAGGAAACTTTGCACACGCATCAGAACTGGTGAAAATTTACGTCTGATATGGGTTTCAGGAGTAGGTGTGGCAAAATGGCTCGACAGCGCCACCTATAAATATTCAGCAGAGTGCGCCTCGAGCTACGCTTTCACGTACATGTATGAAAATCGGTACACTCATGTAACATAACAATACCTACAAAAGTCTCCAGGAACAAAATCAGAAACCCAACAGGAAGTCGGTTATTTTGAATTTTCTCGTCATATTTAGTGACATTTTTGCCATTTTCAGGTGTCATACTTTAACGAACTCCTCCCAGAGATTTATTCGGATGAACACCAAAATTGGTCATTGCAATCTAAAGCCCTTTGTGACGTTAAATTGCGAAGATCTAGAGTTTTCATCGGAGGGCGTGTCCGTGGCGTCCTGTCAAATTTCGATGTTTCGCCATGAAACAGGAAGTTGTTATAACTCAGGCATGCTATGTCCGATCTGCACCAAACTTCACACGTTTGGTAAGAATCCTGACCTGAAGAGATCTACATGACCATATTCAGTTATAGTTATAGCGCCACCTGCTGGCAACAGGAAGTGACATGTTTTACTCTGTAACTAACTCCTCCTACAAATTTAATGACATCAACATAATATTTAGGTCAGTCTAACCTAAAGGCCTTTGTGATGTTAAATTGCGAAGATCTTTCGATGTCTCGCCATGGGAATAAATGTTGTTGTAACTCAGCCATACAATGTTCGATCTGCCCCAGACTTCACATGTTCGATAAGAATCCAGGCCTGAACACATCTGAATATGTGTTTCAGAAGTAGGTGGCAAAATGGCTCGACAGCGCCACCTATACTGATTCAGCGGAGAGCCTCAGGCTACGTTCACGTACATGTATGAAAATCGGTACACTCATGTAACATAACAATACCTACAAAAAGTCTCCTGAACGAAATCCGAAACCCAACAGGAAGTCGGTTATTTTGAATTTTCTCGTCATATTTAGTGACATTTTTGCCATTTGCAGGTGTCATACTTTAACGAACTCCTCCCAGAGATTTATTCGCATGAACACCAAAATTGGTCATTGCAATCTAAAGCCCTTTGTGACGTTAAATTGCGAAGATCTAGAGTTTTCATTGGAGGGCGTGTCCGTGGCCCTGTCAAATTTCGATGTTTCGCCATGAAACAGGAAGTTGTTATAACTCAGGCATGCAATGTCCGATCTGCACCAAAATTCCATGTTTGATAAGACTCCTGACCTGAAGAGATCTACATGACCACATTCATTATAATTTCATAGCGCCACCTGCTGGCAACAGGAAGTGATATGTTTTACTCTGCAACTAACTCCTCCTAGAAATGTAATGACATCAACATAATTTTTAGTTCAGTCTAATCTAAAGGCCTTTGTGATGTTAATTTGAAGAGCTTGAGCTAATGTGTCCATGGCAGCGTGACAAAATTCGATATCTCGCCATGGGAATAGAAGCTGTTGTTACTCAGCCATAAAATGTCCGATCTGCCCCAAACTTCACATGGTTGATAAGAGCCATGGCCTGAAGACATCTACGTGCTAATGTTTAGTTATAGACATAGCGCCACCTGCTGGCTACAGGAAATTGCTTGTTTTACACTAACTTAAACATGCAATGTTCAATCTGCCCCAAATTTCATATGTTTGATAATAGTACTGGTTTGAAGACATCTAAATGCCAATGTTCAGTTATGGACATAGCGCCACCAGCTGGCAGCAGGTTTGGAACTTATAAATGACTTTGACATTCCTCTATATTTACCTTTTTAAATGCATATTGCTCACTGTTCCCTGTCATTCTGAAGCCACCGGTTGGCGGTGCCGGTGCGAGGTCCTTCCATCGCTGTTGCTTGCAGCTTTTTCTTATTATTCTTCTTCTCTTGGGGGCTTCTTGTAACCGAGCTGGATTCAAATCGCATTTTAATCTGTGCATTCAGGGGGCTTGTCAGGAACATTTCGAAACTTATCCAGGCTCGAACTGCATTAGACAAAATTTACCCGCTTCAGTGGTGGGCCGATCAGAACTGGTGAAAATTAACTTCGGAGCGCCGAAGGTTAGCGCATTATCTTGTACTAGAGGCTCGATGCATCTGCCAGGAGTACGCCCCTGGATGCAAAATGGCCTGCGATAGGCGCTGGGTTTCAATGTATGTCCTAGTAACTTACAAGGAAAATGTTTCAATGCTAACACCTACGCCAACATGTTTCAGCGCCGAGGCCACGCGTGCACGAAGTTTGAACACGTCCGAATTATGAAAAAACCCAACAGGGAATCGTGGATCTCTCAGAATTTTCACGGACTTGAGTGAGCGCCAGCTCATATCTCATATGACATACTTTGTCTCCCAACAGATATTGCTATTATGAATTTTTGAATCATAATTTTGACTTTTTTAGGTGTACAGTGGGTTCATGTACAAGTTAGTTTTGGATCTGGGAAAGTGTCCATAAGACTCTCTAGAGATTTAATCCGTAATGGCGCTCCCCTAAATGACCAATCCGATTTCCCGTGTCACTCATAAATTTCACGTTAATTTTAACCATTGCAGGTTTTTTGTAACCATCTTCATGCTATTTTATCTCAAAACTGACACTTTATCTCAGAATTGGGAGATTTAGTATGTCAATTTTGACTTGACTAATAATTTTGACATTGTATCTCATAATAATTGTTTAGTATGTAATTTCAATTTATCACAGAATTATGACTTAGAACATCATAATTCAGACTTTTTATCACAATTATTACTTTTTAATTGAAGACGCTCTCAGAATTGTTATTTGATCTCAGAATTGTGATTTAGTATGCCATTTCAGTTTGTCAATTTAGACATTTTAACTCATGACTTAGTATTGTCTTAGTAATTTAGACCTTTTATCACAATAATGATTTGTTAACTCATTGTGACTTTTTATATCAGAATTATGATTTAGTATATCATTTAAATTGATCTCAGAATTATGACTTAGTATGGTCATAATTTATAATTATAATTATTCATTTAACTCTGGGCTTTATTTCATAATCATGACTTAGAATGTTATTTCAGTTTGTCTCATAATTATGACTGTCTCAAAATTATCATTTTATCTCAGAATTATGACTTAGTATGTCAATTTAGACTTTTTAATGACTTAGTATGCCATCATTTAGACCTTTTATCTCAGACTTATGATTTTTTAACATAATTAGACATATCATAACAATGTATTTTCACATTATATCAAACAATGAGTAATCTGTCAGACTTACTGGGTAAGAGCCGAGCACTAGTCTATACACACAGAGTTGCGCCCACCTGCAGGATGTGATGCACAACAGGAACGAGAACTCTGTCATTATACTTATCCACATTCAAAAAGAGCTGTATGGATTTGACCACACATTACAACCAGTCTACATCTCAAAATGCTTCGTATGCAAGATGCTTGTTATTCGTAAAATGATGAACACCAGACCCACGGAATCTTGTCTTATTTTGTTCTGGTGCAAAATATTGTTTCATTTAAACAGTTTTGTCAACTGCAATCCATGAATGTTGCACTTAATGCTCCACCAGTGATTAGCAGACACATGAAGAAACATAACTGAGACAGAATAAACAGAAGAACTGTATTTATTCTGTCTCAGTTTATTGTCTTGGTCATTCGAAGACTATGATGATCAGATCAGATCTCTGTCAAACAAAAATCACTGTTATTACATTAATGTTAAAAATCATGTTTAAATTAAACATATTTTACACTACAGCAAAAGATGGAAATAACTGACTTGAAAGCATTTTTATTCTAATCTATTGTTCAACATTTTGTCCACCACTGTAGATTTATGCTGTTTTAACATAAAGCATATGTGAACTGACCCACCAGCATAACCATCATGAAGCACCGAATCACGACTGTGATGAAACAAACACTGCATTGTAAAGTCATCACTAGAAGAGAACGATCGGTTTAGTGTGTCTTTTGTGATCAGAAAACAAATGTTTTGAATATGTCTACTGTGTATCTGAAATTTGCTGCGATGTGCCTGTGATATTTGATGCTCACCTGAAACCATTCTTTAATCAGCATAAGACATTTCATCAGGTGAACCCTGAAACAGGCAGGATCACTTCAAAATCTAGGGTTTCATGCATTTATTACATTACGTGTCATTTAGCTGACTCTTTTTACAGCAACTTACAAATGAGGACATGAACACCATAAACAGATGTCTCAAAAAATCAAATGATGCCAGACTTGAGCTATTTTTATGTTTTTTCACAGCTATTATCAATATGCAACATCTGAATTCTTCTGAACAATGTTTGATTGTTTGTGTCTGCATGTTCAGATCTCTCAGACCAATATCCATGATGAGTCATAGAAGACGCCAGTATCTGTCATTCAATGAGATGCCATGAGGAACAAAGCAGAATACTGTACTGTGTCATAAGCACTGACACTCTCTACTTGAAAAATTTCATTTTTTCAGAGGAAAACCATTTGTGCTGAAGCTAGCCAGCATTTCAGTCTAGTAAAAGACCAACTCCAGCTGAAACCAAAACAGGGAAGAACATGTCTGTTTCTGACATTTACTGCCTCCTAGTTTCAATGAACTCACAGAATACCTATTCTGCGCTCATATATACCTCTAAGATGCTTTGTGATTATAATGTGATTTGTGGTTGTTTTCAGAAATCCATGCGGCATAAGGAATGTTTTCTTCTCTCCTCCTCCTCTTCCCACACTTCCAGTTTTTGCTGTAAGCAGCCTGAGACTCTGAAATGTTTGAAACATCGGTATTGTTTTTACATTCTAATACATTCAATAAATCTGCACAACCTAAATCCAAAACATATTTGTGTCTAGTTTTCATGAAAAACAAGAAATAACTGTCAAATAACTTTTCCATGATATAAGGGTATTTATAGTATTTGTTAGCCATTTTATTATAAATCAAATAAATGCACAAATGCTGCACTGTTGATTTAGAGAGCATGATAAAAACCAGATTTTGGTAATTTTCCAGTACCAAAACAAACACTTGAAGATAACAGAGGTAAATGTCAGAAAACAACAAACAATAGTGCACTGATTTTCTGGCTATTTCATATTTTCACATTTATGAATTTATTCATAATTGGGTGAATCAAAACATGTGTGCTTAAAGAAACTAAATCATTATTTACATTTTTACATTTTCATAGTCATGCATTGTTGATTTATTTATTTATTTTTGGCTAAACATTTAATCAAATTGCTAAATGCATTCTACTTAATAAAATCATAACATTTTCACTATCTCATTTATCAGACAACCCATGCTGGCCACAACCGACAGCACTTGCAATAGTCACACTTTTCATTTGAACATTAGATGATTTACAATTTCTCCTCTGGCCTTTCACTCTGCTTTCCTAGCTTTTCGCCACTAAATTTCAGAAAAGCAAATTAGATAAAAATATACACATTCAAAATGCACAATTCAAGCTGTTTGATAGAGCTGATTTAATATAACAGTGTTTGAAATGCTGCAAATGACAGTCAGAATAAATATCCTCATACCAGCAACTGTAGGATGGTGTCCTCTATGGAAAAATATTCATTTGACAAATGAGTGAAAGAGAACAGAACATGTTATTTATTTGCATTGCATTTCTTGTTCATTTTGGTTTTGCACTCAACTCCCAAGATTTATGAAAATTGTATGTAAAATCAGCTTTTATTTTGTCTGAGTAAATGAGTGATGTTTATGGGTGCAAAACTCCACATGTGATTAAGTGTGTTATGGAATCTTTCCCAGACGTGGTGTTAAATTAGCCCCATTACCTGTTGGAAATACTGCATCATGCTCCGCTTGACTTTAGTATATGATCGGGTTCTGACCATCTGTTATGATATTCATTATTATTGTACAAATTGATTCTACATTCTAAAACAAATGATCCAAAATTTCACATTGATACAAAATATCATATTTCCTCAAAGAATTTCAGTGAACATTTTTATGTTTACTGAAGAACATTAACCCAAATAATTTTACCACATTTAGATTTATGTTGTTTTCAGCGCCACCGTGGTCTTACACCCTTTTGATTGAGCATGAATGTTGTCATCAATTAATGAAATAATATGTTTAAACTTCCTGGTTTGAGCAATACAATGTACATGATTTTGCTCATGCTCGTTATTGAAGACAGACATTTTTCAATGGTCATTACAGCATCAAACTCTAAAAGTTATATTTAGATGTTTTAATGTATTTACATTTATAACATTATACTTTGTATTATATCACCTGCATCAAATTACACACACAAAAGTGAAGCCAATTGTTTCTAATGCAGAGTCATGAAGGATACATTTACAGCTCATGACTGTTCAATTTGTTTCTTGAAAGTCATGAAACATAGTTTTTCACATGTGGTTTCAAGTTAGTGCCATATTGAGTTAACATGAAGAGCAGTGAGTGGCTACACAAAATATATTTTTGCATTCATTTTCAAATGCAAAGAAAAACTCCATAATAGTGTTTTCATGACTTTCAATGAGGAAAAATGATAAAACGGCAGTCAAAGAGAGTCATGAATTTTATCTAATGAACCATTATGTGCTGATCAGCTGCATCATGTTTTACAACTGTGACACAAATACACACCAAAACAGGAAAAACTGTCAAACATTTTGATAAAGTACACATCAGTGAGGGCCTGTACAAACATTCATTTGTACTGATCAGAAATCTTGGAGTTTTATAAGCTGCTTCAAAGAGCACATTACATTGCAAAGACTCACAGGTTTGAAATTAAACATCAGAAAATCAGGTTTGACAGAGCATCTGCACAATTCTTGTCCAGGATGTATTTTAGACTGCACTAATGTTTCTGGCTGGACTTCCATAAACACAATCATATCTACAAATGATTCAGAATCAGCGCACCTGGTTTCAAATAAAAACTGTTACATTCTTATCTCCTTGCATGTTATCAGTGCAGCTGCATCATTCAAGACACTGATGCTATAAAACAACCAAGGCTCAGATGATTATCACTATTGAACATTGAAGGACTTACTCATATTACAAATCTAATTCCAAAGTATACTCACTATTAGACTTACATTGAAGTTACTTATCATATTATTAATCTAATCTAGAAGTTATCTATTATTAATCTACATTCCAAGTGGTTTATATATTAAAATCTACATTTAGAAGGGTACTTCATATATTAAATCATCTGAAGATTTCCTATATAAAATCTACATTCCAGAAGACTTGTCATATTGTGAACATTTGTCTACTTCATCTATATTAGATACATCTCCAAAGATAATATTAGATACATGCTAGAAGTGGAACTGCACAGGACGCCTGTGGTACTATTAAGACTCAAAATACTAGAACATTTTCAGTCCTGGCTTAATGACATGAGCGCTATCCCTGTAATCCAACAACTGAAAATCTCAACACTATTGACTCATCATATATTTCCCTTTTTCTTATTTTATCTTTTTTCTTATCTTTCTCCTTTTCAGCTTGTACTTATGAACAATGCCAGACTTATGCACACTTTCTGTCTGTTTGCTGCAAGATTAAGTTATGATTCAATTAAATCGCTTTGGATAAAAGTCATGACTAAATGTAAATGAGACTTTCACACACCATATGTCATAAATTCCACAAAGACTCATAATATATGTAGTTAGCCCAGCCAGCTGCTGAATGCACATGTACATATTTTGTACTTTTCAACAGTTGAGTTGAGTTTATGCTGTAACATATATATGTCATGTCAAAAGCTACAGTAGGTTTTGTGATTTTATCGTTTTAATTGTTGTATATCTGTTTCATGATGTGTCCTGTCACAATCTCCCCCATTATGTCGCCATGTCAATGCAATAAACTCACCTGACTTGACTCTGAAATCACATTCATGTCATGCACCTGCAACAAATATTTTTTTTGTAATTTGATGCAAATGATAACCAAATATATGCTATAATGTACAGGCTTTTACTAAGAAACTTTAGAGTATTTCATGGTGAAGACCAATAAATGTGTCGTTTAAGTAATGAAATTACATATTTTATAACTACTGCAAAAGCAGAAATTCTGGACAAGATTTTAAAGATTCATGTCTCTCAATAATATAATCTACTGTCATTTAAAACTTCATATGTTTTCAAAGTTCTTATAGCAAAGATCTAATAAAGAACTTTTAGTGTATTCAGCAAACATAGCCCCCAAATATTGTGCTCATTGATTGGTTTTACTTTCTAGCCACTGTGTTAATACAAAGATAACATGAAAATCTAATAGCATGTTTTATAAGAAACAGCATTCAATCTGGAATACATTTTTATAACTTAAGATTTTGCAAGTTTATCTAAAGTCAATGCCAGTTTCATATTTTCGCCATCACCTTTGACAACAGGATGATGACACTTTTTTAACTAATCAGCATCATTCCATCAATCACCAAACTTATATTTTGCTAAACACATCTATGTTTTAGGGACAGCACCATGGTGCAGAGGACTTTCCTTTATATTATTTTGACGAAATATGGTGCGAGGACCCTATTGAATCCTGTTGCTTATTAGGGACCGAGCACCGATGGTGCGAGACCCTATTGAATCTGCTCGCTTATTATTCTTATTATTCTTCTTCTTCTTCTTCTTCTTCTCCAAACTTAATCGCATTTTAGAGGGCCTAAACATGCTCGAAAAGTCAGGAAACTTTGCACACGCCCAGAACTGGTGAAAATTTACGCCTGATATGGGTTTCAGAAGTAGGTGTGGCAAAATGGCTCGACAGCGCCACCTATAAATATTCAGCGGAGTGCGCCGAGCCACGCTTTCAACATGTACGAAAATCGGTACACTTATGTAACTTAACAATACCTACAAAAAAGTCTCCAGGTACGAAATCAGAAACCCAACAGGAAGTCGGCTATTTTGAATTTTCTCGTCATATTTTGTGTCATTTTTGCCATTTTCAGGTGTCATACTTTAACGAACTCCTCCCAGAGATTTATTCAGATGAACACCAAAATTGGTCATGTAATCTAAAGCCCTTTGTGACGTTAAATTGCGAAGATCTAGAGTTTTCATCGGAGGGCGTGTCCGTGGCGTCCTGTCAAATTTTGATGTTTCGCCATGAAACAGGAAGTTGTTATATCTCAGGCATGCTATGTCCGATCTACACCAAACTTCACATGTTTGATAAGAATCCTGACCTGAAGAGATCTAAGTGACCATATTCAGTTATAGTCATAGCGCCACCTGCTGGCAACAGGAAGTGACATGTTTTACTCTGTAACTAACTCCTCCTAGAGATTTAATGACATCAACATAATATTTAGGTCAGTCTAACCTAAAGGCCTTTGTGATGTTAAATTGCGAAGATCTAGAGTTTTCGAAAGGGCGTGTCCATGGCGGCATCACAAATTTCGATGTCTCGCCATGGGAATAAAAGTTGTTGTAACTCAGCCATACAATGTCCGATCTGCCCCAGACTTCACACGTTCGATAAGAATCCAGGCCTGAACACATCTAAATAATATTTTCATTATAATTAGAGCGCCACCTGCTGGCAACAGGAAATGACTTATTTTACACTATCTTAAACATGCAATGTCCAATCTGCACCAAACTTCACATATTTGGTAAGAGTCCTGGCCTGAAAACACCTAAAGGCCAAAAATCAGATATAATCATAGCGCCACCTGCTGACAACAGGATATATCATGCTTTACACTAACTCAAACATACCATGTTCAATCTGCACCAAACTTCATATGTTTGATAAAAAGTATTGGTCTGAAGACATCTA
>CM050436.1:0-179396 GCA_027564155.1 Gymnocypris eckloni scoliostomus
ACTGGAAAATCTTAAATGAGGCATTATAAAATTAGCTAAAATATGGTCACACTTTATTCTCGCTATTAACAAACCATTAACTACAACTTTTACCTCAAACTCCTAATTTGCTGATTATTAATAGTTAGTAAGGTAGTTGTTACATTTAGATATTGGGTAGGATTAGTGATGTAGAATATGCTCATGCAGAATATGCGCTTTATAAACAGCCAATATTTTAATAATAGGCATGCTAATGAGCATCTAGTTAATAGGTTCTTATACTAAAGTATTATCTAAAATCATGACTAAACTAAAACACTAGGTATTCAAATGTTTATAGCTATTTCTGCAAGTGTGCATTTATGCAGGCCTTGCATTGCATACATTTTTGACAATATTAAATTCAAATCAGTCTAAACCAGACTTTTTTTTTTTAACAAAAGCTGTAAAATAAGCTAAAACAAATAAAAATTAAGGCATCTCTTATTTTGATTCACCCCAAACTGCTGTAATGTTACTATTTAATTATTTTATATTACTTATATTTAATTTAATTATTATTTTAATCTATGAAGACTACTAAATTCTATAAATAAATACATTTGAAAAAAGAGCAGAGAGCCACTGGTTTAACATTTAAGGCCGACACACTCGTGATGCTACACAAATGACCAATCAGTGCAACAAAAGTTCGAAATTTTTAATGAATTATCAATGGCTTTTCCTTCCTTCTACACTACCACGAGACACAAATATGATACTGCCAAGTCCAAATAACACCTGACTATTTATTAGAGAAGCATTCCTAATCTAAATTTACCTTAAAACTTGGGCCTCAAGCCAAAGCATCCATTCTACCCAAAGCTGCCAGCATACAATCGAGTCAAAAACCTTGGTAACCTTGTAAGATACCGACAGTTCTAGCTTACATTCGGTAGGAGCTCTTATACAGTAATTGGCCTGGCTTCCGGGATGCACATAACAGAGTCGGGTGGGTTAAGCCGGCGAGGACGGCTGTCAGACAATAGATCTGAGCCAAACTGCCAAAAGTGACGCGTGCACTTTAAAAGCAAACAGATATGGAGCGACCATAGTGCCGATTCTCAGTTATCTGGTGGGAGGAGGTCTTGAATGGCTTTTATAAAGGGAGAGGAGAGGATCAAAATATAAAATGATCTTCCTGAGTGGGAGACGGTTTGAAAAAGGGACTAGTTTGCCTTGTGGTTAAACTGAGAATAGGTCTGCAACGAGTCAAGGGGTTATGACAGCAGTAAATCCAGTGGCCATATGTTGGCTGTTTATTACAGCCTCTAGTGTCTTCCTTGACATCACAGCGCTTAAAAGGAAACAGGAGAAATCCAGAGTCTCATGTGTGAAATAAGTATTAGGCAACACATAAATGAGGCGGCAGAGGAAGCTACAACTCCTGTACACTTACTGTCCAAAGCTCTTAGCGTAAAAGAAGTCGTTTGCATCTCTTCTCCCTACCAATCATATGTTTGAGCGACTGGGGCCTTTCCTCCGCCCTTCCACGTCCTGACTTGAGCTACACTAAACCTCACACTCAAATTACAAAGTCGGTGCATTCAGTCACCAGTTTATGGACTCGTGTGCCGTTCGCCAGCTTGAACTTTTCACGTTCGGTCTCTCTAACTCTCTGAGGGCAAAGATCAGGGTATCAGTAGAGCACTGTATTTACAAAGACCAAGAGAAAGGGGGTTGGTCTGGGGCCAAACTAGGACAGGGTGGAAGGGATATTACTAGTACTCCCTGTCTTACTCGCGTAAATCACGCAATAGAAAGTCATCCGCCTTGGAGTTTACTGTTGGGTATTACACAAGCGATGGCTCAGAGCGGAATGAGCCTCTGAACTTTACGTAATGGCCTACTGAACCTGCATTGTGCTCGAGGCAAAACACAATGGGATGTTATAAACCCTATTTAAAGTCAAAAGAAATGTCCTGAGGTACAACATTATCCTCGGTAGCATGTATCGTGTGGCCATATGAAAATCACCACAATCAACCAAGTCTTGTAACCTGATCCACAAGAACGGTGAGTTTTCAAAATAATTAAAAACACATATTAAACGACAATGTGAGATGTGTCCTGTTAAAGTTGGTATCAATGGACCTTGCGATTGGATTGGATTGTAGTGTTGTTTGGTAACTGCTGTTTGTAGGGCTTTAATATTGATCCAACACTGCAAGTCAAACAAGTTTATACCAGATGCACTTTTAGGCAAATTAATAAACGGATGGAGAGCAGCGAAATGCAACAATGTAGAATGAAGAGGTCTCTAGACTTGTTTTAAGCCGCGGTCACGCTAGACTTTTAGCATGCAACATTTAGTTGGAGTCTGCAACAGGTGTGATATGATGTCAAGGTCTACAGTGCCTTTTTAAAACTTAAATTCAATGCATAGTAAATAATAATACAATCTACTTCACATTCATGCGGTGCTGCAGTTTTAAATGCATCTTTTAATTCAGTTATGAGGTCATGCTGTGACGTATCAATCTGCTGTTGGTCACATGGCATCAAGTGATGTGAATTCACAGGTCAGAGTTCACCAAGTTTGAACTTTTGGCACTCAGCAAAATGTGAATTTTTGCACAACTTTGCGTTTCCGGTCTGAAGCATTCGTATGTGTATGAATGGAAGTCACTGGAAGGAAAAGTGCAGTGTTACCCTTTGTTTGTCACCAGGTTTCCAATTAAGATTAATAAGACTTATATTTTTGGTTCAATATGAATCCCTACTAGAATATTTAGTGTTGCTTTGTTTTTAAAGTAACAGAAAAATGGGTTTTGCAAAGCCTTTTCCATAATGTACTGATAAAAGTGACAGAATACACGATTAATGAGACCTCTGGTCCTGTGTGCTTCATTGCAGTTTGCTGTGATGAGTCTCCATCTGTTTCAAAGACATGTTCTGGTTTAGAGAGGACGGGTTTCTGGCATTTTTCAGACATGTGAAGGTGTTACAGAGAGTAACTTGAACTGGACTGACCAAAGAACTACCGTACAACGTACTTAAACCATCATGATTCTACAATTAGTTCCATGTGACCTAAACAACCTAATCTAGCAGTGTGAGAAAAACAGACCTCTTATTAAACACTTCCTCTACAAAATCAGTTCAATGCACCAAGAGCAGAACAGAAACAGATATGCTAAGCAAAAAATATAAAAACGGGTGGCTGAGCACTAACACAAGCATCAGACATTTTTCAATCTAAAACAAGCTTTTTATCGTCATGCTAAGAATAATTCTCCAACATTGTAAATTGATTATCTGTGCAGCAACTCAAACAGGTTTTTGGAGGATGACAGACTGCCTCACCTCACAAAAAGGCCTCAGGCCCACACAACCATTCGTCATCACCACCAGCTCAACATCCCATTAAACACTCGAGTAAAACAGCGTATTGTACCATGATGGAAAAGTCTCACAGAGCAGAAAAGCGACATCTTTTGGTTGATTTGAGTGCGTTACTGACATTATTTTGGCGACGTCTAATGCCTTTTGTTATTGTTACATGCCCTGCCGGTGTGTGATAAATGGTTGGTCCTGTTCCGTGACTTTCAACAGATGCACCACAAGTCTGAGCACGGGAGACTGCAGGCGCTCGAAAGAGCGGCTTGAGAAACAGGCCACGACTCACAGGAGCGCTCGGAGTCAGTTATCTGAAAACTAATCATGCTCCTAGGAATACGCGTCAGTTTGAGCACATCCAAAGCAACAATCTAACAGCTCTAAGCATTTCATACAAAGAGAATAATACAATTGTGGGAGCAGATGAATGGCAGTCAAAGGCTGCTTAATTCTGCTGTATGTGTGTAAAAGAATGTCTGTCTTTAAGAAGCATCATACTTTCACCTAGAAAACACAGCTGTTTTACAGAAGAGAATGTTGACCTTTGACCCTGCTACCTGAGAACACTTCAGAACGAGAAATGGAAACGTAGCTAACTCTCATTTAGACTCGAACTGTTCAATGAACCACTGAGATGAATGACAAATACACTCAAAGTGAAAAAACAATATTTTTACAGAATCTATCAATCTTGGTTGATGTGAACTTTAAGTTTAAATTTTTCCAATTATACACTGTATAAAATAAACCAAATTAATTAATATAATGTGGACAAACATTATTATAATTTACAACTGTATATAATAAATTATCATTAACCTACATTAATAAATTCTATAAAAGTAGTACCTTATGCATTAACAAATGTTATCAAATTTTAAGTAAATTTTTTTGATGAGTTACAATAAGGCATCTTTTGTTAAATGTATAACAAACTAAACTAACCTTGTGTGTCACCACAATGGTCGTTTCTATCTTTATCTTTGACGTTTGTTCATTATCAATGCCAGTACTGATGACATAATTTAAGTCAACTTCCATTTAGTTTTAAGTCTAGCCTTCATCTGGTATTTTGTCTTTACATCAATTCGCATTCTCTTTCTTCAAAAGCAACAAATACATTTTTCAGATATCTTGATGCAAAGTCATTCCACGACCGCCCTACCTGAACACAAAACGTCTCGTGTTTTCCACACAAGAGTCTTAAAACAAGACAACGCAACAGATCCCAGCTTCATGCATGTATATGAAGTGCATGCGACGTCTGAAGAGCTGAAAGCAGATTAAAAGTTCAAGCTTAAAGGTTCCTGTGCAAAATAATAAACTATGACTTGACAAATAGTAGATTTGCACATCTGTTTTGTTTACCTAACTTGTTATCAAAAATATCCAAAGACTATTAAGCTGCATACATGGCTAGCTTCACTGCTTTTCCAGTAATAGGCCGCATGCACACTGCAAAGGAGTGGAAGAGCTGAATTTGATGAATGACAGAGCAGAGGAATGCGAGCCAAGGATGTGTGGCATACTATGAAGTATGAGTTTGGCTGTGACTGTAAAACAGCGAAGATGAACAGACATGTGGATGAAAAGATGAAATAAAGAAGAGGAGAGATAAAACTCAAAGTTTCAGGTGAAACTTGTGGGCGGGACTTGATAAGCAGGCCAGTCATCCATGCTGCATGTGCAAACAGTGCGGATGCTCACGCGGACAGAAGCCTCGGCTCGGACCGGACGGTGAGGTATATTTACCCGTCCTCAGACCAGGTTGTGCTATTCTCCTGCCGTTCGGAGGATGAGGAGGGAGTGCACCTCGTGTGTCAGCAACCACTGCTCACACTGCAGGGAGACCACAAACAGGGAGTTTAATATGCATGCCTGTGAGAACACACACACGAACACACACACACACACACACACACACACACACACACACACACACACACACACACACACACACACACACACACACACACACACACACACACACACTTTTGACCTTGAAATCTGTTATAAAGTAATAAAAGCATTGCAAAACCTGCTGTGTTTAATCATTGCCTCATGAAACAAGCCATTCTTACAGACAATCTCGATCTCAGTGGCTGGAGTTTGACCTGCAGTCAGGGTACAATTTAACTCGCATCAAAAAGGCTGCTTTGAATCAATACATGTTAGTAGCTCAAGTTCTAGAAATCACCCTTGATATGTTTGTTTAGAAAATAAAGCCTGGTTAAAACAACATACAGCACACATTGGTCAGTAGCTGTAAATGTTTGAGTATTACTTCTATTTTGGCTATATGGCCAGTGTTGCGCAATCATTCTTACAATGATTCAATCATAAAGACTCACAAA
Source organism: Gymnocypris eckloni scoliostomus (assembly GCA_027564155.1). Taxonomy (NCBI): domain Eukaryota; kingdom Metazoa; phylum Chordata; class Actinopteri; order Cypriniformes; family Cyprinidae; genus Gymnocypris; species Gymnocypris eckloni. Next base: position 5,715 of record CM050436.1, read on the forward strand.
CTCTGAACCAACCGGTTTGAATTATTCAAGCAAATCATTCACTGAATCACTCAGAGCAGCTACTGACTCACTTTCAGAGATACAGATTTATAGGTTTGTGAAATAACATTTCTTATAGGTTTACTTTAAATATTTTCACATTTTCAAAATCAGGTTTCCATAAAAATGTATATATAGTGATATAACACTAGCATTTGAAGGTTTGGGGGGGTCATTTTGAAAATAAATCAATACTTATATTTATCATGGATTCATTAAATTGAGTCCAGGAAAGGTAAAGACAAAATAATTTTATTTAAAATAAATACCAGAAATAGAATTTCCAGTGTTCTACCCACATTCTGAGATCGATCGATAGATGACATTATTCATTATATTATTAATGACTATTAAAAATTCAAAACAATAAAAAAAATTTGACCCCCTGCTTTTGAATGGTAGTGTATTGTTGTCTAGAATTCTTCAGAATATTGCAAAAATACATTTTTGCTTGTACAGCCCATTTCTATTTACTTGCATGTGATAATACCATCAGCTATTACTAAGAGGAGACCAGAGTAACTAATTTTAACTTGCAGCTGCTAAAAATATAAATAGAAAACATGCTAAATTACTTGTTTGTTAGAAGACCAATGCATTATTATTTATATTGTATAATAATGTAGTTATAATATCTCTGACATTACGTAATGTTTAAACAAATTCTGATGATTTTCAGCAACAAAAAGCACAGGAAAACTCTGCATGTTCTGTCTAAGCCTGCTCCTAATAAACACAATAAGTTGTTTAGCATCACTAATCAGTGATTGGCCCGTTTAACGTCTGTTAGCCGTCCGCAGACAGGATGGAGGGATACAGAGATGCACAGACGAAGAGGAGGAGAGACTTACGTAGCTTTATCCTCTTTGTGCAGGAGCTTTTCAAAAGAGAGGAGACGTGCAGAGGGGGTGATGGAGCGCGAGTCTTTAAATTAGACAGAGAGAGGGGGACGTAACTGACTGAAGACAGATGATCATAAAAAGTTCACAGGAAACTTTGCCGTTGGTGGTGGGGGATGGAGACAAGATGGAGAAACAAGCGAAGGAGTCATCAGAGGAGAGATGGAGGATTGGATGAGAGAGACAGGACAGAGATTATCAGATTAGTGGCTGGTAAGACTGCCTAATTGTGAGGCAAAGAGGCAGGTATAATGGCCTGGGTGGAGGAGACATTTTAGGTTGCTGTGGTCTTTAGCCACGCCAGTGTGTGTGTGTGTGTGTGTGTGTGTGATGGATTTTAAGCTCTGCCCCCATCAAACACACCCAGCTTGTCTTCTCCCACGTTACACTGCTCTGACGATGATGACAGGATACTGACTGTATTCAGAGACTGTTATTGGCTTTGGTGTGAATCGACAGTAGTCAGAGAAAAGGAGGAAACAAAAGGACACACAACGTGAGGAATACATCAGCAACAGGCCAGATTGGGTTTACACAGCCAGCATCCCTGATGCATTACCAGTGTGATTTAACAAGTGTATTTTTATTTTAGTACAAATAAAATACATTTGTAGCAAGTATCTTCCATATTGCACCCAAGCCTCTGTAATAGAGATTCCATTCACATCTTTTAATGCCCATTTTGGCATAAAACTGCAAATTTGCATAAGTTTATGATAACACATTTACCAAATACACTACTGTTGAAAAGTTTGGGGTCAGTATGATTTAAACACACACACAACTTTGATCAGTTTTATGCAAGGATGCAAAAAGTTAAATAATTGTATACATGTACAAAATGTTCTATTTTAAAGAAATGCTCATCTTTTGGACTTTATATTCAAAGAAACCTGCAAAACTGTATCACAAAAATCAGCACAAACTGTTTTCAACATTGATAATACATGTTTCTTGAGCAGCAAATAAACATATTAAAATGATTTCTGTAAAATAAAAACATTTGAAAAATCAGATTTTCCATCATAGGAATTTTTGCTATATTTTTGACTAAATGAATGCACCAACAGTAGTGTAGATTCATTAACATATCAAAATAGTCATTTGATTGTGTCTGTTTTGTGACTTAATTTGCTGTCCCTCCCATTCATTACTGAAGTGCAAAAGTTATGCCACTAAGTTATATGCTGTGGTTTGTTCAAATCTATAACCTTAAGAATGAGCACCAGTAATAGTGAGACTTTCTTTTCAATCATGACTAATTAGATGAGTCACTAGATTCAGATTTCAACAAACAGTTAGTTGAAAAAAAAGTTAAAGCAGTCACAAAAAATAGAGAGATGCCCTGCAATGAACCACAATTAACTGTTGCAAGTTACATTTCATTCTTTCGTGCCAGGAAACGGTTTAATTAAGGCTAAATGTATGTTTAATGAGTGCAGGTATTGGCTACATCCATTTTTGGGTTAAACCTGTTTGTGTACACACACTATGTTATTACCTCCGCCTCCATGTGTGTGTGTGTGTGTGAGAAAGAATGCTACTGCTCTGTTTCAGGGCTGGATGACAGGCACGGACAAGTGCAGGAACCGACGTGTTTGAGAGCAGTTGGTGCGCTAAGATAGCGCTGCTTTCTGCCTAGCACATCACCCCTCAATATCAGTTTCAATAGCGAGAGGCCAAGATAAAAACCTGTGAAAGACAGACAAGGAGATGGGACCTGATGCAAAGAGAGGAAGGTATAGAGTTTAAAAATAAGGGTTGAAAAAAAACCTGATGAATGAGTGGAGCATGCTAGGTGGCGCAGATAAAGAGAGAGGTGAGAATCTGGACAAACGGGACAGGCCAGTTTGCTCGTTTGCTGCCTGAAAGAACGCAGCGAGTTAACTGCTCACTCCCTGGCTTGTTTGCTTTGTTTCTACTAAACACCAGAGACACTGAGGGGGAGAGAGGGGGCGGAGGACGGGAGTTACCAGAACCTACACCACCCTGAGGTCTCGTATCCTTATCAATGCAAACCGTATAGCCTACAAGACTTAAACACACAGCAGGGCTGATACTAATTACTGCAGTTAGACTATGCCACAAAAGACAATCATTTGCCACCAAGTCCTACTTTAACAAAACCTACATTCTACAGACATTTTTTTTTGTGGAGTTAGCAAGCATTCCCATCAGGAGCGGGGGCCTTAGGCCAAAACAGTCACGAGGAGATGTAAATGCATAGCCAACACAATGCAATAATGCCATCCCATTATATACTTCAAATTAATTCTTACTCTAATGAGGAGTAATTAACCTCCAGTACTCAAGTGGGCGATCTGTGCCATTAACCTGACCGTGTCGACTACAGTAGGGCTGCACGATTTATTGCATACGATTGTCATGCGCATCACATCAGTAAAGCCGGTTCTGTGATTAGTAATAAATCTTGGGTGGTGTTTGCAAGCATTCCCATCAGAAGCAGGCCTGAACACAGTCACGTGGAGATGTAAATGCATAGCCAACACAATGCAATAATGCTGTTTCCCATTATATACTTAACACACATTCTTACTCTACTGCAGCATAATTGACCTCCAGTACTCAAGGGGGCAGTCCGTGCCATTAAACTGACTGTGTTTATAGAAAGTTTCCTGAATAACAACAATTAAACTATCTTCAAATGGTTGTTAAGCCTCGACTCAAAAAGCATGACCATAGAAGACAATTTGTACTGTTTGTTACAGCGCCCCTTGTGACAACATTGAGAATGCAACACATACTTGCTTCAAAGAATGCAAAGGCACTACCATCATAATAAAGTCTGAAAAACACAATGGTACCATCATGCTTCCATGTCTAAAGAAACATGGTAATGCCAAAAATATGGTACATTTCTAGTACAAGTGAGGGGTGAAAGCACCCCTCAGGATGTTTCTCAATCATTCAGCAGAAGTGCCGGCAATGCAATCAAAGCAAAGACATAGCGAATTGAAATCATCTGACCAGCCATTGTGTGGCAACATGTGGAAACTCCAGCGAGGTTTGAGTTCCTTTTACAGATGATGGTTTATATTAGAGCAGAACAGAGAATAGCATTTGCTCATCAAACCAAAGGCAAAAGCAGACACGTCATCAGCCCCGGTTATTTTCTCAGCAGCTTAATTCCTTATTCATGATTTTCTGCTTCCCAGACGAATTTGCAAAGATGTTGACTTCAACCACTGAGAAGACAGCACATCCAGTTTTGTCTGCTGACTGATTATTCATGGTAACACGACTCACAATAAGAAAGATGAAACTATGAAAAAAATTTGACGTATCAAAGGAGCAACTTTCACTTCAGCTTTGAGTGAAACGAGGGGTTCTGCAATGAAGTTGTGGCATCGGTCTGTGTGATCGACCGTATTACTCTTAAACATCATTTAACACCTGAGTCAAGAATACATCATAACAGGCAACATGCTAAACTGCGTTGCGCAGGAAGTGGCTTTCATTTCCAAATCAACCCTAGCTGCTTCGCCTTGGGGTGAGCTAGCCTCATGCAAACAAGCTCTGTATCTGTGCGAGCATCTAAGATGCACTAAAAATGTTTCAAAGCAAGGGTGCACTAGAAGATTTGGTGCACATGTGTTCTTTGGATGTTTTAAAGGGGGTTGGGGAACCTCTAGTCCCAGCTGTGGTGCAAGCTCAGTAGTTCCTGGCTATTCAGAGGTTAAGGGATGATGTAAACAAGCATGCAAATTGAGGGGTCCTTGGCGCCGGCAGACTCAGCTGTCAAGCCTCACAGGTGCCTGCGACAGGGACAAGTCTTAGACCCTTCGTTCTTGCAGATGGCAGGCCTTTATTTGGGTCTAAAGGACACATATGGTGCCTCGGATTGGCCAGACTTCACAGTGGGGTACTGCAAGAGCAGTCGATTGCTCACATGAGCGAGGTCTGAGGACAGGACTGCCTAGCATTCAGGCTCATCTCCATATCCATGCAAATATGCATGGGCGGAAAGAGAAAGAACTGCATTCTCTCACAAAAGAGAGGCTGGGTTTGCTAAGATAGAGTTCTTGTAAGCGAAGACAGACGCTGGCTCATGCTCGGTTTCTGTGGAGAGCCGTGGTGTGAGTTACAGAGGAGTGCAGATGCAGGGTCCATGCTGACAGATCAGTGTGCCATTGACAGCTGCCTGGAAAAAGCATACACTGTCCACCCTCATTACAGATGGTGTGTATGTGCACAACCGCTCTCAAAGAATATCGCTGTCTCCACCAATCCGTCCAAGACAGGGAAGCCATTTTAGAACGCTTCCTTGAGGAAGAAACAAGAGCAGTGAATGAAAAGAATCACAATGATGCAATATGCTACATGTTCATCCCAGGCTTACTACGGTTAAACAGTGCGTGAGGTGTAGAGGACTGGGTGAAAGGAGGATCCGTGCATCTAATCTCCTTCCCTCCTGTTGTTCTTGTTGTTTTGATCGCTCCTTTATTTAGCAGACATGTTCCTGCAGGAAGACCAAGAGATCTTTCCCTTGTCCGACTTTCTAAGATGCCATTCTCTCTGACTGGCTTTGACTGCGATCCGTGGATATGAAGACATCTGCTTTGTGCAACTACAATTTTTTTTTATTTGAGTGATTAAAGGTCTGGGTTTTGTACAAGTTAGTTTTTTCTTCAATTTTGTTTCAAATGTGCAAAACTGGAACTTTTGATTCATCCGTGGAAAAATGATCCTCTTGGAAAGCAGTCACATGGGAATTCCTCCTACCCCCATTCCCCTCTCTCAGCAGAGCTGGTCGGGGCGGCAGCAAGGATGCGGTGGGCCCATGCCGTTCTCCTTTGACAGTTGTCTATCTGTGCAACAAATGGAACATTCATCGAGGGGCAGCAGTGACAGCTCGGCTCCATAAATCCAGAGGCACACAGAGGGCTTTCCAAACCTCACTGTGTACATGGCTCACATCAGTGACTAGAACAACTAAATTAGGTTTGGGTCCAGTAGATATACAAATCACATCTACCATTGTTCAACTTTTCCTTGAACATCATTGGTGACAATAAAGCACGCATCAACAACTCAAGGCAAAAAAGAATGTTCAAAGCATGCCTAAAGCTGACTTTGAGTTCAATTAATTCAAAGTGTCCCAGATAAAGAGGCGGGAACATCACATTTAAAACACATCAAGTCCTTAAACATCTACTTTTAGAAAGTTTCAAAAAACATTTACACTATTGTCAACATATGTGCCATAACCATGTGCCAAAAACCAAAAAGTACAAATCTGTTTTGAGGTATTGTACACTTAAGTCGGCATGAATACAAGTTTTTTTTTTTTTTTATGAAACTAAAAAGCAGCAGAATGACAGAAGTTTTGGCTTATAAAGCGGTGTTAGCTAAACTGTGCTTTGCAATAAAAGTATAGAGATGCTTCTGATAACCATCTCTCTTTTATGCACCATTGAGGTATAGGTGTGGCTGCCGGTTTCATGAAGTAGACTCTACATTCACTGAACACCTGAGAACACAAAGAGACAAGAAGTAGGAAGAGGAGGAGGTGCGTGGGGATACCTCCAGGCTTTTTTCGGTCCTGTTAAACCGGCAAGCTCTTACAAGCCATCCTGAAAAAGAGGCCCACAATGCAGTGCACACACATCCTGAAACTGATCTGAGTGAATGCACCGTTACTGCAAAGGGATTCCATCGCGATTGCACATTCAAAGCGAACAAAATAACAAAAACCAACATCGATTATCATTCTGAAAAAATTGTACAAACATATTTAAAACACATTCTGTAGAGCAGTGCTTCCCAAATCTGTCCTGGAGGACTCCCTGTCCTGCACATTTTGTATGTCTCCCTAATCAGACACACCCAATTTAGTTGTCTCTACTAACGAGGTGATGAGTGGAATCAGGTGTGTTAGATAAGGGAGACATACAAAAGTGCAGGGCATGGGGGCCTCCAGGACAGGGTTGGGAAGCACTGCTGTAGAGCATTTTAGTTCTACCAAAGACAGAACAATTTGAGTCACTGAAAATAATGTGCTAGCCAGTCAGGTTTTGAGGCTGGCGAGCTGCCACGGTGGGTTCTCAATCATTTATTTGGAAGACTAAGAGAAGGAAAACCACTGGAGGGGTGTTTGACAGAGAACTAGGCAGATATGCCTCTTACGGCATGCTATAATAGAGCTCTTTGTGAAGCCAAGAAGAATACAGCCTTCATCGAGCTGATGCTGAGAACATCTCTCTGTGGCTCATACGTGCACACATAAACAGACATGCAGTGACCATGCATGATTTGTGGCTGTCAATGCCGCCTTTTTCCCTCCCCTGAAAAAGCAGCTTGTTGGGTGAGAAATCTAAAGCAAGATTTGTGAATGCTCTTACTGGACCCAGTTCTGACGGCGATGTTATCATCAGTCCCTGTGCGTTACCTCACTCTCTTCTTTCACTTAATCACTCTTTATCACCTCCCCTTCCCTCCGGCCCCCTTTTGGCTTCTGTTACATGGCCTAAACTCCAAAACAAGGATGCAGGCTAAAGTACAAGGCCACAACATCAGCCAACTGGTGCTGTGACGGCCGTCAGCCACCCACTTTTAAGGCTCTTCCCCCAAAAGCCAACCCATGTGACTCCCTTCAGCCAATCACGTCCCAGGTTGCCAGCTGTTTGCTATTGTCGTCTCCTGAGTGACAACCAGGCCGGCGGTTGCAGCAGGGGTCATCCATCACACTCCAGTGTGTGCTGAAACGCAGGGCTTCTCGGCTGAGCCAAGCGACTCCTAGCATCACATCACGTAGCCCCCCCTCCTGCCTGAAATAAGAGTCACATTGTTTTTTCCCTTTCGTACTGCTCCAGAGTTGCTGTGCAGGGCTCTTTCTACACAGGCGGCAGCCTGAGGACACGCTCCTACAAGGGAGCGATTCATCTAGAATGGGGGGTGGAGGCGCTGGAACTTCATAGGAGAATTTGCAAGCCCGAGAGAGTTAAAGTCACAATTCTTTCCCTAAATGTGGCAGCTTGGTGTTTAGCATCAGGCTGACCATCCTACAAAAGGCTGTAAAGGCCGTCTACAAAGAAAGAACAAGCCAAAAGCGAGAACTTGATGTGAGAGTATTCAATTCATTCAATGCATTTTGATGTAATCACCAAATGCCATTCCACACAAGAAAAAGGGTCAATTAGGCTTTGAAACGGAAACTTAAAACATCAAATTTATGATTGAAATTAAAGCTTTGTTACACCTATAATTTAGCTAGCTATCATACAATGTAATCATTTATCATAACTCTGCAAATGGATAAACTGTATTTTGGAGGCCTCATATGCAATTCTTTAAAACAAACAGTCAGCAATTATATTTTATAGTACTTATATAGTCTATTTTACACAGCCTTGTGGTTTAGTTATAGTGAAATGACATTTCACAATTTTTAATTTATGTTTTACTGTAATGCTGGTGAAAATGACAATTAGGCTAAATATCATGTAATTTGGAGCTCCGACCCTTCTACGTTACATAGGAATTTTAATTGTGCATTTAAATACTTTATTTCTTACAAAGTATCTCAATACGTATATTTAAACGATTATGTAAAACTCAAAAGTCTCAATTTGGGAGTAAAGTGCACAAATGTACAATGTTATCCACTAGTGTTATCACGGTTCCAACATTTATGTATTCGGTACCAATACCAGTGAAAATCCACGGTTCTCTGTACCAATTTTGGTACCAAAGCAAAACACAAAAACATGCTAATTAAAAAAAACACATTCATTTTATTAATGAAGTCAAATAAAAATAAAATGTACAAAAATCAATGCCATTCTTTGTGCTTATTTAAAATTGTGCTTCAATTTTTTCCAACAAGTAATAAAAGTATGGAAAACAGAAAACAAATTTCACCCAAATTTTATTTATCTTTTCATTTATGAAATTTAAATACTTTTTTAGGTAAATAAAGGGAATTAAAACATGGAAGAAATATTGTGATGTATTATGTATTAGAAAATAAAGTTGTATTATTTTTTTAAACAGCAGTAGTATCAAATACATTCTATTAAATATTAGTAGTCTAATATATTTCTGGCACAATGTGTATATGATATGATGCTAGTTTTACTCAAATTAAACGCCAAAATGCTCGTGAAGTGACTCTCAGATCAGTTCTGGAGATGTTGTTTATGTATTTCTTAGATGAATTAATCAAAAGTAGGTAATTACACTTTAATCAAATCAGGATATGGACCAGTATCAGTAAATATTAAGCCGCAAAAGTATGTCATGATGACATAGTATGACATTATGTCCTCGTTTAGACAGCAGATGCTGAAATCACTGCGGCTTAATATTTACAGATACTGGTCCATATCGTGATTAGATTTGCTATGATCTACTTTTGATTAATTCATTCAAACCGTGACAAATTGAATGACATTCTGTGTTAAACTGTAAAGTCCGTTTTTACTAGGTTCAGCGATTCCATCCATGTTTTCTGCGTCGCGGAAATCATAATTTTTTTTAGTACTGACTTGATACCGAAGTACCGGGTCTTTTGACAACACTATTATCCACTAGACATCACAGTATGCTGTTATTCATGCTTGTATTGTCCTTTAAGTGTCAATTAGCTTGAAACCACCTTTAAATGACGAATCTGAATGACATCAGCTGGTACAGAAATGAAAGAAAGTACACAAGCCCAGCAGCAGTCAAAGGACGGACCGTGGTCATTACAGACCAAGCTCTTTTGTAATGCCATGACAGTCTGTAGAGGCGTTAGGGCACCAGCATTTCGGCTGCAGGGCCGCAAAAGGCCTCATTTCCATCTCTATAGGCCCCTTCATGTTTGCCCACACATTGATAAAAGAGGGTCTCATCAGATGTAAGGCGGTACCAGAGTGGGTACAGATTGGTGGGTGGGTGACAGCCCTCAACATTGTGAGGTCCTGAAAGGATAAAAGGGGTTAAAACATGCAGGAAGAGACAATTACAAGTTTCAAACAAAGGCGAGCAGGTTTAGCCGAAACGGTCACGTGACTCAACAATGGAAAGAGTTCTGGTTTCCTCCACTGATTTTGAGCTCTAAACAGTGTTTTATTGGCGAGAGGTTCTTAGAGCACGACCTGATTAAGTATTTAATGTTAACCACTAACAAAAGAGTCAGATTAGCAGAACTGAGGATAAGTTTTCCTGTCAAAAAACATGATCTGGCAAAGATTGAAACCATTTAATTCACCAGTTCTGATGAACAATGCCTAAATGTAGCACAATAGTTATCAGAATAACGAGAACCTGAAAAAACATCCAGTATCCACCGTTTCCTGTTCTGCAGAGGTTTAACAGACTCACACACGGCCTTGTGGGATAGGCCATTTCCTTAGCAAGCCATGAAACACGCGGTTGAATCACAAACACAGACGTGCGGCTCAAAAGTGACCAATCATCATCCTGACATCATCAGGCAAGGCTTTAAATGAAGTAACACCTGAAATCTGGGAACGAACATAATGTGACCTAAAAGCCAGAACAACACAAAAGTGCAACACATCTTGTGAGATTAATAAGGTGTTCTACAGGCAAATGTGCAACAAATCCTGTGCCATTAGTAAAGTTTTCAACAGGATTTTCAATTTCTTTGTAACTTATCAGCAGCCCACTGACCTTGCTCAAAGATTATGGCAGAATGAAAGGAGTGCAATCTTGGAGAAGACATTACAGGGACACTACCCACTTTATGACTAGTTACGCAACATTGATTGAGACCAAACAGACGTTTTGCACATCAAACACCAAGGGCGCATGAAGGACCTTTCATTCAAATGAGGAGGATTTAAGCTCGATGTGCTGAAGATTATGACTGTCTGTAAATATCTGCATGAGTTTCAAAAGATTTACGTAATTCCTAAACTCATCAATTTCAACTTGCACAACCACAAAATACAGGCTAGTAACCAAAACCCACGAGGATGAGCAAAGCAGCCATTTTGTCAGAGCCCTGACGTGCATTTAGTAAAGTCTGTACTTTCATATGGACCCTTGATCTGGTCTTCCCATGAGCCAATCAACAGCCTGGTTATCTTCTTTACTCTCTGATTAAGTTTATTATTGCCTCTGCTCTACTTTTCCCCAAGCATTGGTAACAAAGTTCACAAGTGGAATCCTAACTCCTGGTTAATGATAACACTCTTCGGACAGAGACGTTTTGTGAGATGCTTCGGATGGATGGAAACTAGATGAAGGAAGTAGATGTGTCCACATGGTTTTCTGATGACTAACTCTAATGAAGATGCTTTGAAATGTGGAAGTTACCACTCATCCGCTATTATAATATAACTGACAGGCACAGACAGGTCAGATTATACTGCATTCACACAAACAGTTGTTTGGAGGCACACAGCGAAATCCAACCAGATATTGCCCAGGAGGAAAATTATGCCAATAGTAAGGCCCTATGAAATTGTTTTATTTTTTCTGCATTACGTTTTTTTTACTGTGTTTTAATGGTTTAATTAAAATTGTATTAATAAAAAAGCATGTCTAAATTTAACAGACATTTAATACATATATATATTTTTAAGGCCCTATGAAATGTTTTACTTTTCTCAAATTCAGTTCTATTTTATTGATTTATTTACCAAATACTGTGTTTTCCATTTTATTTCTGGATTAAATTTGAATGGTTTCATTAAATTTTAATAAATCAAAGGCATCTCTAATTAATCGAATTCATAAAAAAAAAAAGATACTTTTTATTTCTTTTTTGTAGAAATACGGTGTTGTGTATTTACATTTTCTGCTAAGTATATTCTGGTTATTTTTATTTCATTTTTTCTGGTAAATATTCCTAAACAATAATGTTTTAATAATTATTATTAGTATTAATACTATCAGTTACAGTTTATTCAAGTTAAGCAAACTTTTATTTTGATGGGTTGCTGTGAAGACCTTTAAGTTTCTGTTTGCATATAATATGACAATATTTTTTCTCAAATGAAATGGTAAAATGCTTATGAAGTGACTCTCAGAACAGTTCTAGAGATTATGGTCAAGTGTTCATGTACTCATATATTGACAGATGTGTCACACACTTTCGTGTGCGTGTAGTAAATGAAATCGTGTGTCTGTGCCATTCATTCACACATAATTCATATTTAAATTATATTTTGTAGCTTAATATTCACAGACACTACTGAACTACTTTTGTAATCTGCATTGTGCAGATTCCGTAACGTTCCGCGTTATACAGTAAATTCAGTTTCTATGACTGGATTCCACGATTCCATCCGCATAGCAGAAATCATAGGGCCCTACAATAAGTCTGTTTCACAACTCGTGAGAGATAGTTTCAGGTTTGTTCACTTGGTGATGAATCTCATGAAACACTCAAGAAATGTCTAGGTCATGTTTCAGCCCCAAAGCAAAAGAAAGTTAAGCTAATTGAAAGCAAAATGAAAATTAAGCCTAATTTGGGACAACTTGATGGTCTTTGGTTTTTGTTTCCTTTTTCAAAATGTGTCGTCTTATTTTTGGTGTGAAATTCATTTAAGTAGTTACTAACTTTTACATTCTTGATTTGTCTTCATGGTTTTTAACACGTCTTCTGGGTGGGTCCCTCAGAAATATCCAAGCGTGTAGGCTTGCTGTGAAATAGGTGTTGAAGGAGGGCAGCGGTTCTGTCTGCTCATTGTGTACACAGCCCCTGATGGAAAAGGCCAGGTTTCAGGAGAAGAAAGAGCCCTGCTCGCTGTCTTTTGTGGCGTCTCCTCAGGGGCGCGTCAGCAGAGCCTGCCCCATTGACTCCTTGTTTCCCATGGGAGCTAAACGGTGTACCATTAACCCCAGACCAGCGAGGCAGACACACCTTTACCCTTCACCTGACCATTCGAATTCGCACCCTAGACCTCTCTAACCCAACCCCCTCACACATCACGTCAGCCGGCTCCATCACAAAGACGCATTTATTTTGGAAACAGTAGCCAGCATATCAGCATCTCCAATCTTTTCTAATGCTGATGTCCCTAAACAGAAGGAGCGTGGCCTGGTGTTATTTCAAAATGGCTGAGCTGTCATCGAGGAGTGTGATGACTCGGTCAAGGATTCTGGGAGTTTTTTCTGAGTGGACCAGGTGTGGCTTTCGGGAAGAGTTCTTCAGTATCGATGCTGGCTTAACATCTTAGTGAGACCGTCCTGACTGGAAACGTCTGGTGGAAATGTTGGTTTCAAAGTCAAATATGACCAACTGTTTTGTCTAAACTTGCAGGTGCAAGCCTAGTAAAGAAAGTGTGAACCAGAAATGCTGGTGGAGTTTTAAAGCCTCGAGTTCTTCCTCCCTCACTCCCGTGTCTCCGCCTCCATCCCAAGCCCAGTCCAGTAATCTCATCCTCCCTTCCCCCCTACACTCATAGCAGCTGTGCAAAGGGATGCTCACAGGTGGAGGCCCATGTGTTTGCACAAGAGGTTGCAAGAAGGTGTGTGTCTAACTTCTTTACGAGCCTGAGGTTCAGCAGGACTAGGGGCATGCGCTCGAGTCTCTGTGGATACGAGGTGTGTCCTGTGTTTGCAGAACAAACAACAGCACCTCATGAGCAGAGATGGCAGGACATTGTGTGTGTGTGTGTGTGTACGGTTCGGTTTTGAAGAAGGGGGTGACCGGGAAGCTTGTTATGCACTTGAATTATTAATTTATTATCCATCACTGCATAAACAGCTACTGGGAAGCTTGATTACTTGAGTTCAACATAGAGGGACTTCAAATATGAACCAGGGATGGACTGAAAATGAAGCTTTCAATACAACACATGGCACTTTAGTGACAAAAGTGCAAAACTCACTGCTATGCCAGAGTGTTGTTATGAGATGGCTTGTCGTGATGCACTGATATTATTTTATAACTGAAAATAACTTTTGCGTAATTGAGTAATAGGTTAATTTGGATAATTGTAGTGCATTCATTCAAAATGCATCTTCAGAGAAGTTCTAATTAAATACCGATTTTGACCCTTCAAAACTATTTAAAAAAAAAAAAACTTTTTTTTGCTATTTCAATTTCAGTCAAAAACATTAGGTGCATCACTAGGTGTTTTAGGTGTTTCCCCATGTTACTGTCAGTTAATAATAAAAATAAGATACGATTTTAAAGTTAGTGTTGAATTTATAAAATTAACATGTTAGCTCAAGATATTGATTTTAATGTTTAACAAACGTATAAAGAATGTATCTGCTTGTCAAGTCAGAAATCACACGTCAGCTTCTGTTGCTGTAATTTCTGTAATCCTGTTTTTTTAAAAATACATTAAAAAACTGCCACAGTATAAAGGAGCCGCACAAAAATGACACGAATACCATAAACAGATCTGCTCAACATGTCATGTTTGCAAAGGATTACATCTTTTCCCAGCATGCACTGCGGCCGCCAGGTAACATGTCATTAGGGCAGCTCATCCTTGCGGTCTATATTTGTTACCTGTCGAGGGTGGCAGACCAGCTGAGCAGACGGGAGCAAACCACCTCTTGGCTTTCGATTAGCGCCTGACATAAGAACACCAGATTTGCACTGTTTACAACGGCCTGTCTGCATGTCCTCAAACGTGTCAGATGCAGAACATGCGACGAAGCTACCCTTAACTCCAGCTCAAGATGACGATTAGTGCAACTCTATCATTTGCACGCTCTCTCCCTCACACGTAATCAGACAGAAACTGGTTGTGCGATGCTGCTGGTCTCTTTTTTCTTTCTGCAACCACTCACGTCTTTTTGTGTTCCACTCTTTCTTCCCTCCCTCCCTCTTTTTCTCTCTCGGCCAGCTCCACTAAGCAACAAGTGCTGCCTGTGAGTACCACCCTTCCCCCCCGTCCCAGCCTCCAGAAGCTAGCGCAAATCCTGCGAGCAACTGCCAGCTGACAAAACTGTTTAGTCAGCAAGAGAGAGAGAGAGAGAGAGAGCGAGAGAGAGAGAGAGAGAGAGAGAGAGAGAGAGCGAGCTTCAGGCTTGAGAGAGCCGAGACAGAAAACGAGCCGTACATCAGTCGGCCTACAGATATAGTTTAAACACTTATATTGAGGAAACAACAAGAGAGAAAAAAAACTTTATAAAAATGAGGCCAGTGCCGTCAAAGCCCCTAGTAGGTCTACACTGCAAAAAAAAAAAAATACATTTAAACAAATGGCTTATCTTACATTAAGATGCATTGTGCTTATCTAGTAAATGACGTAAGATATTTAGTATTGTTTCCAAGGGAAAAAAATTACATTACATTAAAATGATCTGCCAGTGGAAGTAGCCTAAAATAATCTTGTTTTAAGAATATTTTACTTGTTTTGCACTCAAACTAGACTAAATATCTCACATTGTTTTGCTTATCTAGTAAATGCATCATAATTAGAAACAAGACAAAAATACTGAGTACGGTGAGCCTTTATTTGCAGTGTGTCCGTCGAGCTGTCTGAATCTGAGAGATGGAAAACAGCCATGCGACTAACTCGCTATTGTTCGAACACTTCCTTCATCTCTCCCCCTCCACCACAGAGAAGAGGCCAGTTTCACTTCCTGTCTTTCCTCTCCTCTTCTCAGCATGCTAGAGCTCCAGGTTTTCCTCTCCTCCATTGTGACATTCTTTCACATCGGTGATAGCCGTTGGGTTAGACTTTGAACTCTTAGCAAATACCAACATTATTTGCTGGTTGGAGTGGCTCGGGGGAGAAGCAGGGAAAGGTGATAAGGCAGGCCGCAGTGGTGTTCATTGAGCCTTATGGCCCATTAGCCTGATGACTAGTTAACATGGCAGATGATTGGTTCAGTGCTCTGATGAAAGGTTCTTAACAATCCTGCAGCGTTTAAAAGCACGATAAACAATCACTTTAATGAAGCGTTTTGATAAAAGCTATTGAACTAGATTCAAATTAGACTCATAGAACACATTAGTCTCATTCAGACTGTCAGCACAAACCCGTTTTAGTGCATATCCGATCTGGACTTCTGACTGTCCACAGTGTATTGCAACTGAATTGCGTGTCCAGAAGCATACTTTCATTTTATATAATATGCGTTGGTTTCTATGGCAATGCCATTCTGTTGTTATGCCTGCGCTAAAAACAATAATAATAGCAATGCAGTTTGCAAAACAAATTAACTGCACACCAAATGATGCACTTATACACTATTTTTGTCATTAATAACCTCCCCTTCATGACGTAATTAAAGCTGCGACAGTAAAGTTCAGTCCAACTTCGTTTCCACACTTCGTTTTTCTATTATTTTAGTGCATCATCCGGTATTTAAGTGCACGCTTTTGAATTTTCAATGTGAACACACTACTCACACTATTTCTACTACAACATATCATAGAATAGTGCATAAGTACGTGATTTGGGAACCTATTGTCTTACGACATGCCGTCACGCTGTATTATATTACTCCTTATGAGGCATCGGCAGAAGTAGCAGTATATTGTCTTTTTCTGCTTGACTTGCACTTCGCAGCAACATAAGCTTGTTCTGCAAAGACATTCAGCATGTTTTCTACAAAAACGTCTGGCGACATTTTACGTGGCGTGAGAATGTGAAAAAGCCACGCTACATCCGATCTGACCGGTCAGACTGAAACGGATTTCCAGGAATGAGATGTGAATAGGATTCCAAACCATACATTTGCAAAAATCGATTTCATGTAGTTCAGAATATCTAAATATGATCAGATTTCAATTGAATTTGAACAAAAATTGGATGTGGGCTGAACGAGGCTATTGTTAAGCATTTGCCAGTGCTCTGTCTTTGCAAGACTCAACAGGTCCATCTTTTAATGTAATACTATGGGATCTTTTTATTATCAATTAAATAAACCACTTGAAAAGGTAATATCTCACCTCAACAGGCCGCATGAGTGGATGCCTCACACAAAGCACATAAGATCAATAATTATGGTTTTGAAAAACCAAAATAGTGATGCTTACATTTGCATTTATGAGACACTTTAATCCAAAGCAATTTACGAATGATTAATATGCTTGCTTTAGCAAATATATGTATTTATTAGATCAGTAAAGCATCACAGTTGCTCTAAACTAAATCCATTGCAACATAGTTCTTCAGCAGCTTCAATCTTTCTGAACCAAACATGTTTTTCATTTTTTCACAGCCAAAGATAAATGTTGCCTGTGTGCAGCTCCTGCAATCACAGAGAGGATTGGTTACATTTTTTTAGGTTAAGCCTTCAATCCCATATATGACACATCTAGGCTGTTAACAATAATGAGCCACGGCGAGGAGAAGGCAGAGAAAAGTCTGCATTCTTCTTACTTAACAAACAGTAGGCAATGAGGGACTTCAAGCAGGACCACCACAAATATAGCTGAGGCTGAAGTGTCAGCACCCAACACTATTCTAGTACAGACCTCCTGACAGAAGTGTCACTGAAATAAACCACCGTTTTAATAAAACACCAGTTACTCTGTGTGCTATAACATCAACAAGCCCCTACAACAATTGAACCCACAACTCTGTCTCTCTAACTAATTGCTGCCATTCTTGATTGAGATGTCTATTTGAATATCCAGTTCTGTTGTGTGACGTTAATTACAACAGAATACTAATAAACGCATGGATAAACGCCCAATTAGTGGAAATTACTACAAATACACCTTAGGGCTCATTCTCCTTCATCCAAGCTGTTCCCCGCTGTGTTCCTGTCTCCGCTATACGCCTTACGGAGGGATGGAATATAATCTTATCTAAAAAAGGCAGGCTAAATATAGCTTGGAAGCCAAAGGGCCAACCCATCATGCCCTAGGGCCAAAAGCAGGTCCCTTTCCATCAGGTTGCACATTTCAAGGTCTCGTTTAGACTTCAATAGCATTAGTAACCAATAAAACCACTAAAATGCACAGTAAAACATCTTGAATGTATAAACCAGGTCCAGCTGCCTAACATTAGTACCTAAAATGGTATAACAAGATTTGATATTTCACATGCACCTTATGCAATTGAATCTGGGATCAATTATATACAAGGCATTTAAAGTAGTATGGTCAATCGAAGATAGAAAATCAAATAAAAATAAATGTAAATCTGAGTGAGTGATGCAAAGCAGAGCTGTAAAGTGTTTATCATTTGGGAAGACACAATCAAGGCCCGCTGTGTAGGTATCTTGGGAATTACTATAATGAATTTAGATAATGTCAATACCCAGGACACTCACTGGGACCCGAGGGAGGGTGATATACTTTTAATTAACCCTAGAAAAAGAAACAAGAGGGACTGGCCAACAGATTTTCAAGTGTTTGAGAATGTATGAGCAATGCTTACAGCATGAAACAGCTATATGCATTTTAAAATAACCAAATGCAAAAAAAATTAAAAGGATGAAAAATAAATTCACATTGGGACAGTATGTGTTAGTTTCTATTCACTGTAGCTAAAATAGAATCTGAAAACTTCCCTGACAGTTCAGCGTCAGTATCTGTTTCCTTTGGGGTTTAATTCACGACATACCACATGTAAAAACACTAGACACTTCATAAACTCCATTAGCACAGCTCAAAGTATTGTGTTTGTATGACTGCATGCTTTTCAATATCTAGAATGTGCCTTTAAAAATAAAAATGAGAGCGAACTTTCCTATTAGCCTTAGCCAAAGAGGAAACAAACAAAGCTACATGGAAACATCCTCCTTCTTTAGCCAAAACATCATCGAGCCGATCCTTTAAGACAGGCGGCAAGGCCTCTGTATGGTCCTGCTCATAACATGTCCGGTCTCTGCCAAGCTTCGACATCATTGATTTGAGAGGAAAGCACAGAAAATGTGCTTAGTGGTCCAGCTAAATACATCAGGTGGGGCTTTTATTTTAAGGGGTTGCATAAGATCTTATATTTAGAGATGGAGAGGTCCGTGTAGTGATAGTGCACCGCTGCAGCTCGAGACTCAGCTCGTCTCCAGTGTTGAATTTCGTAATGGAATGTGAACTGCTCATCCGGATCCGTCCTCTCCTCCCTGCCTTTAAAAAAAAGGCAAGAGGAAACTTCTTTATCTGCCACGACCCCAAAACTAGTTTTGGTCATCTAATGTGATTGGTTGAGCAGTACTGGGACTTTGCATTACTTGAACCAGGCTAGAGTATGTAAGCGGTGCGAAGTGGAGCGTGGAAAGGGTTTTCTGAAAGTCAAAGATGTTTCACTAGAGGAGTGCACGATGGAAAACCTGGAGCGGAGCTGGAGACAAGAGATTGAAGAAATCCCTGTTGCTCCGTGTCACTCACAATACGCTGTTCCACAGTCTTTTAACACTGCGTGTTACTTGGTGACACTCAAAACTAGATGCTTGTCGCTGCCTTCATTCCTTTGAATATGGAGTTTGTTATTACAACATGTCACTAAAACTCAAGAAGGACACAGAACCTAGAAGCAGTCTAAAAACAAAAAGAAAGAATGATATTGTGAACCTAAATAACTACATTCAAATATGATGAAAAGGATTCATTTCTACCAACTTATTTATCCATGGTACCACAACTAAATGTGAAGAAACAGTGAAAGTTGAGTGATAAACACCATTCGCTTCAGACTTACTGATCTTTATATATAGATTATAGATACATTATCTATACATTTCCACAATGTCAAAACAACACGTAGGAATATTTCAGTTCATTTTTAATTTTGGCACATATTTTGCATATATTTTTCTATAATGAAAATGTTAATCTGGCTTTCATTTTTATTTCTATAATTAAATGTATTTATTTAAAATTGGCAGAAAATGCCTTCTATAAACAAAATCACAACTTGGCAACTTAATCTAGATTTCTGAGCTCCCCACATGTAAATATGACTCGTCTTCAGTCATTATGATAATTTTCAGACATAAAGGACACGAAAAATATATCCACAAATGAACCAATTTGTCTGAAATGTAATTTGGTCATGCATAAACAATGCTGTTGCAGTATTTTATCGATGATTCCCAGAGGCCTTGTGCCATCCCTTGCTTCAGTACTAATTACGCAAGATACTTTCGACTACATAACTACAGGAAAAGCATCTCTAAAGCATACCGACACCGTGGTGGAGGATGCACACAATGTGGCGAGTGAATTTGCCACGTTTACCTTCGTCTCTCCTAATAAGTTTCTGCTTCACCGAGGAGGGGCGGAAAAGAGACGGAACACGAATGCCTAGCAACCATTATCTAATCCATCATCCATTCCTTCAGTTCACAACGACAAAGTTTTTAATAAAACTTACAGAAACAACACACAGACGACCTATCGACTTTACTTTGACGATTTACATCTTAACAAGTCCTAAACCAGCGATTAAACTATGTGTCAGAATCGCTTTCGACGATAAACCCAACCGACGTTACTTTACTCGAATTACCTCAGCGACTACCTGAACTGTCTCGCGATCAAAAATAGGCCATCCTTAAAGAGATAAACAAACTTTGTGACGCCACAGGTTGTTGTCGAACTAGACCAAACGAACAAAAAGGCAAACAAAACGAACTATACACATTAAAAACAAGCGTTTCGGTAGTCGATAGCGATCGAAGCGTGGCGATCAAAGTGATGCTCCGCAGCGCGTTAACGTTAGCTTAACGCTAGCTAACAGCAGCAGATGTTGAACCCCATCACCGCTTGAAACAACTTCAATACAGCTTCAGAAAGTTAGGAAAGATAACACAAAGTTGTGTGCGCACAAACACGCCGATGTCTTAAAGGAGCGGCGTTGTTTGGAACAGGTTTGGGCATCAGGTCTCTCCTCGCACAACGAGGAAGCTGAAGTTGGGAAAAAGTGTCCTCTTACGTTAACTTTCCTACTGACTCCACCGCGAAGTTACGCTAGAAAACATCAAATAAACGCACAAAACCACCACAACAGGCCCCAGAGAGAGTGTTTGGGAGAGCAGAGAAACTTACGTTTGACTTTGTTGGGGTTGGGTTGCTTTCGCCGAGACATGATGATGATGATGGTGATGATGAGCTGAGGAGAGAGAGAACGAAAAAAAACAGAAAGAAGCTGCAAAAGTTGTTCCGGAGAGGAATCAAAATGGCGTTTGTAAAAGATGTGCAAAGTTCGTCAACTTTGCGTATGAGTTCGCCACTCTCCCAAATTCCCCCCCACGCCGAGATGCTTTAGGGAGGAGAGAGGAAAACGCTTGTTTGGTTTTCCTCCCACCGCGTCTCTCTCTCTCTCTCTCTCTAAAGCTGATAAGTAAGGCGGAGTATCACGTGCTGCTCCAGCTCTAGTCTCCAAGGGGACGTGTGTTACTGAAGCTGCAGACACACAAGCATCCCGCACACAAACACCTCGAAACAACAGTAAAAACACAGGAAAGTGCGTCTGATCTGTGCTAACATTATCTCGTGTGGGGTGGAAGACGCTTTCATAAACATAAACACAAGTAAATAACAAAGAAACAACGATGGGATGTCAAATGAAGTTGGACAGATACAAAAGGAAATATTATATGTAAACTACCTGTATTAACATTCTCCCATATGGATAGGAAGGTTCACAGAAATAATTCAATAATCAGTAATTAAAATATAATAATGTTAAGCTAAGTAAATAAAATACTACTATTATTATTATCAAAAAATCTAATGGAAATAATAGTCATGGTCAATAATAAAATATGGTGAGTAAAATATTAACAATAAATTATTATTATTATGAAATAAAATGAAATACAAAAGTTAATATTGGCAAATTATACTTATCTGTATTAACATTATTAATCAAATATAAGCAATACTAATTATTATATTTTTTTGTTATTGGTATAAAATTAAAATGAAGAGTTTATTTGAAAACGAACAATAATTGTTTACAAGAAATCATTAATTAAAAAGTGTAAATAAATAAAATATAAAGAATGCAAATTAGCATTTTTAGATGCACTTGTATAAGTTGATATGTTATAGTTCAGTGTTTTATTGGTATGACATATTACCATATTTGTAAAAAAAAACATATACATTAAATAAAAAATAAAAGAACATGTTTAAAGATTAATGATAAAGGTGCAACATTAATGAAACTTTTTTAAATGTTCGGTCTGGTGTGCAACAGGTTGTACTGAGAAATAAATGTGAATATCTTCAGATGGCAAATATTGTGTGGTGATTGTATTGAAGGTTTTGAATTGCTCGTGACAGCAGACCCTCCCCGTCCAGCTCAGGCTGATTAGACTGGACAAACCTGCCCCCGCAGGATATTATAATTGATCCACTATACTGAGAACGTTATCATCCTTCAGTTCTGATCAGTTACTACACAAAACTCCTGCTCATGTTAAACAAAACAACACTGTTTGGCATTTCCAGAGTGGCTTGTTTCCCTCTAGTTTTGAATGGATCTGTTAAGGAGGTCTTGTAGTCATGGGTCAATGAATAACTTGTTTAAGCGGTTTATCATTTCCTCCCAAAGTCTGTTGAGTGTTCAAGTCATGCATGTTTGCAGAACACCACCAAAAGAGAAATAACCTCCGAATATGTTAATTAGCAAATTAAAGCAATGGGTCGTTTCTTTCATTATCATGCAAACTACACCGATACGGTGGGTTTAAAGCGCCTACAAATCTACTCAGTAAGACAAGATGCAGCGAGACCTCCATCTCCAAACTAGCCGAAACTTGAGAGTGATGTTATTTATTGACCGTTACCTAGGCTTCCAAATGCAACCCTGTTGCTAAGGAACAACCTTTCACAGCAACAAAAGGTTTCCTTTATCCTCTGTGAACAAGAATACCTCAGCAGCGGCGTGGCCTGAGGACACTGACTCGAGCCATCCCACACTGCACCGCAGGCCGCTCCATCACAACACATCATATGAGCAGTCAGGGAATCAGAATACTGCTATATCCACAATCTAAAGATGAAAACATCTCCGGGACCGATGAGGGATGGCAGGACGAAGCTGCAGGAAAATATGCCTGATTATAGAGAACTTTGCACACGGATTTAGAGCAGTAACTGCCCAAATGAGGCAAAACCAGAATACCTGTATTGTAAAAGCAACAAATGTAAGGCAGTTTTAAATAAGCACATGGCACGGGTGGTATTTGTCAGTTCCAGCAGACGCTTTAGCTTCTTCAAAGACACGGCTGGTTGGAGAAGAAGTGAAAGAACAGGTTTGCCATGTGATGGATGATGCTTGGTTAACAGTTGTTTGTCCTGCTGCTCTCTTTATGTTGCTGTGTTTGGTTACTGTGAGCCTGAGGAATTAATTCAGTTACCTGTTTATTAATAAACAACATTGATGATGTGCTGAGTAAATATACTATATATTTGTGCATTTATCAGCCATTGAAACTCCTCCTCGTTGTAATATAGATACAAATAACCTTTGCTAAGACTGTTTGAAGAGTTATAAAGTTGTTGATCCTGTTAATATAGCAAACTATTGTATTGCATTGCTAAAAATATACTAATTAAACATAATCGAATGTCAGCTGTTTGCATGCTTGCATAGATAAAAAATATATTATACGAATATTTTACTAACATTCCCGTTATGTTATTAAAATTGTATTTCTGAAATGTTCCCTAAATGTTCAAAACATCATGTTTTAGATAGTTTAGTTATTTATTGGTTATATGAAATTATTTGATCATTTTGAAAACATAATGAGAATGTTACTTTTGAGAGTTCTCTGAACATTCTAAAACAAGAAACATATATATATAAACATTAGATGCAGATCAAATATAAACTATAATGTTTTTGTGCTAAAAATGTTCTATTAATGTTACTGCAAGAACATTTGTTAGATGTCTAGTGTCTTTAAATAGCTCTAAACGTATTTGTGAACTTTCTACAGTTGTCTGCTAATGCTAGCTTTGACCACATACAATAAAAGCCTCACTTTGTATTACGAATCAAAACAGATGATGATTTTCTCAGAAAGTGAACCGTTTACTGAAGAACAAGCATGTGATGTATCGCTCAGAATGATTATGCAATGCTTTGGTGATGGAAGTTCTGGTCTGTATGAAGTGAAATGAGTAAGTACATGT
The DNA here is from genome assembly GCA_027564155.1 of Gymnocypris eckloni scoliostomus. Classification (NCBI taxonomy): domain Eukaryota; kingdom Metazoa; phylum Chordata; class Actinopteri; order Cypriniformes; family Cyprinidae; genus Gymnocypris; species Gymnocypris eckloni. The sequence goes on from CM050436.1 coordinate 29,640, forward strand.
ATCTGAAATAGGGAAGGAGGCAGATCTAATCTCTGAGGACGTGAGAAGACACGGGCATACGGACACTTCAACCAGACCTGCCTGTTTAATATTTAATGTGTACATTAGGACTGTATGTCTCTAGATGATCAGGTCTCATCACTCCAAATGAATGTGATGAATGTATGTGCTGTCATTATGAATGGACAACAACTTTGGATTTACTTGCTATTATATCTTGTGCAATTGAAAAAGTTTTCACTTCTTCATTCAGTAGGCCGATATTAACTCTCTATATATTCTTGGGACAAAATCTAAAAATGATATAACAAACACAGTGATTTTAAAGAGGACATGAAGTCGATGCGGTGCAGTTGTGTGATCCTCAGCAGAGGAGCACTGATGAGAAGAGTTACTGGCGTCATCTGCTGGACTCATCGCGCTGTGCACATTCAAATACTCATATAATACTCATATTTACTGTGTGTCAACTGAAGCATCACTGACATACTAATACTTTGCTTTCCTGAAGCTCAACTGGTAGAGCATGGCGCTAGCAATGCCAAGATCATGGGTTCGATTCGAAAGCAAGAGCTGATAAAATGTAGAAACTGTAAGTCGCTTTGGATAAAAGCGTCTGCTAAATGCATAAATGTAAATGTAAATGTACTTTGAATTCATATTTTGAATCATTTAAAAATATGTTTAGTTTTAATTTAAAATTAAAATACGTTTATTATTATTATTTATTATCATAAAGCATTCCAGTTTTTATTCATTTTCAATTTCAGGTTTAGTTGAATTTATATTTAGTTGCATTTTACTACATCAAGTTAAAATACATTTAAATGACAAATGTTTCCTTGGAAACTAACTGAAATAAAAAGATGTATTATTTTTATTATTAATTATTTTATATACTGTAAAGGGATGGTTTACCCAAAAATGAACATATCTGAACACATCATCATTCACAGTTGTTCCAAACCAGTATTAGTTTATTTCTTCTGTTAAATACAAGATACATAATTTAATAACCAAGCAGTTGTTGGTAGCCACTGAATTTCACATAAACAGGTACATCTCAAGAAATTTGAATATGGTGAAAAAGTGAATTTTTCTTGTAACTTATTTCAAAAAGTGAAACTTTCATATAGTTATATAATTATATTCTCCTTAAGGGAGTATAGTTCAAAATATCTGGCTTTACATGTAATTCTTATTTTATACTGCCAGGCCGAAAAAAGTTGCTGTCTGGATTTAAACGAGTAATACTTGATATTTAAGGATTGACTCATTACTTCAAGTGATTCATATGTTTGTTTGGTAACAACTATTTTAGCCCTAACTGATGCAGTGTGTAATCTTTTATTTCTCAAACAAGCAGGTCAGAAGTCGTACACGTGTCTATATTCCAGGACAACAATGTCAAGATTCAACAGGCTCAAACTGTGAAAGACTGTCCACCACAGAGTCCCGACCGAATCCTTATTGAACGTATTTAGGGTGTGCTGGAGTCGACTTTACATAGCCTGTCCAAAAAGAAGTTGCACACTAATATTTCATTAACACTCATAACACTGTGCTTTGTTGTGGCATCGTTTAAACAACATTATGCAACATCACAACATTTATTTCCATCAAGCGTTGCATTGATTTTTGGCCTGGATCTTGTATTGACAATGGGAGAGTCTAGCACTCGGTAAAGCCGACTCCAGCAAATCCTCAAGACATTCAGTAGAGTTCAGCTCAGGACTGGGGATCAATTCATACATGAAACTGAATCACTATTTCATAAATTGAGCCTGGTGAATTGTATTGTCATGCTGGAATGTGTACTGGTTGTTTAAGAAATGAAAAGCTACACACTTGGGATACAAGAACTATTGCCGAGCATACAACGAGCCAGAAACATAAATCACTGCAATAAACATACAATTCTAGACTACTCAGTAGTTGCTTATTTAAATCCAAATGGTGACATTTTATTTAAAATGTTTTTTTTTTGACCAGGCAGTGTACATTTGAATGAGTCTACATATCTTAAATGTCAGCGTTTGTAAACAATGTGCCGTAGCATGTCTGAATATGACTCTGTGACTGGCATTGAACACTTCTCATTCTCTTTGTTTATCCTCCAGGACTGAGAAGATGCAGAGGCCGAGTCTGGAGTTACACAGAAAACAGTGGGCAAGTACATCTCTCGTTCAGAAGGTGCTGGTGTTGGTTCTGGAGACCAACCTACGGATGTTGGTGTGGAAGTTCTTCAATGCCATTCTTGGGTGTTTGATGCTTTTTGGACTGATTTATGTTCTTAACTGAAGCCATGCAACGGAGCTCAAAGCCACGTTAGAAGAAAATCCTGGATACAACAAGCTGTCGCCAAAGAACTCTTAAGCAATGACAATTGAGATGTCATTTTGAGATGTCAGATTTTGTACTTGAGTCCATTTAAGTGTTAAAAGTTTAAAATGTAGATGTTGAATGTTCCTTTCGTACTCATGCACTTCTAACATGTAAATACTATGCATGGAAAGTTGAATTAGGGATCAATGAAAGCTGAGAGTTGCATTCACACAGGCAATCAGGAAGCCATCTTGATTTATTGCACGTAGTTTAAGATCAAAATTAGCCTGTGAAAAAACACACGCAAGACATATTGCAAATAAAAGCCATGTTCATTTTCAAAGTAACATGCCGTGAATCAAAGCTGTTTAAATGGGATACACAAATCAAACCTTTAGAGGAAGATCTATTTTTGACTTAAATGATGACTCCATGCTGAGGATTTCTGAGAAATAAAAATTGGACACATTATTCCTAATAATGGCACATTGCAATCTATTTATTATAAAACTGTCAAAGCTTTCTATGCTCACTCACCTCCTCTCCTGCTTCCACAAAACTTGAAACGTGGGAAATGAGGAAGACAGAGAGGCTCGTCCCGTTTCAAGATCGTGTGACCATTCAACCACAGCTCGTATGAGGAATAAAGCTCATCGATGGACTGCCCTGGGAAAAACACACGGTTACTGCCGGACGGCTTCATGTCATTTATCTGAGACGTGATGTTAATGTGCAACGATGAAACTCACTCAGAATCAAGGCCAATCTGATTTTGATAAGATCGGTTAATCTCTCGGGCAAGGCAGGAAAGTGAAACCTACATCCTGCAAAGGGTCTGAGACAATCAAATGGAAAAACCAAAGCAATTCATTTTAAAATGAAAATGAAAGATAAACCAACACAAACGTGGAAAACACACACTAGTGTTCAAAAGCTTGGGGTCAGAAGAAAAAAATGAAGTCTCTTCTATTTACCAAAGCTGCATTTATTCATCAAAAATACAGGAATAACAGCAATAATACTGTGACATATTATTACAATATTAAATAACTTTTCTATGTGAATATATTGTACAATATAATTGATTGCTGTTGTATTTTCAGCATCATCTTCAGTGTCACATGATCTTCAGAAATCATTCTAATATGCTGCTCGAGAAACATTTCTGATTATTATCAATATTGAAAAATATTGCTGAGTATTTTTCTGGAAACTATGATACATTCAAATTTTCAGGATTCTTTGCTGAATATAAAAGAAACAGCTTTTATTTGAAAGATAAATCTTTTGTAGCATGTATATACTGTCACTTTGAATTCATTTAATGTATCCACAGTGAATAAAAGTATCAATTTCCTAAAATCTGTCTGACCCCAAGCTGTTGAACAGTAGTGTATGTCACGCTGATCTCACCGCAGCTCCTGTAGGTCACCGTAAGTCTTTCAGAGTCACAGACGGTGTGAACCGGCCACTGAGGATCCTGAGAGTGAACCCGATTCATCTGAACCATGATCAGAACCAGAACCAACCACATACTGTCACACGGTCGTGTCTTCATCTGACTAGCGTAGGTGAAATACGTGCTGGAACAGGGCAAGTTAACTTCTCCTTTAGGTCAATCGACTCAATGTCACACGTCACATGTTTCACTTCCCATCTTCAAGTCAATAAATCTATTCAACGTGCCCTGGAGCTACTTCCTAATGTCCAGTACAACAATATATAATGATTCATTATGTAAACTGCATTTGTAATAGTACCTAAATGATTACACTCAAGAAACGCATCTCATACACATGACCTCTAGTTTGAGTTTAACAGTTCATCTAAAAAGCATCACAATTAAATCATGCATCTAAAATGTCCAACTTCTCTTTTCCTTTTTAGTACTTTCTGTAATGAAATTAAAATATAATATTTCAGTTTCATTTTCCATGTCATTTTGGTTTGCTTTAATTCTAAATTTTAATTTTAATTATTATTATTTTTTGAATTACCTTTTGAGAAATAATGAATAGGTATAAAAGCAAATTCATTCTCTTCTTTTCAGATACAGCATTGTTTAGCACTGTTTATGCTGCTAGTAACACTTTTTTCTTTTATGAGGGATCAAGAGATGATGAGGAGAAAAAAAGGAAACATGATTTGGGATAGTCACAAGTTTGAACATAATATGGCTAAAAAAACATAACTATTTAGGTTTTATCTGCTGTGTGGACACTTTTGTCCTGCTTCTGAAAATAAAGAGACCTTAGAGTTCATAGGCCTACTTTTGACCCGTGACAAAAAATACATGTTTCCATTAAAGGACAATATTAACTTCTTTCTTTAATGGTACATGTACAATCATCATGACCCAAATAAACGAAAGAAATAAACAACACTCTTGCTTGTGTGACATTGCTTATAGCCTGTAACTCCTCCAGGGACATTTTGACAACATATGTTGAATTTTGGGGGCATTTTTGCTGTAAAACCCCAGTATTTTCTGACCCTGCATTCGATCTGTCCGTGAGATTCAAACTAATGTCTCTGGCGTTGTGTGCTACAGGAACAGGACTGCATTTAATGAAGGTACTTTGATGTAAGTAGGGTTTGTTTTGTTGTTATTACGTTAAAACAACATGGAATGAAAAATGACCAAAATAAAATTAAATAGAGAAATACAAATGTAAGGCTACAGTAAAATCTGTTTGGCTAACTGCATGTTAGTTTACCATATAAAGTGAAGATTACATTAGATGTAATAAGGCATGAACAGTATGAGTACAGTACAGTCATATGCAAGTAAACTAAAATCTGGCTGTTGGGAGTGAGTCAAATATTGTTGATGTTTTAAAGAACGTCTTTAGTAGTTCAGGTCACACATATGCATACACATATAGTCTATCCATCATATCTGCAATCATGTAAAATATATTTCACATATATTCAAGGATGAGTTGTTGTCGAAATGTCACTATTTGTTTGATTGAGAGATCAATCTATCATTTGTGTGAACTGCAGCTGATTGTTAATGATTTCTGCAAATCAGTTTAATTATTTTTCTTTATTCTCAGTTCATTTCATCTTAAAATGTATTGAGTATAAATCTTACATAAATGATTCAGTGGTCTTCAAAACATGTGAAAGACTGTTAAACTCAGTTAAACACTCCGTCAAACTCACCTCATAACATTAATACTGTAGGAATTACTACCATACTTTATTGTCATCATCTCATATGTTGTTGATGGTCTGAAATATGCCGCTGTCATCTAGAATCAGAAGCGAGGTCACAGATCTGTGTCAGACTGACCTGATCTTGGGATGCTGGTTCCATGGAGGTGTTTTCTCCAGTGAAAGAGGAAGTCCTGAGCCTATATTAATCAGAACGGGGCTCTTCATGGGTTCATCTGGCTGGAGCTTCTCAGCAGACCATCTCCTCTTCAACAGAGACGTGAGTTCAGCACTTTTAACGACTCTTTACATTATATACAAGGCAGTTTAGTTGTGGTTTGAAATGCATGACCTATAGCAGATAAACTTGTATACTCCTGCTATGCATTATAGCTGATGCTTCTTAAAGTTTTCTAAAGGATAGGGCTGTTCGATTCAGATATTTTTGGAACTGAATCTGATTTCTGGTTCTAGAAACTCCTAATGATTCTTCACTGTTGTTTTTCGATCCCGATTTTATTAAATTTAATATTTTTCAAAGCTTTGAAGAACTTGTTAACCTAATCTCACTTTGACTACATTCTGATATGATGACATTAGAGAAAATAATTAGTATTCATTGTTTGTTATCAGCATGTTATCAGCTTATTCTATTCACTTAACTTAGACACCTAGAACTAAGCCACCTTTGTGCATAAACGTCTGCATTGTGTGTTTTAGATGCAAAAATGCATTACAGGAAATTTTTCAAATCATAGGCTAATCAATATACGTCATTCAACATGCAGGATCACAGAATCAATCAGTGACTACAAAGCTCATTATCTTTAGTTAATGAAAGGTAATTCATCAGCAATATGCCTTCACAAATGCTGAAACATTTGTTAAGTGTTAAAATGCTGAAACATTCAAACAAATGTTTCAGCAGACATACCATAACACAACCAAATATGTATGTGAAGGGATAAAATAATGGCAGCAATAGTTTTTTGAATTATTCATTAAAATTAACTCTCCAAAAGAACCAGTTTGCAGTTAGCTCTATTGAACTGAAAAGGGCAACTTTTCCCACAACTTTTGGAATCGATTTCTTGCTTCCAAGGTGTTAAGAATCGAGAGTCTATTCATTGATTCCCAATGACTTGGAAGCAAGGAATTGATTTCCAACCTTTCCAAAAGGACTGTCTGTATGGCTGAAGTTTTCTAACATTAAAATCATCTTTCATCCAGGACAACGTCAAGACATTCTGTGCACATTATGTCACTTCTACCCTACCCCTCAGCCCTGGGAACTCCAACGTATTTCCATTGACAAATCAAACTCAGATGAGTCTATCCCACCTAAGTATGAGGCTTTTGATGTTCTGAGGCCCAGGGACCTTCAGATGAAGGTAAAGTCTTACCCATGTTTGCATTTATGCATGCCATTCTGTTCTTAAAATATTCAAACATTTGCCTCAGTTTGTGAAACTAAATCTTCTTATTTTTTTTTAACAAAAGCTGCAGGTCTCTCAGTATTGAGCGTTAACATGCGTGTAATGGAGAACAAAAAGACCACAACACAGACAAGTACAAGTGTTCCACCCTCATTGTGCGAGGAATAAAGAGTTCATTATCATCATCAAACTTGACCGGGCCTTCAATGCAGAGCAGGATGATGTGCAGATGGAGTTCCTGATTGGTGAGCCTCTGCATGTTGTTATAAATTGTAATACATGATAAGCTACATAAAGCATCTGTAATGAAGAAGCAGCATATGAAATATCTCCATAGCCTGGCACAGGTATAATCTGCTAAATCTGTTCACCACAGGTAGTTCACCTGATGAAAACAAGGGCACCTACATCACTGTGTCAACATAAAGGGCATTGGAAGGGTCGTGTGGTGGAAATACAAGGCAATGATGTGACAGTGGGCATAACACCTGACGCCAGCTGCATCATTGGCCGCTTCACCTTTGTAGCAGTTATGACTAATTTGGGAAAACAACACACTGAGAGGAACCTCGACACTGATTTATATGTGCTGTTCAATCCTTGGGACCCTGGTGAGTACGACTGTAACACAATGACAACAAACTTCGCAACGGACATTTGATAATTTCTACATTTGCTTAAGGCCATCACTGGACCATTATCAACTTATTACACATATTCTGACACATGCATATTGTATTGCTACCCAGCGGATCAAGTGTACATGGACAAAGAGGAAGACAGGCAGGAGTATGTGATGAATGATGTAGGCACTATCTACAATGGAGAATTCAACAACATAACCTCCCGTTCATGGAACTTTGGGCAGGTTGGCAGTAATCTGGAGATGTTTCTTCACATCAGGCATACCAAAAGTCCCCCACTGAGCTCATGTATATGTAGCATGATGTAACCTAGGTGTCTCCAATCCTGCTTCTGGAGGGCCACTTTCCTGCAGAGTTTAGCTCCAACCTCCTCAAACACACCTGCTTGAAAGTTTCTAGGGGTGTTTCTTAATCATAAAGCTGCATTCTAGTAAAGTTGCTTACCTTGGATGCCACATCATCATGCCATTGAAGCCCAACTCAATTTAAGTGAAATAAAAATGCATCAAGTATATCCTTTGTGTCTTTCACACATACACAAAGACCAAAAATTAGCCAGGATTGAACATGAATAATTTCATCTCATTCTAGTCTTCAATGCTGTGGAGGACTCTAGCCAATAGAAGCCTCAGAAGGACTGGTCTAGGAGGACACAGCCTCATAGGATGTAGCTTTACAATTGAAAATCATCCTAGAGTGACTTGCTCTTAGGCTGATGATCAACGGGCACATTTTGATCAACAGGCAACCAGGTCAAACACAGGGCCCACGACCAATTTAAATGATCCCGATAGAAATTTGTTACCCATTCTCAATGGGAAAGTGCCTGAGCAACACTGTTTTAAAAAATTTGCCCTGTGTATCATCAGCCTTAGACTCGCAAAATTCCCTAAGCACTTCCCTTAGGAATCCCTGCCACAATTTTGAGGTGCTTTGCACTTCGTCAAGTGGATGAGGGAAGTTTTTAATGGACAGACCCTCAACACCTTGACTTTGACTGAGGGAGCGAGGCTACTCATATGTACACTTCATGAAACTCTATATACCATAATGCAATGTAACACAGCAAATTGCACTTAATTGACCCATACCCCAATTGTAAATAATAGGATGTAAATTACAAATCATCACCACAGCATATTCCATCAACAAAGGCTTAGGACAATCCAATCCAACCTTTTGCAAGGGCTCTGCTTATAGTGGGCACTCATGCAACATAGCTATGAGGTACATCGAGAACTTTTACCAAAAGAAGGCAATTAGAAACATTTTACTGGATCACAGCCCGAGTAATCATTGATTAGCTTGATTAGCTGATGCAAGTGTGTTTAATTAGTCTTGAAGCTAAACTCTGCAGGAAAATGGCCCTCCAAGAACAGGATTGGACACCCTTGAGTTAACTTCCTATGTGATTTACTGTAGTTTGAAAAAGGGGTTCTGGATGCCTGCCTACTGGTAATGGATGCCGGCAAAGTACCACTACTGTTCCGTGGAAATGCCACTGAAGTAGTTCGGCAAGGATCAGCTCTGGTATGATTTCATAATAAGAATCAAAGTATGGACAATTCCATGTACACGTAACCATTTTATATTTGGTGGGATATTTTCAGATGAACGCCCAAGACGATGATGGTCTCATGGTTGGCAGCTGGACTGGTAAATACTCTGGTGGCACAGCACCCACTGCCTGGACAGGAAGTCCTGAAATCTTGCTCAAATATGCCAAAGAAGATTGTGAGCCTGTGTGTTTTGCTCAGTGCTGGGTGTTTGCCGGCGTGCTGAACACTTGTGAGTATGGCGATGGCATGTTCTATGGGGTGCCCGTTTAAAAATTCTCTTCATCATTCTACTCATTTTTTGCAACAACTTTTCAACCCCCCACCCAGTTTTGCGCTGCCTCGGGATCCCTACAAGGGTCATCACCAATTACTTCTCTGCTCATGACAACACGGGCAACTTGAAGACAGACATTATGCTGGACGATGAAGGGAAAGTGGACCGAAGCCGAACGAGAGATTCAATCTGGTGAGATTCCCTAAAAAAAGGTTATATCCAAGAGGTCCACAATTGTGTATTTCAGAAAATTGGTACCTAGGTTGTTATAACAAGGTGTGTTTAAATGGCAAGGTTTAATGCACAGATTAATGCACAATTTTTTTGTCCTATCTGTTTACATTTACTTAAAGCTGCAGTCAGGTGATGGATAGTTTATAGCCTTTTCTCACAGCAGTTGGAATAATTAAATGTATTATTTTGATGGCAGATTGTAATCCAGAAAGGAGTATGTTTTTATGAAACACATGTAAGTGACTGAAATTATATTATATTCCAGTTTTAATTGTGCATTTGATTATAGATAGCCTATGTGGGATTACACAAGTTTGGTATTTTAAATAGAACTAGTTCTAAGAAATAATAATTCACTTTTTGGGTTTCTTTATATGAAATTCGAATGGTGTGACAATTAGAGATTAGACTGTACAGAAATTAAAATCTACATGTAACACTAATATACACCTCATACATGTAGTCACGCAATGCTGATATTGTTAACGTTAACAAAGTATAGCAATACGAATAATTTGCACAGTCTGATGTGATACAAGCTAACTGGTCATTAGATTTAATAACCATTGGTAGTGCAAGTTATTGTTTTGCTTTTTTCCTCAGTTGGTCAGAACAAAAGTGGCAGACTTGTTATTTACTTGTTCTGATGACAATGTCAGGTGAAAATTCAGTGCAGTGACTGATAACCACACATCACACATTAGATTCATCCTCGCTGAGGAGCCATGTCGACACACAACCCATGTAAAGGGAATAATTCCCCAAATAACTGCAACATTTTCAAACAGAGATGGCGACAAAGATGCAAAACTTACGGACTAGAGCTATAAGACACGACTCGTGTCTCTTATCTGCGTTTACATGAATCCCCTCCCAAACTAGCACAATTCCACTGGTGATCCCTCTCAGGGACTTGGTTGACCCTTGTGTTTTGAACAGCTGTGAATGAAAATGATAGTTCACGTTGGGTGGTTATGATTATCCCACTTATGCCATGATCTCTTGCATGGATTAGTTAAAACTGTCATTGATGTTTGCAGTGCAAAATTTGGCTGAACGGATAAAATGAGGGTAGTTTGTGTAAGTTGTTTTATCATGACAGCCAGGTATAATAACAAAAAAAAAACAGTGAAATTATTATCAACTTGCGAAAATAAAATGCTGCTTTTAGTAGCAAAGATATTTCATTTATAAAATTAATGAGCCAGCGGCTCAAAACAAGGTACTGTGCTTCTGAATACTTAATAAAAGAAGCAGAGTTTCAAGATCTGCTTCATAATTTGACAAAGTAAAGTTTTCTTTGTTGGGAAATGGGTCTCCCTCGCCTTGTGATGGCCTGGAATTTCAATGTCAATCTAATTTATGTGTTTAGACGTGGTCAGATGTCCAGATATTGGATATGTATCTGATTGGATCTCATACGGATATTTGTGTTAACATGTGCAATATCTGATCTGTGTCATGTGAGTAAAACATGGATTTTTTTGTGTCAGTGTAAATGCATACATAGACACTGTAGGCTTTTCACTATTTAGGTGATATTCTTTGAAGCCAATATGATATTATTGTCAGGTTGGTTGGTAATATGTTTAGATGTAAATCTGTATTTCACAGGAACTACCACTGCTGGAATGAGGTGTACATGAAGAGGCTTGATCTGCCTGAAAGATACTCTGGCTGGCAGGTGGTCGACAGCACCCCTCAGGAGACCAGTGATGGTATGATCCTTGCCATGACTCCTGCCACATCATAAAAGTACCATAGAAGTACCTTTTTGACCCAAGTTTACATATGAGCTATTTTAATTGTTCCATACAGGTCTTTATCGATGTGGCCCAACGTCTGTCAATGCCATCAAAGAGGGAGAGCTCAGCTATCCGTTCGATGCAAAGTTTGTCTATGCAGAGGTATGTCAGTGTTCTTTGATGTTTTTACCCTGTAGATTTAATTAACAAGATATTAAAATCTTAGCTACATGCAAACGGACATGATACATTTTTATTTTTCCTGTCCTCAGATGAACAGTGATGTGATATACCATATGTGTGATAAGTCTGGAAAAATGAAGCTTATCCATGTAGACTCTGCGTACATGGGAAAGCTCCTTGTGACTAAAAAGACAGACTGTTGTGAATATGAGGACATCACGTCTACCTATAAATTCCCAGAAGGTACGTTTCATTCTTTACAAGTCTACAGAATAAAAAGGCAATATGGCATTTAGATCAGGAGAGTTGCATTCGAAGTAGCAATGTGATTCAAGTGATCGGCCTCTGACATGATTGACAATCTTTTTGTGAACTTCGAGAAGTCATGGTGGCTTACAAGAGCTCTTCCTGAGAAAAGATCATCCTTTAGGTGTTTGAAACTAAATTTGGACACGAGTTTTGGAGAGACTAATCATATTTTGGACTAGGAAGAGCCTTTTACCTTTCTTAGGTTGACATGCTTGACAGATTTTATATAATGAGCCTTGTTTCATAGAGCCTTTGTTCTCAACTTCAAAACTTGTCCCTTTTATACATGCACTTTTCATTTACTAATGTCTGTCTTGTTCTCTTAGAAAAACTAACACTAGCTCTTCTAATCTGTGGTAACACTTTATTTCAATAGTCCACTTTAGAGATTCTATAAACAGTAAGTAACTTTGCAACTACATGTCAACTAGCAGTCATTAGAGTATTAGTACACTGTCTGCTTAATAACTTCTAACACTATAATTTGATGGGTCCACAACATACAACATACTGACTATGAGAAACTTTGCAAGTATATGTCAACTTATTCTACTAACACCAAACCTAGAGTTGGTAGACATGTAGTTGCACATGAATGAAAATTAGTTACACAGTTAATTATAGTCAATAGAATGTCTAAAGTGGACTATCAAAATAAAGTGTAACCTAATCTTTTTGTATTCTATCTGTTTTCTTTTTATTTATTATACAATTGCCAAAATAAAAAGGCCTCTAACACTAGCTTGCTCTTTTCTATTTCTATTCTATCTGTTTTCTTTTTATTTATTATGTAATAAAAAAAACTTGCTACGTCTGCTAACTGAGACTTGTTTACATTTAGCAGACACTTTTATCCAAAGAAACTTACAGTGCACTCAGGCTATACATTTTTGTCAGTATGTGTGTTCACTGGGAAATTAACCCACAACCTTTTGTGTTGCTAACGCAATGCTCTACCACTGAACCACAGGAACATCGTTATAGCACATGCATACCATTGCTTTTTTGTTCATTTTGATTGTTTCTATTGTCCTCATTTGTAAGTCGCTTTGGATAAAAGCGTCTGCAAAATGACTAAATGTAAATGTAAACTTGGTCCAAATACATCTTAAAAGCCTTTAATGTTTATTTATGCTAGGTCATTTGATATTAACCTGTTGAAAAAAACAGTATATGCTGGTTTGGTATGCTCTGAAGCATGGCAGCTGGTTGGGCTGGTCTAAGATGGGACTTAGCTGGTCACAAGATGGTGAAAAGCTCATATACAGCTTATAACCAGCTCTGGATCAACTAAGGACCAGCTTAAACCAGCTTAAACCAGCTGCCATGCTTCAAAACATACCTAACCAGCATATGCTGTTTTCAACAGGTTAGATGGCAGTCAAAACTAAACTGTGTTGTGTTCTGGATTCTTGAACTACAGTTTAAAAACACAGTTGGTTTCAATGACACAAGCGCTCTCTATTGACACTTGCGAGACTCAACAAAGCCCTACAGTTATTTGATTATTCAACAAACAATAGTGCTTTGATAGTGCTTTGATTGGGAAGGAGTGGAAAATGCCAATATTTTGCTTTAAACCTTCCTGACTCTAGGAAGTCTCAAGGAGAGAGAGGCCATGCACATGGCAGAGCGTCGTGGAGTTTCTAGCAAGGACTACTTGCCACTCACTGAAGCAGGTGTGGATTTTGAGCTCCAGGCCGACACCATCAAAATGGGTGACAACTTCAATCTGACGCTGAACATTAAGAACCAGACCAGCCAAACCTGCAACCTCAGTATCATCATCACTGGCTGTGTGGTGTACTACACGGGTGTCACTAGCACAACCTTTATGCATGAAAACAAGTCTGTAGCTGTGGAAGCATCAAAGAGTGAGTCAGACACGAGTGTTTCTGTAAAACTGCTCATTATCTTGAGATCGAGTTATAACTCTAAGGAATTCTACAGAAAAAAGATCTGTTAACGGATTAGGTTACACTGTGATTATATTATCTTTACAGCGGAGTCCCTGACTATAGATGTCAAAGCTGTGGAGTACATGCCCTACCTTGTGGAACAGTCCAACCTGCTCGTGGTGTATGGGCACGTCGAGGAAAAGGACATCCTTTTCCACGATGAGAGTTGTCAGTCTTAGTCCTCCTGAACTCTCAATAAAGGTAGTAACCATTCTTAGGGGAACCCATGTGCAGGGGTGGGTATTCATTCTGAGTTCACAATTGGGATTAAAGGGATAGTTCACCCAAAATGGACAATTCTGTCATTAATTACTCACCGCCTTGTTTACATTCAGAGGAAAGCATGTGCATGTGTCGTGGTACTTTTCAAGATGGAGCTATGGTGACGTGGAGGAGAAGAATTGTTGAATAAATGTGTTATTTTTGTTTTCTTTGCACACAAAAGTATTCTCGTAGCTTTGTATAGTGCAGTTGAACCACTGATGTCACATGGACTGTGCTAACGATGTCCGTACTACGTTTCTGTGCCTTGATCGTGGTAGATCTCCTGCTGTCTATGTAGGGTCAGAGAGCACTTGAATTTCATCAAAAATATGTGTTCTGAAGACGATCAAAGGTCTTACAGGTTTGGAATGACATGATGGCGAGTAATTCATGACATTATTTAAATTTTTGGGTCAACTATCCCTTTAAATTTGGAAATATTTCAGAATATAATGAACATTCTGTCATAATTTACTCACCCTCATGTTGTCCCAAACCTGTGTTTATTTATTGACCAACTGATTTCATTCAAAGGACAATAACAGTCGAAAGTAACTCACTAAACTGGACCTTAATAGAACATAGTTTTATTGTTCATTACTATAAAACACAACTGCAACATTGAAAATAAATCTGGAATATTCCATACTTTAAATTTGACAACTTCAGGGTTTCAGTTTTCACAATCATTCTTTACGTTTTAATAAAAGTTGAGTTATGTTACATTCAATTTCTCATGCCAAGTTCATATTTACGAGTTGGGCAGTTGTAATTACAACACTTTTTCTACAAAAAAGTTGGCATTAAACAGTTATGACAATATTTTTTCCCTATTGTGGTGTATGAAATGTCTTCTAGAACAAGAACACTGTTGCATGGGACTTTTTCCATCAGGGATTGATTTGATTTCTTGAGAAATGTAATTTGCTATTGCTGCAGTCTCAGATGAATGAAAGGTTATCCTGCCAGTGTGCCAGTAAAAATGTCATCAGAAAAGAGATGTCAGTGCAAGAGGAAGATTTTTTATTAAAGATTATGATTTTAGGGGTCATTCGTGTGTGGAAAACGGCGGCTGTTCCTCCATCTTGCCTAAGATTTTAATGTCGTTACAGAAATAGTGAAGCTGATTGATTGGTTCTCTTCACATTGTGAAAAGTTGGGATATTTGCATCTTATTTGTATATTTTATTATATTTTCATGCAACATAATGAATGACTTGCATCCGAATCAACAAGATGGAGGGACGTTTGATAGGGAAGGGCATTAAAAAAAGAAGTAGAACAGAACTATGATGCTTTCTGCTGGCTTTTGTCACATTGCTTGCATCTGCTGTAGACAGCGTTTCAGGTCCTTTAGCAATAACTCAGTGACATCTGCTGGATGGGAGTTGCACTACAAAGACTATTTAGTTGAGTTTTATTTATTATTAGTCCTTATCTTAGTTACAATTGTCCAAACTTACCTTTATAATTGCACAAAGAGCTTTAAAACAATACCTGTTTGTTGCTGCTCTACATTATAATTGATCTACAGATGACTGGATCTCCTCGGGTTGGCAAGGAAGTCGTGGTCAGTGTGGATTTCCAGAATCCCTATAACTTCATCCTGCAGAAGATTCAGCTCCGCATTGATGGACCTGGTCTGATAACGACCAAACTGAAACGTTACAGGTAAATTATATTTATATCACACTGACAGGTGAAATAAAGCAAACGCAAATAGATGTTGCAATGACTACTACACATACCCATAAACACCTCCAGACATATACAAATACAAATAAAGTATTTATTTTGTATGCATTTACATTAAATCCATGTACTTATCTAATTAATTAATTATTTTTTCCGTGTGACTCCTGTTTATGTTGCGGTCATGAATGAGCATATATAGAAAACTAAATACACCTTTTGGCTGAATTCTCTAGATATTTAGTCTCTGTTGTGTGTGTTTGCACTTGCAGCCAGATATTACCTGGTGCCTCAGTGAAATATAAAGTGTCCCTGTTCCCTCGATCTCTGGGGAAGAAGGTGCTGATGGCGTGTCTAGACTGCCCTCTACTGAGACAGGTCACCAATCAGCTGGAATTTGAAGTAGTGCCAGACTACAGTGTGAAAGGGAACAATATAGAGAATAGACAGGGAACGTGGAACTGAAGAGAAAACACAATTGCAGTTCCATGTACCATTGCTTTGCTTCACTAAGCAAATATGTTTTTACCAAGAAGTAATTCATTAAATGTTACATCTCAAATTCCTCCTGATCACCCAAATTCATTTAAAAGAATAGTTCGCTCAAAAATGATGCAGACTCTCATTTTGTTTCCAAACCCTTATGACTTTCTTCGTTCTGTGGAACACAACATATATTTTGAACATTTATACAGGTTTGGACAACATGAGGGTGAGTTAATGATGACAGCATTTGCATTTTTGGCAGAACTATTCCTTTAAATCAGAAAGTGTTAGAACTATAATAAATAATGACATCAATTGAAATCCTTAGTCTGAAACATGGCTGACTTGGGGTGTTTTGTGTGTGTGTGTGTGTGGGGGGGTAACTAACTCACTATATTAATCACAATGTATTGTTGTTTTACTGTGCTCTAATGCCATGGACTATGTTGTACTAATGCAAATTAACAATAAATGTTTAGCATTAAAGCTTTTTGATGGATTGAATTATTTATTGCAATTTTAATTTGAACACAACACTCATATAAGCATTTAAGATGTATACAATTATTTGTAAGAACTGTGATCATTTAGCCTACTCACCTGATGTCATTCCAGACCTGCTTGATTGTATTTTCTTCTGTGAAACAGGAACAAAAAAACGTATTTAAATTTGTTTTGCGTTGAATGTATTGTACTGTTGCCTAACAATGCCCCAATTGTTCAGCTGATGAAATGTCTTTGCTGTGGATTTGCTTCACTTTGATATCCCACAATCCTGTGGGATGGATTGTAATTGGTCGTCTTTTATTGGTGGCTTGTTAAAACCTCTAAATCGAAATGGAATATATTCCAAAACACACCACAGGAAACCATTATTTCTAAATGGTTTTTGGTAGTTGATGGTTTGTAATTTTGTAATTTGTAATTGTGAGGTTAAGAATTTCTATTTTTATTTTCTAGCAGGGTTCGGTGGTCAGTGTGTAAATGTATGTTTATGTTCACATGACTTTTGCATGAAGACATCTACATTGGCAAAAATTACACACATTTTAAAACATAAATATTGCTAAATAAATTCTTAATTGACCATATGCACAGAGCACTATTAAGAACCTCCGCATAAAGATAAGCCTGCTCGTAATCTTCCGGTGAAGCTCATTTTATATGTGCTATAGATAGGTAGAGTCTCTCACAGAAACCTCTCCTGCTTCATTCTTATCAGAAACTGAGAAACAAAATAATTACAACACCGTAAATGATGATAGCGGAATTCACATTCAGTTTCATGTTATTAAAGAACATATCATTTTATATGCCGAGTCTGGTATTCCAAGGAAAGCACCCAGACAATGCTTAACTGTTTATGTCTGTTAGGCTAAACTCTCAAACCACATTGTAATGGTATTTTCCATAATCAATATTTTTCCTTCACAGCCATGAACACATTTTTGAAATCTTATAAAATGATAAAACCTTTATTATTTCTCAACTCTACAGTTGTGCAGTAAAATTCACTTTATCATGAAAATGACATTAAGAAATGTGCCAAAAGACTTTTTAAGATGAAATGAAATTAACGTTTTAACCAGAAGATGGCTGCAGAGGATCACTCATTGGCTGCAGCTGCCAGTGCAACTCTCTAGTTTTTCACATCTTGCTATTTGATTTATTATACAATACATAATATAACAAATTGCAGCACTTTATTGCATTGAAGTGTAAAGTGCAGCACGTCCAGGGGGTCACAAAGTCACTTGTCATTAAAAAAAAGGAAAGAAAAAGTCTAGATAACGGCCTATAATGCTGAATTATTTAAATATCTTTATAGTTAAATACAAATGGTATAAAAATTAAATAATGCATTCAATATTTTGAAATATTTCGATTTAATTTAATAACTACATTATTTAAGTGTTATCCAACACAGACTTGCTGCTGTAGTTTTGTTAGTCTGAATTTAGTCTGACTCACTTGATGCACATCTCTACTTTGACATCGGCTCGTCAGATGATTAATTTCATTACCACTGTTAATCATAGCACGCTCTCGCAGCGGATTCACTCATGTACATTCTTTTCACTCGCGTTTGTTATTCCTGAAACGGCATACATGGACGTTTGGTCCTCTTAGACAAAGAAACCTTTTCTCCAAATTGTGAATGGATTTGTAGAGAAACATAGCAAAGAGCTCCCTTACGGCACAGTACAGTTGATCGGAAATGACTGAGCTGGTTTATCTAAAACCAGGAAGTAATCGTGTATATGGTCAGAGATTATTTTACCAGGAGATGAGAGGGTCTGTATTATTGGAGAAAGCATAACGGTGCCGTAATAACCAATCACATTACAGCCTTGATGTCATTGAATTTCAGTCAGAGTTGTCTGACACTCAGTCATTTACAGATACCATAGGAATAAATGAGAAGTGCTGTAAACTGAATCCAACCTGTCGCAAAAGTCAGTGACTTCTCTTATAAAAAATTTTTTTTTCATGGTAAACTCTAAAAATAGTTAAATCCAAACGTATTGCTCAGTGTAAAACAAGTTGAATATTAGCCAATAGGCTATCAATTCATTAAATGTCGAGCTGTTTCCTCTAAAAAGTGAAGCCTCTCCTCCCCATTGACATCCATTCAAAAAAAGGCCTATTGTCTCCTTTCTGTTAGCATAAGCAGTTACGCTTTTTTGACAAATGGTTGCAGGCTTGCCTTCTATTGGCTTTAATATGGTCAATTACATTTTACTACTGGAAGCACTATCTGATTCCTCGTGAGGTGTAGTGGTGTAGCGTATTTTTCAAGTTGATATGTCCTAATCATGGTAAATATGATATGGCGTGAACACACCTTAAGTCTGTCCTCATATATATATATATATATATATATATATATATATATATATATATATATATATATATATATATATATATACCTACTTGAACATGAATGAGAACATTTCCATCCAAAGTTGCGAATTTGCACTTATGAGCAAAATTGGAATATCGCATAAAACATTTGCACCAAGTTAGGGTTAGGGGCACGAACCTTATTTTTGCCCTCAAAATAAGGGCACGAAGCTGCGCGTGTAACCCTACCCTACGGGATTTTAGAAAGAACGCAGAACATTCGATGTGCGAACTTACCACTGGGTGGATTTTAGAAAAGTGCCCAAAGTCTAGCGTGTGCACTTACCGTAACATGGATATTAGAAAGAACGCAGAACACTTGATGTGCGATCTTACCACTGAGTGGATTTTAGAAAGTGCCCAGAGTTTTGGCGTGTGCAATTATATATATATTTTGGCAACGTTCTATGGCTCTGGAGCGGAGAACTACTCATTCCTTAGAGTGAGAGGGAACTCAGACGCTCCGAAGGTAGCGGCATGCTCATAGATGACCCTCTATGGTGAGGGGAGCAATGCTAGCTCGACCAGCAAGGCGAGCGACCTATCACAGAGCTCTGGGGAGCGGAGAAACCCAGACGCTCAGAAGGGAGCGGCATGCGCATAGGTGACCCTCTAGGTGAGGGGAACAATGCTAGCTCTACCGACAGCGAGCTCTGGAGAGTGGAGAACTCATTCCTTAGAATGAGAGGGAGCTCAGACGTGCAGAAGGGAGCGGCATGCTCATAGGTGACCCTCTATGCTGAGGGGAGCAGTGCTAGCTCTACCAACAACGAGCTCTGGAGAGCGGAGAACTCATTACTCAGAATGAGAGGGAACTCAGACGCTCAGAAGGGAGCGGCATGCTCATAGGTAACATCTGTGGGAGAGGGGAGCAGTGCTAGCTCTACCAATGAGGAGCTCTGGAGAGCGGAGAACTCATTTCTCAGAGTGAGAGGGAACTTCAGACGCCCAGAAGGGAGCGGCATGCTCATAGGTGACCCTCTATGGTGAGGGGAGCAATGCTAGCTCGACCAACAAGGAGAGTGACCTATCACAGAGCTCTGGGGAGCGGAGAACTCATTCCTCAGAATGAGAGGGAAACTCTGACGCCCAGGAGGGAGCGGCATGCTCATAGGTGACCCTCTAGGTGAGGGGAGCAATGCTAGCTCCACCGACAGCGAGCTCTGGAGAGCGGATAACTCATTCCTCAGAATGAGAGGAAACTCCGACGCCCAGGAGGGAGCGGCATGCTCATAGGTGACCCTCTATGGTGAGGGGAGCAGTGCTAGCTCTACCAATGAAGAGCTCTGGAGAGCGGAGAACTTATTCCTCAGAGTGAGGGGACTCAGACGCCCAGAAGGGAGCGGCATGCTTATAGGTGACCCTCTACGGTGAGGGGAGCAATGCTAGCTGGACCGATAAGGAGAGCGACCTATCACAGAGCTCTGGGGAGCGGAGAACTCATTCTTCAGAATGAGAGGGAAACTCAGACGCTCAGAAGGGAGCGGCATGCTCATAGGTGACCCTCTAGGTGAGGAGAGCAATGCTAGCTCTACCAACAACGAGCTCTGGAGAGTGGAGAACTCAATCCTCGGAATGAGAGGGAACTTAGACGCTCAGAAGGGAGCGGCATGCTCATAGGTGACCCTCTAAATGAGGGGAGCAATGCTAGCTCTACCGACAATGCTCAGAAGGGAGCGGCATGCTCATAGGTGACCCTCTAAGGTGAGGGGGGCAAGGCTAGCTCGACCAACAGGAGAGCGACCTATCACAGAGCTCTGGAGAGCGGAGAACTCATTCCTCAGAATGAGAGGGAACTCGGATGCCCCGAAGGGAGCGGCATGCTCATAGGTGACCCTCTATGGTGAGGAGAGCAATGTTAGCTCGACCAACCTGGAGAGCGACCTGTCACAGATATTTGGGGAGCGGAGGACTCATTCCTCAGAAGGAGAGGAAACTCAGATGCTCAGAAGGGAGCGGCATGCTCATAGGTGTCCCTCTAGGTGAAGGGAGCAATGCTAGCTCTACCAACAAGGAGAGCGACCTATCACAGAGCTCTGGGGAGCGGAGAACTCATTCCTCAGAGTGAGAGGGAACTCAACACTCAGAAGGGAGCGGCATGCTCATAGGTGACCCTCTAGGTGAGGGGAGCAGAGCTCTGGGGGAGCGGAGAACTCATTCCTTTAGAATGAGAGGGAACTCAGACGCCCCGAAGGGAGCGGCCTGCTCATAGGTGACCCACTATGGTGAGGGGAGCAGTGCTAGCTCTACCAATGAGAAGCTCTAGAGAGCAGAGAACTCATTCCTCCGAGTGAGGGAACTCAGATGCTCAGAAGGGAGCGGCATGCTCATAGGTGACCCTCTAGGTGAGGGGAGCAATGCTAGCTCTACCGACAACGAGCTCTGGAGAGCGGAGAACTCATTCCTCAGAATGAGAGGGAACTCAGATGCTCAGAAGGGAGCGGCATGCTCATAGGTGACCCTCTAAGGTGAGGGGAGCAGTGCTAGCTCGGCCATCAATGAGCTCTGGAGAGCGGAGAACTCATTCTTCAGAATGAGGGCACTCCTGCGCTCAGAAGGGAGGCATGCTCATAGGTGACCCTTTATGGTGAGGGGAGCAATGCTAGCTCGACCAACAAGGAGCGCTCCTAGCCTGGATCTAGTATCGACAAGTGAGATAATCACTGTGATAGCCGATAGCTTTTAGAAATGGATCGTACTCATCCATTGGTTCCTGCGCATGAAATTAGTCCTGGAGCAGGAAGTTTCCACCTAACCTCGGTCAGGTGGAGTTTACGGTGGTTACAGGGGAATTAGAGAGGAATAAGAGGGCAGATGCCCTCCTAAGGGAAAGGAGTAGATGTCTTACTCTGGTCTGGTCTTACTCTTACTCTAGTGTAATTTAGGACGCCTCGTCTGGAACACCTCCCTCAGGTTTTGCCTCTCTTTGACCCGCGCCTCTCTCTAGCCCTAGCCGCAGGCGGGGGAGGGGCATGAGTCGCGAGACTAGCCTTCTGAGCCCATCTCTGATCCCCAGACCGAGATGGGCTAGGACCCCTGGTTGTTCGGGCTCAGACCTAGACTTTATAGAAAGCCTTACCCAGGTATTTCAGCAGATCAGTCTGGTACACCTGAAGCACCGCCATAGTGTGCAACGAAGCGACGGTCTGACCTGCTGCTGCATATACCCTGCCATTTAAGCAAGATTCAGGGCTTAGATGGCAAGGAGGGAGCAAGAGGATGTCTCACCCACAGAGATAGCTAGCTATCGTCTCTTGCACAGGGCATCCTCATAACCATTTTCACGCATCCCCTCAATGTCAGCATAACTAGTATGCTGAAAACTATGAATACAAGAAAAATTGCTTTTTCCACTCCTTCTCAACCCCCACATGGAGATTTAGGGAGAAAGCAAGGCTCGCTCGAGCTGGGGGTTTATGGCCAGAAAGATTATTCTATGGTCCATAACCTCCAATAACTCGTCATATGCAGTGCAGGAGGATTGAGAGTGTTCAGTCTCAACTTCCTCGCCCTCAAACATCTCCTGCTCTTCCTGGGCATAACCCAGCAGAGCACTAGCCGCTGAATCTGATGATGTCAGAAAGATCGCATTGTCACAATCCAGCAGCTCCAGAAGAAGAGAATCATGTATTCTCCCGGCGCCCTTATATTGTGGTCGCGCCGGTAGTGACGTCATAGGCTGTCGCCGGCCAACAAGTGGTGTTTTTATATATGTATGCTTCAGGCACGGGTCACGCTGACGGCGTTCCCCATAGCGACCCCTAGGGGACGCAGTTCGAAGTTCCCATGAAGGGGAACAAAAACAACAAAAACAGTAGGCCTAATTCATTAATAATAAAACATTAGCTCAGCATTACATGTTAATGATTGTTATTTTATGATTGTTTTGTTTGTTTGTAAATGTGGACTTTTAAAGAAAAAAATATATATAAAAAAAGAAATATATATATACTGTATTTAAAATCATTTTAAAGATACAAAGAAAATCTGATTTGAAAAATTCATATTTTGAAACATTGGAATAAGATATTATAATAATTGAATATGGCTTTACAGTAGAAGTAGCAATAATAGGTGTATTTGATATGATATGATTAATGCAATATTTTAAATATAATGGTTTTATTATAAATATTTACATTTACATTTATCAGACGCTTTTATCCAGCGACATAATTTTTTTAGTCATTATGTATGTTCCCTGGGAATTGAACCCACAACCTTTTGCACTGTTAACGCAACTTGATATTATAAATAATATTAACTAGGCTTGTTTGAATCTATGTCATGTCAAAGTCAGACAGTTATTTATTATTTAGCCCCAACATTGTTTCTTTTTTTACCCCAAATATCAAACCTTGAAATATTCTTTAGTTATGGAAAAAAATACGACTTAATTACCTCACAAAACTAAAATAATGAATAAGACCTTTGTTTCAAAATATCCCATTTGCTACATAAATCTTATAAAAACACTTAAATATGCCTATTAGCAAAATCAAATTTGCGTTGCTGCTTGTGATGAAGTCACTGATCAGTCAAATTTGTAAAACAGGAATGTTTAAGAAAGAGTTGTGGGGAGTTTTTCTTTGCACCATCTACTGGTTCAGAGGATAACAAAATGAAATGCACCTTTAACCTTTGTGAGATTTTATCCATGCTGTACCCTACTTCTCTCTGTTAAAGGGAAGCCAAGGTTTACACAAATACACACCTTGTCATAATTTACTCACTCTCATGTCATTTCATTCATAAACACACAAGTTTGGACCAGGGCTGTCGACCTCCCAAAAACTTTTTTTTTTCAAAAAAAAAAGATAGGTGAAGCAGTCACCTATCTGGTATCACTTATTAGTTTGTAATTTCTCGGCAGGAGTGGAGAACAAGTTGTCCATGTTAATCATGTTCTCACACAAGAAAACTGATTTCCGTGTATGTGGTTTTTCAAGGAAACTATGTAGATTTCAGCTGGCAAAATCAGTCAGACTGTAGAAAGAAGAAGAAAATGTCCATGTAGTTGTCTATGTTTATTGCAATCCTCACAGTTTCATTTCATCAGTCACTATGGAACATGCTGCGCTACTGCTGCTCATCAGCTTAAGCATTTCTGTGCTGGGTCCAGCCGTAAGTTTCTATGGGTCGTCTATGACCTTCATGCTTGGAAATAGATATACGGATGGAACAGTAGAGGTACGTGCAGGTTAATACATAAAAACTAAGTTAAAGTTAATGAATTGTCATTCAATCTCTTTCGTTGAATGACAATTTGTGTTTGTTCTGTATCAGTTATTTTACTTGAAATTAAACATAACTGAGAACGTCTCAGGTTCCACATGTAACCATGGTTCCATGAGAATAGGGAACGAGGCACTGCGTCCTCTAGAGGGCGCTATGGGAATGACTTCAATGTGACCGGTGTCTGATGCATTAATGAAAAAATGACAATGAACTTGACATTGGCAGGCGGCAGCTAATGACGTAAGCGTCTGGGGGTATAAAAGAGAACCTGTGTAACATGTCATCCTCTTCTTTGTAAGGAATGCCGAAGTATGGGCTAATCAGAAGCCGTTCACAGCAACTGTTAAAGTATTTAAACTGCTTTCCCTAAGCGTTCCCTTTCGAAAGGGAACTCCACGCTGCGTCCTCTAGAGGGTGCTATCAGAACGATAAACCGACGCTACCATGCTGAGGGATGAGTGCTCAAATACTGGATTCCCTAGGTCAAAGACTCAGAGGAACATCATCCTTGCCCCAGCAAATAACCGTGGCCAGAGCCTGAGCCAAAAGCCTCCTATAGGCAAGCTCAAAAGCACACCACATCATAGACTAGCTCACCCACCAAAGTATGGAACTCTAAGAGTGGAGGTCTCAGCATAATGACTCTCTAATGAGCGGAGACCTAGCTACACCCAATGCTGGAGACAGATAGTGAGGCTCAGAAGAAAGACTTCCTTAACGAAAGGAAGCCTAGCAACACTCAATCCTGATAGGGGAACTCTTAAGAGTGGAGGTCTCAGCATAACAACTCTCTAAAGCGAGAGCAGACCTAGCTACACTCAACGCAAGAGGCAGTTAGTGAGGCTCAAAAAGAGCCTATACTCATGTTATTGCCAAAGATGGTGTTCTGAAGAGAGGAGGCCTCAGCAAGATGACCCTTTAAACTGAGAGGAGGCCTAACAACACTCATACCTAATTGAGTCACTCTTAAGAGTGGAGGTCTCAGCATAACGACTCTCTAAAAATGAGAGGAGTCCTGACTGCACTCAGCGCAACAGACAGCTAGCGAGGCTCACAATCTGCCTAAGCAGAGCTCTGCTGAGCGGAGGCTTCCACAGAATTACTCTCTTAAACGAGAGGAAGCCTAGCAACACTCGATCCTGGTAGGGGAACTCTTAAGAGTGGAGGTCTCAGCATAACAACTCTCTAAAAATGAGAGGAGACCTGACTGCACTCAGTGCAACAGACAGCTAGCGAGGCTCACAATCTGTCTAAGCGGAGCTCTGCAGAGCGTAGGCTTCCACAGAATTACTCTCTTAAACGAGAGGAAGCCTAGCAACACTCGATCCTGGTAGGGGAACTCTTAAGAGTGGAGGTCTCAGCATAACGACTCTCTAAAAATGAGAGTAGACCTGACTGCACTCAGCCCAACAGACAGCTAGCAAGGCTCGCAATAGAGCCTACATACTAGTAGTGCTGCCTAAGCGGAGCTCTGGAGGGTGGAGGCTTCAGCAAAATGTCTCTCTTAAACGAGAGAAAGCCTAGCAACACTTGATCCTGGTAGGGGAACTCTTAAGAGTGGAGGTCTCAGCATAACAACTCTCTAAAGCGAGAGCAGACCTAGCTACACTCAACGCAAGAGGCAGTTAGTGAGGCTCAAAAAGAGCCTATACTCGTGTTATTGCCAAAGATGGAGTTCTGAAGAGAGGAGGCCTCAGCAAGATGACCCTTTAAAATGAGAGGAGGCCTAACAACACTCAAACCTAGTTGAGGAACTCTTAAGAGTGGAGGTCTCAGCATAACAACTCTAAAACAGGAGGAGCCCTGACTACTCTCAGCGCTAGAGGCAGCTAGTGAGGCTCATAATAGAGACCATATACTAATAGTGCTGCCTAAGCAGAGCTCTGAAGTGAGGTGGCTTCAGCAGGATGACTCTCTAAAACAAGAGGAAGCCTAGCAACACTTAGCCCAAGTTGAGAAGCTCTTTAGAGTGGAGGTCTCAGCATAACGACTCTCTAAACGAGAGGAGACCTTACTACACTCAGTGCTAGAGACAGCTAGCAAGGCTCACAATAGAGACTACATACTAGTAGTGCTGCCTAAGCAGAGCTCTGGAGAGCAGAGGCTTCAGCAGGATGATTCTCTTAATGAGAGGAAGCCCAGCAACACTCAATCCTAGTAGGGGAACTCTTAAGAGTGGAGGTCTCAGCATAACGACTCTCTAAAGCGAGAGGGGACCTCGCTGCATTCAATGCCAGAGGCAGTCAGTGAGGCTCAAAAAGAGCCTACATACTCATTACTGCCAAACTTGGAGTTCTGAAGTGAGGAGGCTTCAGCAGGATGACTCTCTAAAACAAGAGGAGATCTGACTACACTCCGCGCTAGAGACAGCTAGCGAGAGGAAGCCTAGTAACACTCAGCCCTAGAAGAGGAGCTCCTAGGAGTGGAGGTCTCTGCATAACAACTCTCTAAAACGAGAGGAGATCTGACTACACTCAGCGCTAGAGACAGCTAGCGAGGCTCACAATAGAGCCTACATACTAATAGTGCTGCCTAAGCGGAGCTCTGGAAAGCGGAGACTTCAGTAGAACATCTCCCTAAAACGAGAGGAAGCCTAACAATGCTCAATTTTCTTTAAAACTAGAGGAAGCCTGGTAACACTCAGCCCTAGACGAGGAGCTACTAAGAAACTGTAATCTAAGTATAGAATCTCCTCAAAAGGAGGGGAGTGCTACCAGGCTCAACAACAGCTGATCAGGGAGGCTTATAAAGAGGGCCTTACAACCTGACATAGCTGCAACAATTTTTCCCCTCTCCCTAGGGAGAAGAGTGCTTAGCATAACTCTCTTAGGTAAGAGGAGCACAAACCATGCTCAACCTAAAAAGTACAATCGATATCATTCATTTTACACAGTTCCTATTCTGTTAACAGATAGAAACAAAAAGGAAATCTGAAAGAAAAAGCACTCCTCGACAGACCTCCTTCCATGCCCCGTCTACAATCCCGTAAACAGTCTGTCAAACTGCCTCGGCAGCCGTGAGACCTGAAACCACGGGTTACTCAAACCACGAGGTACTCAATTCTCAACTTTTTTTAGAGAAATCAAGCATCCGAGGCATACTTAACGCGATCACTTCCTGCAGCGTGCATTTAGCTCCCCCGAGAGCAACACACACTCTGTTCAAACACTAAATTCTTCAAGAATCAGGAGAGAACAAAGACTGCCAAGAATACATCGCATTAAGCTTGTTCAACTCCCTCGAGAAGGAACTCGCTCGTGCAAACGCTGACTAAAACTTGAGTAAAACTTTACGTCTCCTGGTAGTAGCCATGGGAATGCAAACAAGAGCACATACTATTCCCTCGTGAGTCAAATACATGTGGTTCCGTACACAAGGTTTCTGCTTGAAGACAAAGAAGAGGATGACGTATTACACAGGTGCTCTTTTATACAGCCTAGATGCTTAAGTCATAGGCTGCCGCCTGCCAATATCAAGTTCATTGTCGTTTTTTCATTAATGCTTCAGACACCGGTCATACTGAAGGCGTTCTCATAGCGCCCTCTAGAGGACGCAGCGTGGAGTTCCCTTTCGAAAGTGAAACTGAATCACTTATTGATTTTTTAACTCAATGTCTTAAGTGAAACACAAAATAAGTTATTTAGAAAATGTCTCAGTGAAAGTCCAAAGTTGTTTTGAATACATTCTTTATAATATTTCGGATGGCTTATTTGCAATTGTGCAGAATAAACACAAAGTCTGTTGTATGTGTGCCTGGCAGATGCACTTTTATTACAGAGAGTCTGGCAAACTGCCATGTGATCCTCAAGTCTCATGGGTCTGTGATAGTGGCGACTGCGGCAATCTCACATATGCAGAACCTAACATAACGGATCAGTACCACTCGGTCAGATCCTCTGGTGCCAGTCTGAGCGTCACATGACCACCACTGTCAGTGGTGATGAACCCTTCACACTGAGGTAAGCTCAATTAAATAATTTCTTCCATTGTAAAAACTTAGTATGTTTTTTAAAATACTTACTAATATACTTTATACCTAATATAATATTAGATCTAGGGGGGAACTGAATGTAATGTTTTCAGAAACTTAATTGACACTGCAAAAAGTTGTAAACTTTGATTGTGACCTTAAAGAGCTATTCAAACCTTATTTTACCCATAAAATGAGTTCACTTTTAAGGTAAACTCTGTGCCCCATCATGCCGTTGATGCTATGGGGACTCCTTCAGTGTGAACGGTGTCTGAAGCACCTGTGCAAACATGCCAATTTTATTGTGAGCATTTCTCTTTAAGGTTTTTCCGTTGCCGTCTTGCTCTTTTCTCTATAGATGAGAGTCAGGCATCATGGGGATCGCAGAATAAAGTTAGCAGAGGAACTTTAGAAGGGTGTTTCCCTTTTTCAGGTTTCAATCACTTAATTCAATATTATCTAATGTCATATCTGGAAGCTCGCACTATGACCTCTTTTTTCTATCAGACTGAGAATCCATTACTGATCTGGTGAAGATCAGGGAGAAGCTGTGGTCAGCATGGAAGTGGACAGTGCATGCCATTGATCATTCTATAGCTGCCATGATTAATCAGAGAAACATCTGTGGCTCAGTCTCTCATGAATCATGGAAAAAGTTAAAAGGTCTGTCTCCTTGAAGCCCCAATTATGCCTCTTAGCCTATTTGGCAGTGCTGTTGTAGAGAGCAGTGTCCTACACGGGTCCCAACCCTACCTGACCCATTTGACACAAAGAGTGCAACCCAAACCGCTCTCATATTAAATACATCAGGTAGGCAAAAATAAATAACTCCTGGGCATTGATGTTATTATCTTGCACGTGTTGTAATCACAGACACAAAGGCAGCTTAAGTTCAATGATAGTATCTACACTGCAAGAATTAATGGGTACCTCTGGTAGAGAGGTTTCAGGAGGTTAAGACGCAATCGATGGGTTTCCAGAAATAAATGTCTCGCCACATCCAATGCCCATCCCCTTTCGGAGGATTCTGGGATGCAAGTGTTGTTAGGTTAGTAGATTCCCCAATTCAATACATTCGGTTGTTTTCTGCAAACAAACCACACCAGAGCTCAGAGCAAACGATTCCTTCCATCAAACATGTTGAGAGCGAGATTGCGGTGCCTGCCTTTGGTCATGGCAGCATATGGCACTTGCCTAGATCCTGTAGATCACAGAGAGAGGTTTGTAGAATCTGTTCATTGCTTGGTGGATGTCTCTTTAAATGCGAATGAGCTGCTGCTCCCCACCCCATCTGTGCACCTTGGATATTCTGCCAAAAAATATCTATCTGGTTTTGATTATGTCTATTGCACTAAAATCATGCATTTTACACCATATTAGTTTTAACTTCTGATTTAAACTTTGTACACATCGGAAGCACATGCACAGAAAGCAGCTGTCACACGGCATATGAGTACTAAACTAAGTTGTCTTTCATGTCTTATTGCTCTTAAACTGTCAAATGCACACAAGTTTATTTTAAAAACACACGAGTTACCAAAACAGTTGTTTATGTCTGTGAAGTAGGGCTGTAGTCAAGTCCACCTTTGTCGAGTCCAAGACAAGTCCAAGTCCAAAGAGGTTCGAGTCCGAGTCAAGTCCAAGTCCAAAGAGGTTCGAGTCCGAGTCAAGTCCGAGTCCAAAGAGGTTCGAGTCCAAGTCCAAGTCCAAGTCCAAATGAGACGGTCAAAACAGAGAAAGAAAAAAATCTTCTTCAAAACCACATACTTAATTATTGATAATTTATGTGATACGAGAGACGGCATATCTTCTATTCTAATATAATAATTTAGCATTATTGTTTGTAATGATTTAAAGCATGTGCAGCAACACTGTAGGATAAAATTAGGCTATTTTATTTATCCTCCTGAGACCCAGCTATGGAGTTGTGTCTCTGTAGTGGACATTCTATTTTAGTGAATTTCTCTGAGACCTCACATGTCACAGTTATAAGTCTGGATGTCCTGTACAGAGCACATTCAGGGCTTTATAGAGATACTAAAGGTTTTTTAAACCCTCTCATACGCCTTTAAAGATGGCTATATTTAATTTAGTGAAAAATTGTACATCCTTATGGAAATATGATTATATTCTGTAATGTCTTTTAAATCTGAATCATTTTCAGATTGTTTGTCATAAAGCAACATCTCAGGAAAATGTTATGGGTTTTCAAATATAACTTCCTGTTATGAAACAGGACATCATTTCATACATGTTCAATGTAGAGGACACCAGGACTAAAAGCATGTTTATTATGCATTTTGGGAGACAACAATTGAATAGGGAAATAAATTATATATCAGTTTGCTTATGAAATATCATATATTATTATGAAAATCTGGCCATGTATTACTCCCATTATGATTTTTTTTTCAACATTCTGTCCCAACAGCAACACATTAATAAGCAAATTAGATATAGTGTATAGGTACACTATGTTTAATGGGAAACCAGTTTATGGAATTTTTACACACATATTGCATAAAACAAAATGGTATATCAAATCATTTTGTTATACATTTTAAAACATATTTGAGAATCATCCTTAAACAAAGTTTAGTATAAAAAAATCCTGAAACCTAAAAATTTATTTGGTGATTTAAAAAAAACTCCCATTGATTTTGCCGTTTTCTATTCATGCCATTTAGTCCTTGTATCCTCTACAGAGGACATATAATCAAATATGAATAAAATAGTTTTTTAAAAAAAAAATGTTTTTTCTTATGGTCTAAACTATGTAATGACATGAAAACTTTTTTTTTTTTCAGGAGGATATTTTAGGTTTAGCAATTTCACTTATATTTGACCAATTCTCGATTTTGTAAGATTTTATCTAGTCAACTTGAAAATGTAACTACAACATGATTCAAGAAACTTTCTCTTTATTAACCCTCTAGTTAAATAATAGTATATTCTAATTGCACCACACATGACGTTGTCTTCATGATGTAAATGTTAAACAAATCACTAAATATCTTTGCAGAAAAGATGAACTACAACTACATCTTGTACAAACTTATATTATGCATATTAGGCTATATGTTCTGAAATAATACAAGACAAATGCTCAAAAAAACTCAAGTAATTCCAATTCAAAATGACTGAAGGTATAACACCTAGAGTGCTATTATTAACTATAAAGGCTCTGTAAAACAATGAACAGCAGTTCTCAGCCTGTCACCCTGATGCAAACCTCAACTCAAATATCAGACCTACAGTAGTAGTTCTTCACGGGTTTTGTATTCAATTACGCTGCTTTTCCATTGTTTTTTCTATGTAAACATGGACGCGTTTGACTGTTGCGCTCGCGTCTCTTGCAGCGTCTCGTGCATGAAACGGCTTTCTAAAAACGCGGCACTCTAGTTATTAAAAGAGGTTTAACTCACATTTTGTTGTATTTTTCCTATTCCACTGCCGTGTCAACACAAAAACACACTCTGTGTGAAGGGCACCTAGAGAGCATCACACGTGAGCGATTAATCATGTGACATGCGGTTGGATTGTTCTTTTCTTTACTGTTATTATCAAAGTGTCTAATTCTAGCGTTTGGTAATATTTCTATTCAAAATCACGATTCCTCGATTTATAAAATCTAATTGTGGCAAAACATTAAATTCAATTAATCGATACAATCTGATAAATCGCCCAGCCATTGCCACAGTGTTTGCTTATTTTTTACTTTATTTACGTTTTTGTGTAATTTATTTTATTTTACATCCAGTTGTATTCCGTGCCTCCAGGCTTTATTCGGTTTTGCTCATATTCGTTCTTTTTCTTATTCATTTGGTGCCACGCTTGATGATTGTCAGTTTTGGTTTTTACATTTAAACATTTTGCAAGTTTGTCATTTTATATTAGGCTTATAGCATGGTAATGGTGTATTTTTATTCGTTTTGTTAATTAAAGTCCCATGTTTATTGCAGAAAATGTGTCGTTGTAAGACCTGAAATGAAAGTGAAAGCAAAATGCGCACGGGCATTAATAAGGTATTTAAAAGCGAAGGAAAGTGAGAGGGAAAACTCCAAAGAACTTTGTACAACCAAACTGTATAATGCATCTTGCCGACAGCGTGTCTGTGGCCAAAATAAAGATAATTTATGCCTCCACGCAGCGCGCACACTCATATGACGCAGTTGTGCATTTAACAGGCGACCAATGACAATGCCCGTTCTAGATGGACCAATGACAATGCCCGTTCTAGATGGACCAATGACAATGCCCGTTCTAGATGGACCAATGACAATGCCCGTTCTAGATGGAGTTAAACCAATGGCAATTACATTACCCATTTGGAACAAGCGAGTTTTGTTTTGAAAGAGAAAAAGCATATATTGCTGGACTCGGTCGAGACCAACTTGAACATTTGGCGAGTCCGATGACCAAGTCCGAGACAAGTCCGAGTCCAAATACCAACGAGTCCAAGACAAGTCCAAGACGATAGAAAAACGTCTCGAGTCCGAGACCGGACTCGAGTACTACAGCCCTACTGTGAAGGTAAACAGCTGGGAAAGAAATCACAGGTTTATATTAGATCTGTGTGGCAGCAGCATAATATACAGTAAATAAATTAATAAATCCACTGCTCTTTTTTCTCCTCTGAGGCTGGGACTCTAAATAGTGTAAATAGTGTTCTGTGCTCATCTGTATAGCCAAATACAGAACAGTAAGCATGGTTTTATATAACTTTTGCCATTGTGTTAGAACTGGTACAACGCTGTCACCTGCAAAAACAACATGATGGTGCTATGGGTGGAAACGTGCAGATTAAGTTGTGGTAATATTATAATAAGATCCCCTTTCTATATCACAAGGGAGCAAAATCTGAACAGGTTGTTTTTTCTCAAGCTTGTAGAGAAAGGCTTACCCCCCCCCCCCCTCCCCCCTCCCACTCACATTTTCTTGTTTGGTAGATGCACCAGGCACTTCGAT
Source organism: Gymnocypris eckloni scoliostomus (assembly GCA_027564155.1). Lineage (NCBI taxonomy): Eukaryota > Metazoa > Chordata > Actinopteri > Cypriniformes > Cyprinidae > Gymnocypris > Gymnocypris eckloni. The sequence continues at coordinate 62,988 of CM050436.1, forward strand.
TATAGCACTTAAACACAGAAAATGTCAGATTTTCATAATATGTCACCTTTACGTTTACCCTCCATGGATTACGGAGTTATATTGTACTCATTGCACTGTGTAAACCGGCTTCGACCTAGAGTCCTTCACTTGAGGCCTAATCCAGTCCTTGGCTTCTGGTAAGGGTGGTTCTAAAGTAACCTTTTTCCATACTTGAAATATAGTCATGTTGTGGCAATATTATGTGGACAGACCTCGATATTGACGATTCTACAAAGAGCGTCTTCTGTTAGGATTAGGGTGGACATATGTGCCATTCATACGGGACACGTCCTGGCCAGGATTTTAATATTGCCTAAAACATTGCCTAAAACAAGTAGTTTGACCATTAACATGCAGGTATTGTACATAATCGATCAATTGTGGTGCTGCGCAAGTGAGAAGGTGAGATCTGCAGAGAACGATCAAAGTAATGCAAATATGCGCACGCGTTTGTTCGTTCATTTAACTTGAAGTGTTGCTGTGCACCGATCAAACAAGACACCAAGGTCGGCACATGAGTGATTCAAAAGCATAAGGAGCTGTCTGCTCTGCTCTCTATAGCATATCTCATGAATGTCACTCAACGATCGACCTGCACAGTGCAAACAGTCAAAACCTGGACATTTTAGGCAATATAGAAATCCTGGCAAGGATGCGTTCCGTAAAAATGGCCCGTATGGTCACCCTAGTTAGGAGGAATTTCTAGTGTATACATATTGAAGCAGATTGCAGAGTGTGGTGTACTTGGATGCTTTAGTCCACCCATTGTCTTTCTCGTATCCTCAGCAAATTAAGACCGGATGTCACAGTGCAGTTGTGGCAGTTCCTTTATAGGCTGCTTCTTAAAGCTTCCAGCCATTTCAAGTGGAGGACCTGTGGGGCACGCCTGCTTTATGCAGATGCCCTTTTATGGTCTGACTTCATCATATAACCACAGCCAAACAATAAAATTGGCTCGTTTTCACATGTGCTTTAGACACTGGTAACACTAAAGGGGTTCCCATAAGATCAACTCCATGATATTGCATCTCATTCTCATCTCAGGGAACTGGATTACATATGTAAACTGAGAAGTTTTGTTGGTATAAATTAAATTGCTTTTTTAATTAAACTAGTTAATTTAGATGTTACTATTTTTAGGTTACCACTTGTACAGTAAACCTATTCAAATTATCGAGGACCCTGCAAAAACAACAATAGATGCCCCATAGAAACCATCACAGAAGTGCCAATGGTTTGCCTTAAAATACCATTATAAACCATTAGCTTTTTCCAGTAAAACCATTACAAAATTCCTTTTGTGTAGTGTGTTTTGGGCATTTGTCCAATAAGATTTAACATCCCACCAATAGAATCCATCACGTACCAGTAGACACCATTATAGTTTCTATTAAAACCAATACAATTCCCCTTATAACCATTAAATCCATTACATTTTCTATTGTGTTTATGGCAGGGTTCTATTGTTTTTTTCAGCAGGGGGGTGAGAACCAGAAAGTTAAATTTTTTGGTGAAATTGATATATATATATATATATATATATATCGTATATATATCAAATTAATCCTCTTAATTATCTATTTCTACTGGCAAAATTACTGGCATCCTTACGGCTTTCTGGTTCTCACCCCTCGTTATGTGCTACTTTATTTACAGCTACTTATACTGTGATAAAATTGTTTGAATATAAAATGGTGTAATAGAGAAATGTTATGTCATTTAAACTCTTTCAGAGGGTCTGGTTGCTGCTGGGCTTATAATGTTAATGATGTCCACGAAGGGATGCTTCGGAGTCTTGTTGACTCAAGACAACGCTCAGACACTCGCACTACAAACAGGTCGCCTGTTTCAGCAACAATACCAAACATAAGGTATGTGCTTTTGAAAATGACTATTTTTCCCTGGACTCTATAGACTTTAGACATATCTGTCTGGAATGAATGATTCTGAGCATTCTACTGCAGTCAAAACTATTTATGACCTCCAAAGTGTGCAGTATATTTCATCATTGTCTTTTGCAACACATTGTAGCTATTGGTTGCTTCAACTATCAAGAAAATAATTGCCTTTGATCTTTCTCCAGGGTTCCTCAGAACTGTTTTCAGAATCTTCTCCTGCTGGTCCATGATCCAGATGGGGATGATGTGATGGGGATGATCTTGCCATAAACACCCTAAAATACATCTTGAGGAGGTTACATTTTCTAATGATACACTCCCATAAAAAAAAATTCAGAAAGAGATTAAAGAGGCAAATGAAACCTTTACCTTGGCAAATTAAATAGATTATTAAATATTATGGATCACATAAATGTTGAATATAAAATATATAAAAATATTAACCTACTATTTCATTAATTAGTTGCTTGTTGGAGTAACACATTGTAAGCTTATTTACACATATTAACAACAAATCAGAAAATGCTTCCAGACCAGTGACCCATTTTGGTTCATTCGAGTATCATGACCGACCAGTTGAAAATCACTGAATTAAAGGGTTAGTTTACCCAAAAATTCTGTCATTAATTACTCACCCTCATGTTGTTCCAAACCTGTAAGACCTTCGTTTATCTTTGAAAAAAATATATATATATATTTTTGATTACAACTCAAATTCCGAAAATGTTGGGATGTTTTTTAAATTTGAATAAAATGAAAACTAAAAGATTTTTTACTTGGGATGGGGGCATTTTTACCATGGTGTAGCAGCTCCTCTTATTTTCAAAACAGTTTGAAGACGTCTGGGCTTCGAGGTCATTCTAGAGTTTTGGTGTTTCTAGAGTTTCTAGAGTTTTGGTGAATTTGGTCTCATTCTTGCCTGATATAGGTTTCCAGCTGTTGGTCGTCTCTGACATATTTTCGGCGTCCGTGATTTCCAACAAGAATGTCAAATTTGGACTCGTCTGACCATAGAACACTTTTCCACTTTTAAACAGTCCATTTTAAATGAGCCTTGGCCCACTGGACGACGGCGCTTCTGGACCATGTTCACATATGGCTTCCTTTTTGCATGATAGAGCTTTAGTTGGCATCTGCAGATGGGAAAGCGGATTGTGTTTACCGACAGTGGTTTCTGGAAGTATTCCTGGGCCCATTTAGTAATGTCAATAACAGAATCATGCCGATGAGTAATGCAGTGTCGTCTGAGGGCCCGAAGACCACGGGCAACCAACAAAGGTCTTCGGCATTGTCCCTTACAAGATTTCTCCAGTTTCTCTGAATCTTTTGATGATGTTATGCACTGAAGATGATGAGATTTGCAAGTCTTTGTAATTTGACGTTGAAGAACGTTGTTTTTAAAATATTCCACATTCTTTTTACACATTCTGAACTAGAAGATTATGGATTTGATCAACTGGTCTCTTAGTGCAATTGACACCATCTTCTCAACGAGAAGTCTGGGTTCTGGGGAACCTGTTTGTCCTGACGGGACGTTCGCAGCCGGCTATACGAGGGATGCGTGGGAGAGGTGGCAAATCGAATGTCTGGCGGCTCTTTCCGTGGAGGACATTGAAGATATCTACCTATTCGGTACCATGATAACAGGTATTTTGCTGATTGGATTAGGCTTTTCCCTGGGTTATCGAAAAATTCAGAAGACGGGAACAGCTGTCCAAAGTCTCACAAGGCTGCCCGTTTTGGTTGAAGCTGTGGGAAGAGCGGTCAGCATTGAGACTGAGACTATTAACCGGAATATGGATTCTATCACGATGAAGCTCACGGCTTTGCAAGTGAAAATTGATGCTTTCGGAGACCAGAATGGACAAAATGGACAGAGAGAATAGCTGTGAAAGTATGCAGCTGTTCGCCCCAAAGACACAACAATTCAATCTTATCTTTTTCTGGCTCCCCCGTACCGGCACCGGGCTCGGCCAAGGCCATGCTGGATAACAACCCTGGGAAGAGCGCTGCAGTGGGACTCTCTTGCTACCTCCCCGATTACAGACATTATTCCCCTCCCCCGACCAAGTGCCTCCGGCTTTGTTCCGCCAGGCTTGGTCAAGCGGGTCTGCGACCAGCGCCGTAATAAATGGCGCCGGACCGGACGGCTGCTTGCCAGAGCTGGATATGTTTCCCCCTGTTGCAAAGTTGTGTTTATGGTATATGTGATTTTGTGCTGAGGTGTTTTTTTTCTGTTCTCACACTGTACTCCCAATGGAGCATAGTCTGGGGGTTAAATTTTATTTTATTTTTTTCTCCTCCCTTTCCTCATGTAATGCTGTAATTTTCTTCAATTCCCTGTCTTCCTGTCCTGTCTACCCCCTTGTATGTATGTTATGTATGGGCAGGTGGATGGCTTATTTCACTGGTACTTGTGACTAAGTGACATCTCTTTTATAGCAAATCATGTTACAGACCTGATGTCAATTAACTTAATTAGTTGCAATATGTTCTCACAGCTGAATCTTCTCAAAATGTCTTGCTTTTTCAGCCCTTTGTTGCCTCTGTGCCAACTTTTTTAAAGACCTGTAGCAGACATCAAGTTGGAAATTAGCTCAGTTAGTAGATAAATGTGTAACATTTCTCAGTTTAAACATTTTTTATGTTCTATTGTGAATAAAAATTGGCTAATGTGATTCGAAAATCTTTTAGTTTTCATTTATTCAAATTAAATTGAAAAAACATATTCGGAATTTGGGTTGCAAATCCGAGAACTCTCAGACCCCTGATGTCACATGGACTATTTTACCAGTGTCCTTGCTATGTTTCTTGACCTTGGGACATTGCAGTTATGTTGCTCTCTATGGAGGGTCTGAGAGCTCTCAGATTTAATCAAAAATATCTTAATTTGTGTTCTGAAAATGAAAGAAGGTCTTGTGGGTTTGGAACGACACAAGGGTGAGTAATTAATGACAGAATTTTCATTTTTGGGGCGAACTAACCCTTTAAATACTTTATGATTTAAATACTAAAATTACTTTTTTAGACTTTTTTTTTGACAGACATGTAGAACATGTTGTTCATGAATACAATGTTTCCCATGTCTTTTAGTTTAGTTTATTTTCCATGTAATTTTTTCAATGCACAAAATGTGTAATATTATATTTTTGCATCTAGGTCTCTTGTACCATGAGTAGCAATGGCACACTGGATGTGGGACTGTATGTTTTTGAGTTCACACTGGATGATTATCCTGTATCAAACATCACTGTGATGAATGGGAATGGGATTTCTTCTGTCAGAAACCCTTATAATCAGACAGTCAACGCTGACCCAACTCCACTCAGTCAAGTGCCTCTGCAGTTTGTAGTTGAAAGTGAGTGTGAATCCTATAGATCACTGGTTTCTTTTCAATTCTGTCCCCTATTGTATACAACCAAATTTGAAGGCCTGACACACTGTAGTTTCTGTAAATTATGTATTAGGATTCCAGAAGTTTTAAATGCAGAACCTTTTTTTAAAAGATTCCCATGCACTCTTTTGAACCAATTAATTTACACTTCCAATAATTCAAGTGAAAAAGATTAGCTTGAAACTTCTAGAAATAATAATAATAACAACAATAATAATATTAATAAATAAAGCCCATAAAATGTAAAGATTATATTAATTTAGTTGCCTTTTCCAGGCACTTTTAAAATTAGGCTTCCTAATATATTCAGCTTTTTCTGAGTCTGTGAATTAAAATAATAAATATATAGTAAAACATATCTGGATGTTTTTTACGTACATATGTTTTTAAAGCATAATTCAGCTTTTCTTTTAGCCTATACTTTGTCTAAATAAAAAATAAAATAAAAGGTCTGTCATAATGTATTCCCTTTCATGTTGTTAAAAAGCCATAGTTTTAGCCATGCTTTGTAAAAAAGCATCTCTTGCAGAACACAAAAGAAAACAATTTGAAAGAATATAATGATATTCATTGGGGTCTAGTATTGTTATTTCACTGTATGGATGAATACAATTCAAACATCTAACCCAGGCTCATTGGGATATCCTTCTGCAACCATTTGTACCCACAGGCATGTTTCTTCATGACACTGTCATGCTCAATAAACCTCAATAAAAAAAAATTATAGCTTATAGCTGTCTTGGGGATATGTAATCTAAATAAGTTAAGAAAATGTACCCGAAGCAATGCATTTCAGGTTCTGCAGATATGTAGACAGAGTCACGCATTTTCAAGGAGACAAACCTCTTTTGCATTCCACTGAAAAAAACATCATATGCCTTTTGAAAACATGAGATGATACATGATATAAAATAATGTTTGCCTATTGAAAGCAATTCATAAATAGCCATATAATGTGATGACATACAACTAATAGACAGTGTCAAAGTTGCTGTCAAAGTCTATAGTGTATGAACAAGGTTTTGGTAGTTGTACTCATGTATGTGTAGCTCCAACTCATCACAGTTCTTTGCATTTACAACATTCTATCCCATTTCCACTGTTTTGTAGTCCAAACACCAGTCCAAAGTTGTGCACCAGGGGTGAACAGGCCAAGTTTACTGACACCAACTCCTTACATGGAGATGTTCAACACGCAGCTGTGGGACGTGTTCACACTATCACCCTCCGTGCCCAGAACTTGGGCCACAGGTCTGAAATATGCATTACTCAAGAGAGCAACAAAGGCTTCAATTTACAACAAGTTTTGCCAATCATAGACATGTCTGTTGATTTCTTGAATGCAGTGGACAATCAGAGGTGTTTAAATTAGTCAGAATCCACTTAATAGCACTCAAAACACCAGAACATAAGCATATATAATCCATTCAAAATTTAAATAAAAAATGAGTTTCATGCTGCTAAGATTACCAACGGCCATGTACACACTGCAAAGTACAGAAGGTACATCAAAATATAAATACAGGATTTACATTTGAAATGACAAATAATGATAACCACATCAATGGACCAGTGGCGGCTCGTTGGTTTTAAAATAGAGGAGGCACACTAATTGGTCTGGGGATCCCTGCTGATTAACATTATTAACATATTTGCTTAACCACTTTAAAATGGCTTTTTGTTTGCTTTTAGTCAGAAATGTAAAGAAAAGGACTCATACAGCAAGATAATATAATTTCACTTACCTGGCCTATCACTTGAAGCAAATATCCATCCCTTCTTAAAAGTCTGTGTTAAAAGAGAGCTGCCTGTTGTGCCTTTTAATTAAGCCAACTGCTGTAGCCTATATCCAGATTAGGTGTGTTCTCCCTTTAGTTTTAATTTGTACTGTATATACACTGTTTGAATGACAGCTTGGTAAATCTGTTGGAGATCAAATATTCAATATTGCTACTCATCATAACTAACTTTGTACATTATCAACACAGTGGGAGATGTTCAAACTTATATCACATAATTTACGTCTCTATAATGATTGGTTGATATACAAGAAGGCCTCCCTTGCAAGGTTTCTTTTCTCAACACTCCTCAGTGCTGAAAGTGAACACTCAATGCTGATTGGCTATTGTTTTTTTTTTACCAACGGAGGCACGAGAACTTAGCTCTCTCCCGGCCTCCCCCTTCCCTTCTCTATCACTTAGCGGTTGTAATTACATCAGCAGATTCGGCATATTCGTGTTTCGCGATAGAAAAGCGGCGCTTTCCAACTTCAGTAACATGTTATGATATTATAGCTGTGAAATTACAAACAAAAAAATACAGATTTTGAGACATGAATTGAAATGAAGTGTGAATTTTTCTAACATTAAATCGCCCTCCTCCCATTGTCACCGGGAAATTTTGGGGAGGCCTTGCCTTCAAAGGATTCAAAGGAATAAATCCTTCCCCAATGAGCTGCCACTGCAATGGACAGGAGAAAATTATCAAAATAGATTTACATTAAGCAATGTAATATTTATGCATTTAGCACTCGCTTTTATCCAAAGCGACTTACAGTGCATTCAGGTTATACATTTATTGTCAGTATGTGTGTTCCCTGGGAATCGATCCCACAACCTTTGCGCTGCTAATGCAATGCTCTAACCACAGAGCCATAGGAACACTATAACACAATATACAAGGCAGAAGGTCAGGAATCAGACAACAAGGCACAACGAAAAGACTAGACTTAAACTAAAATAAGAAATGGAAACTAGGAATGGCTCCGTAAAGCAGCTAATACTCTGAGAGTGAAAAAGCAGAACAATACAGGAGACTGAACGGAAAGTCTTGGTAAATAGCTAACACTAGGAGAATGCTAAACAATACTCTGCAGAGAAGAAGAGGAAGTCCATGGTTTATGTAGAGTGTGTGATCAGCGCAATCAGCTGTGTGTGTGGGATGATGGGAATAGTAGTCTGAGGTGGAGTGCAACAGTTAGTGTAGTGCAAGAGCCCATGTGGTGAGCGAGTGACCTCTGGTGGTGAGTTAAAGGAAGTTCATAGACCAGATTCATGACACATACTGTAGGAGCCTGATAAAAATTTTCATTTTAGAAGAACATTTCAAATGGCACTTACAGGCTTTTGCATCTGAACTCTTCATACTGAGTGTATATATATATATATATATATATATACAGTGGTACTGAAAGTATTCAGACCCCTTACATTTTTCACTCTTATATTGCAGCCATTTGCTAAAATCATTTAAGTTAATTTTTTCCTCATTAATGTACACAGCACCCCATATTGACAGAAAAACACAGAATTGTTGACATTTTTGCAGATTTATTAAAAAGAAAAACTGAAATATCACATGGTCCTAAGTATTCAGACCCTTTGCTCAGTATTTAGTAGAAGCACCCTTTTGATTTAATACAGCCATGAGTCTTTTGTGAAAGATGCAACAAGTTTTCACACCTGGATTTGGGGATCCTCTGCCATTCCTCCTTGCAGATCCTCTCCAGTTCTGTCAGGTTGGATGGTAAACGTTGGTGGACAGCCATTTTAGGTCTCTCCAGAGATGCTCAATTGGGTTTAAGTCAGGGCTCTGGCTGGGCCATTCAAGAACAGTCACGGAGTTGTTGTGAAGCCACTCCTTTGTTATTTTAGCTGTGTGCTTAGGGTCATTGTCTTGTAGGAAGGTAAACCTTCAGCCCAGTCTGAGGTCCTGAGCACTCTGGAGAAGGTTTTCGTCCAGGATATCCCTGTACTTGGCCGCATTCATCTTTCCCTCGATTGCAACCAGTCATCCTGTCCCTGCAGCTGAAAACACCCCACAGCATGATGCTGCCACCACCATGCTTCACTGTTGGGACTGTATTGGACAGGTGATGAGCAGTGCCTGGTTTTCTCCACACATACCGCTTAGAATTAAGGCCAAAAAGTTCTATCTTGGTCTCATCAGACCAGAGAATCTTATTTGTCACCATCTTGGAGTCCTTCAGGTGTTTTTTAGCAAATTCCATGCGGGCTTTCATGTGTCTTGTACTGAGGAGAGGCTTCCGTCGGGCCACTCTGCCATAAAGCCCCGACTGGTGGAGGGCTGCAGTGATGGTTGACTTTCTACAACTTTCTCCCACCTCCCAAATGCATCTCTGGAGCTCAGCCACAGTGATCTTTGGGTTCTTCTTTACCTCTCTCACCAAGGCTCTTCTCCCCCGATAGCTCAGTTTGGCCGGACGGCCAGCTCTAGGAAGGGTTCTGGTCGTCCCAAACGTCTTCCATTTAAGGATTATGGAGGCCACTGTGCTCTTAGGAACCTTAAGTGCAGCAGAATATTTTTTGTAACCTTGGCCAGATCTGTGCCTTGCCACAATTCTGTCTCTGAGCTCTTCAGGCAGTTCCTTTGACCTCATGATTCTCATTTGCTCTGACATGCACTGTGAGCTGTAAGGTCTTATATAGACAGGTGTGTGGCTTTTCCTAATCAAGTCCAATCAGTATAATCAAACACAGCTGGACTCAAATGAAGGTGTAGAACCATCTCAAGGATGATCAGAAGAAATGGACAGCACCTGAGTTAAATATATGAGTGTCACGGCAAAGGGTCTGAATACTTAGGACCATGTGATATTTCAGTTTTTCTTTGTAATAAATCTGCAAAAATGTCAACAATTCTGTGTTTTTCTGGTGCTGTGTGTACATTAATGAGAAAAAAAAAAGAACTTAAATGATTTTGGCAAATGTCTGCAATATAACAAACAGTGAAACATTTAAGGGGTCTGAATACATTCCGTACCCAGTGTATATATATTGTGCATTCCAATTAATTCCAATCAAACTGTAGTTGGGTTATTTTGATTAAGTATTAACTAAAGGGGTCATATGATGCTTTTTTAAAGATCATTATTTTGTCTATTTGGTGTAACAGAACATGTTGACATGCTTTAATATAAAAAAAAACACATTCTTTTTCAAATTCTGTACTTTATTGTCAGAGGTGGAAAGTAATGAATTACATTTACTTGCGTTACTGTTATTGAGTAGCTTTTTTGTGTACTACTTTTTAAAGTAATCTTTAAAAGCTGTAATTTTACTTTTACTTAATAAAATAAAAAACATTCCCTGAAAACTACTGGAGCAAATAATGGGCAACAAACTGACGCTAAAATCACAAGAAAGATGCAGACGATCAGGATGGGCATTATGGTGCAGACCCAGCTGAAAACCAACCCCGTCGTATTCTGCTGAAGTTGAACTTGAAGGAAATTAAGTGAACCCCTGGCCATATTTATGCTCTATTATGCAGTGTAAGCTGTGTTTGCCTCGGGAGACCAAACTAGCAGCTTATAAAATTGCCCTTCGCAAGCATGTAGAGGTAAGGTAAATACTTGCATCGTTGCATTGGTAGTTAAAATTAAGCTTTAACAGTTTAGCAAAAGGTTTTGCACAAACTAGCCAAAAAGACAGCGGTGCAGGGTGTGCGATATCGTCTGCGATAATATAGTAATAGTTGTTTTAACGATGTGCGATTTGACATCATCAGTATTTTGCCAAAAACCAAACAAAACACTCTAAAATGTGCCGTGAAACTAATTTAGTCTGCGTTAATTTGGAGTGCTTTCTTTCACTGCGTGATTCAGTCTGTTAAAATGCATTTAGAATGATAAAAAATTGAAGATATAGGGGCAGAAAATTTATATATTTATATAATTTCATATAGTAAATTAACATCACACAAAGAGTGCCGTTTTTTCTCTCCACATATCAGCACGATTACATAGGCCTGTAGATAAAAACCAAAAAAACAAGTCAATTAAGAGACTTGCGTTTTAGACACCATATTGCCTGTTTTTGCTCTATTCCGACAACAAAAATAATTCCAAACACAGCCACCATACACAGTTTTGCATCTCTGAGCAACTTGACGGTGTTTCATTCTTGAATGAATCAATTGTTTAAATGATTCGGTTCAATCGCAATGACTCTCTTAACAGTGACTTGCTGACACATACTGGCTGTTTTAATTTCACATTTAAAGAATCGTTTGATTTTTTTTTTTAGATAATTTCAAACGAGTGTTCAAATTTTCTTCTTATTTATCAAAGCATTATTTCTGCATTTGCAACTGCAGGCTAAATGCATTCATGTCAGTGTGTAGATACATCTATGCCACTTCAGATGAAGCTTCGCCTTCCAGCCGATGGCAGTGGGTGGGCAGAGATGTGCAGCCATTGACTCATCCAGTTGAGGCATCCTCTCATATCCCTTTTCTTCAGCGCCGTCAATCGTAGTGAGGGCGGATGAAGCAGAAGTACGGAGGCGGGCAGAGTAAGGGGAGCGCCAAGATCTCGTGAGCTCGTCATGAACTTCAGGGAAGAACGCGATGGTCGTTGTTGAGGGGCCTGACGGCGCCCTGGCAGAAACCACTCATCCAGACGGCTGCGAGAGGGCTCTTCTGGTGGAGACCACTCCAAACCCAGCTCTTCAACCGCTTTTGAGAGGATACGGAAAAGTTCGGCATCCATCCCGGCTTTGGCGGCGCTGGGCGAGGGCAAACCTGAGGGGGCGGGGTCAGTCACTGAGCCCGACAGCTCCTCAGCATCTGAAGCTACCAATGACATGCTGTCATCAGCCAGCTCATCGTCACTTCCCCCGAACGAGACCAGATCACTCACGCTTGCAGAGGGACACTGGTCAGGTTGGGAAAAAAGGACAGGAGACACCTCTCTGTGTGGCGAAAGCGAGGCACGCGGGATCTGAGCCGGCGTGAGCTCGCTCTCAACCGGGCGCTGAGAACCTCTGCCCCGCTGTTTTTTCCTCACAGGTCCCTGTGAGGAAGAAAACGGGAGGGCGCGAGGGGCGGGATCGCTCTCTGAAAAGAAAGCGTTGCGCATGCGCAGAGAGGCGAGACTTATGCTCTCGCAGTGAGAACAATCAGGCGTGGCCATGGGGTTGGTCCACACCAGGAAAGTTGTCACGACAGACGCCTCCAACACAGGTTGGGGGGCGCTGTGCGAAGGCAAACCGACCTTTGGCCATTGGTCGAAGGTGGAGAGCGGCTTCCACATCAACTGCTTGGAAATGCTAGCAGTTTGTCGAGCCTGCCAGTTTTTTTCTGCCGGACCTAATAGGACGCCATGTGCTGATTCGCTCAGACAACATGTCCGTGGTGTCCTATATAAATCACCAGGGAGCGCCTCTTTATTCTGGCAGAGCGCCTTCTGGAATGGGCTCAGCTCAACCTGCGCTCGCTGAGGGCAGCACACCTGCCGGGCAGACTGAACCAAGGAGCGGATATGTTATCTCGGAGCAATGTCCCCTCAGAGGAGTGGATGCTCCATCCGCAGGTGGTTCAGAAGATCTGGAAGACCTTTGGCAAGGCAGAAGTAGACCTTTTCGCCTCCAAAGACAACTCTCACTGCCCAACTTATTATTCGAAGGACAGGGACGCGTTGGCCTACGACTGGCCCAACCTCCTCCTTTATGCATTCCCCCCGATCGCCCTGCTTCCACAGGTCGTCAGGCGTATCAGGGAACAGGGTCACAAGGTGCTATTGGTGGCCCCCTTGTGGAGGAACCAACCTTGGTTGTCAGAGCTGACTCAGCTACTGACAGCAGCCCCCTGGCCTGTGCCCCTGAGACGGGATCTCCTCTCTCAGGCGAACGGAACAATATGGCACCCTCGACCCGATCTGTGGGCTCTCTACATTTGGCCGCTCAACGGGAGCCTACTGGCCTCCCAGAGCAAGTGTTAAACACCATTTCTGAGGCTAGAGCCCTGTCTACGAGACGCCTCTATGCCCTTAACTGGTCTGTTTTCTCCACTTGGTGCTTCAACCTCTGAGTTAGCGGTGGTTCTGTCCTTTCTGCAGGAACTGCTGGATAAAGGACGTTCTCACTCTACACTCAAGGTGTTCGTAGCTGCTATAGCGGCCTTTCATGCCCCTATAGCGGGCCAGTCGGTAGGCAGAGACAACTCAGTTGTCCGTTTTTTGAAGGGAGCCAGGAGGTTGAATCCACCTCGGCCCCTTACTGTCCCTACATGGGATCTGCCCACTGTACTGAGGGCCTTGAAAGGCCCTCCCTTTGAGTCGCTACAGTCTATGAACCTCCGGTCACTTTCGCTGAAAACTGCTCTGCTACTAGCACTAGCGTCGGTTAAGCGAGTTGGAAACCTGCAGGCGCTCTCTATTAGCCCTGCCTGCCTGGAATTCGGGCCTAACGACTCCAAGGTCGTCCTGAAACCAAGGCATGGTTACGTACCTAAGGTACTTTCAACCCCGTTCAGAGCTCAGGTCATCACGCTCTCCGCGCTTCCTCCATCTGAGGAGGACCGGGAGTTATCCTTGTTATGCCCTGTCAGAGCTCTGAGAATCTACTTTGAGCGTTCCCCCCCTTTTAGGCATACGGAACAGCTCTTTGTTAGCTTCGGTAACCGCGCCAAAGGGCATCCGGTCACGAAGCAGAGACTCTCTAAGTGGATAGTGGATGCTGTCATGCTGGCATACTCTTCTTTGGGCCTGCAAGGCCCCATTGGAGTACGAGCCCATTTGACTAGAGGCATCGCCTCGTCATGGGCGTGGTCTAGCAGTGTATCCATTACAGAGATTTGTGCGGCGGCTGGCTGGGCCACTCCGTCCACATTTGCTAGGTTTTATAACCTGGACATACCGGCCTTACAGGCCAGAGTCCTCACTGCTTAGATGAACAATCCTGTCAGAGATTCTTGACCGCAATGCGCTCAGGCTCTCTGATTGGCACCCTGCATACTCCGGTTAACTGAGTATACAGGAGTCATATGGAACGATTATCCAGGCCGAGCATGACCTCTATGAGTTTAGCTCGCTTTAGCCTGAAGTATACTACTTACTTCCTTATGGGCATTTATGTTTATGGAGGTATATACAGTCGTTCATCTACCCTAGCACGGCGTGATTCAATTCAGTTCCCATATGCGTCTTTACAAGACGCAGTACGAGTGGAGTATCGACAGGAAACGTACTCGGTTACTATCGTAACCTCGGTTCCCTGAGATACGGAATGAGTACTGCATACTTTGCCGTGCCAGGTAGCTGCACGACTCAGTCGTCGCTTCAGTCGAAGTAAACCTGAGGATCCTATGGCGAAACGACCGCTTATATAGCCAGATGCCCCACCCATTTCGGCGGGAACTGGCGGGTATCGTCGCCATAGGTTTTTCTACCACTGCACAAACCAATAGTCGTGCAGTTTCACAGCGTGATTGAATAAGACTTCAGTTCAGGAGAAAAAAGGCATTTTCCCATATGCGTCTTTATAAGACGCAGTACTCGTTCCGTATCTCAGGGAACACCCTTGGCCTATCCCATTTTTTGTCCGTTTCACTGTTAAAATGTAATTTTTAATCTGAGTACATTTTAAATGAGCTACTTTTTTACTTTTACTTCAGTATAATTTTAGACTGGTACTTTTACTTAAGTAAAATTTAATTAATGTAATGGTACTTTTACTTGAGTAGAATATTTTTGTACTCTTTTTCATACTTTGATTATTGTAGGTCCTCTATAATGCTTCTCTTAAATGCTTAGTTTTCTACAAAGTCCCTCCTTCCGACAAGGTCAGTCTGCTGTGATGACAGACAGTGATGAAGCTTGTATGTGTTTGCACACAAGGCGTGATTGAGACGATATCTGACGGGCTGTACACTCCGCTGTGATGTGACCCTGTCTCTCACTCTCACATGCCTTCTTTCTTTGCGTGAACATTTGGGCTGCATTATTCAAATATTTCTACATCGTGATGTAGACTTGTGGGACGTGTTTGAATGAGCTGTTTTAGGAGGGCATGGCAGAGTCTTAACTTTTATAAAGAATATCTCTTTGGTTTTGAGACTTCAGTCTTTGCAACTTCAGGGATCTTATCAATGCACAAATAGCTAGTAACACTCCAAAGAGAAAGCAAAACTTGAAATCGCATTATATGATCCCTTTAACTAAAAAAAGTACAGAGAACTTACACAATTAAAGTTGATTGAAAGTATGATCTTTATATATATTAAAAAATCTGTTTGTTTATTTTATTTTGTATTTTTTATTTTGATAAAAGCAGATAATTCCAACAGTCATTTCTTTTTCTTTTTAATAAATTTACAGACATTTCTAAAATTTGTTTTCCTTTTGTCATTATGAGCCATGGAGTGTAGATTAATGAGAAAATAAAATAATTTTGTAAACAATTTAAGTATCAGACTGCAACATAACAAAATGAAAAATGTGAAGCGGGTCTGAAAACTTTCTGAATGCACTACATTTAATGTGCAGTAACTTTAATTACATTATTTGGATTTTTCATAAAAGATGAAAATTTATTACAAAAAAGCAACAATGGGACAATGAAGTTAAACGAATACTTTACAGAATGTTCTCTTCTTTTCACTGTCTGTGTTGAATGACAAAAGATCAGTCACATGATTGTGAGATTTTCAGGACTGTCAAGTTTCTCAGATCATTTACAGTAATCTACAGTTTAAGATCTGCCGCTTAGACATTTCAAGCACAGATTTCTGCATAGATTACACAATACACATGATAAGACATGAATAACTTGTTCATGTAATCTGCCTGCGTATCACTTTTTTGTAAAGTGTATTACCTAGTATTAAAAAACTGTCTATTTTCAGTTCCTCAAAATTGCAACAATGCTCCAACAATGCGCTTGAACACACCTCATTTTCAGACCAGCATGCCCATGAGCGCACAAATGGGCACAAATGCATTTGCTCTTTAAACAACGCTGCGCTGGCTGGGAAAATGAGAACTGCGTCGGACTGAAACTAGCAAAAACACTTGCGCTGCATTGCGCCGGGTGTATGATAGGGCCCTTTAAGTCTGTAATAAAATGAACAAACAAATGAATGAATGAATAAACAAACATACTATTAGCACGATATAGAACTATAACATCACACAATTTAACAAAATGACATCTGTTGTGGCCTAAAATTTTCAATCAGATTGTGCCAAATCATTAATCATTATGTGAAAAGATTATATTATTATATGTAGACAATGGAGATCAACGTTTGACAAATGGTTTAGAATGCCAGAATAACTATCACAGTACGTACATTTTAGCAGCTCAAGACATCTTAAATAGAAATGTGGGACAAAAAAAGGCAAAACTGTTGATGGAATGAAGTAAAACTGGTTTTATCAGAATATTACAGGAGTAACACTATACTGCACTGTATATGTTGTACATGTATATTCTTCAGAAAAATACACCCTTCATACCATCAGTCTCTTTTTGTTCTCATGTCATGCCACAAGTGAGATTTACTGTTCTATTAAGTCCTTACATGTGCTGTACACATTGTCTTGCTACTGTACTACTTTATTGTTTTTATGAAATCTATTTATTACTTTCTACTTACTAGTGAATGTGAGATTTAATTTATATAGCACCTGTTTACAGCCACAACAGACAAATGATCCAAAGCATCTTAAAACATTAGAAATAAATAAAACAGAGAGAATAAAAGCAGACATCATTCCTGAAATACACGACTAACACATTACTGATAATTAAAAGCAAGTAAATAAAAATATGTTTTTTTTAGATTGGTAGAAAAGTTGGTAGAAAAGATGCATATCTAATCTGAAATGGTATACTATTGCATAGTTTAGAACCCACAATAGCAAAGTCACAATGACCTCTTTGTTTTAGTCAGAACCGTGGAATAGATAAAACGTCTTTTACCATAAATTTACAAAGATGTAAGAAAAATTGATAGAAATTATGATATATAATCTTTAAGACTTGGAGACTACTGTCAGATAACAATCGTGGATAGTGTCATAGCTTTTATGAGAATGGGGAAATCTTCCTGGTGTATGAATTAATGTGGTACCAATGCTACAGTAGCTGCAGGACTGGAAATAACAGTCACATTCTTTAATCTGTACAATAATTAACCAAGTGTATGCTCTTAAAATAAACTTGTTGTACTGCATGTGTCATAAGAAGTATCTAAAACATTCTCATTACAAACCTGTCAACATGTCTTAACTATGCTAATAGATGTCATTCAAATAAGAACACTATACAGTATGCAGCTGAGGAGACATTACAAAATAATTACATTTAGTATGGTGTTAGCATGCTGCTAAGATAACAACATAAAACTTGAATAAGTTGAAAAAAAATGAGTGCACGTGTTAGATCAAATATATTTTTATTAGACGGTTTTCCAGAGGTTACATGTAATGTTCATGTTACCTTTGAACTTTATTTGTTCCTCTATAATATTGCTGTTTACTGTTTAGTACAGCTAACCCAGCATGACCCCAGCAGTCCCCCACATTTACACCAGAGCAGGGTAGAACAATGTCTATGATAACATATTTAACTGTAAAATGTTTGTAAAACATGACTTACAGTTCAGAGACAAGTTTTCCAAATAAATACATACAAAATAAAAAGCATTCTAAAATGATAAAGCTTACATTTCAGCCTTTAAACCATTTCTTAAGAAAGTCAAAAGTATACATATGTCAGATTTTGTCTCCCTCTGCCTTGTGTTTCCATGCCCATATTTGGTTTTCCTGTCCTAGTTGTTTGTCATTAGTAGATTAGTATCCATCTGTGTCTTAATTTAGTTAGGTGTGTTTAGTTTAGTCTCCTATAAATAGTCTGTTCTGCCCTGTGTTTCTCATTGGCCTGATGCAGATGGGCTGATTGATGTTAATGTTATTATCTTCTATTATCTGTAGATGGTCATGTTCTTTCCGTGTGTTCCTGTATCTCTTCCAGTAACATTCATTAAAACCCTGTTTGTTATAATCCTCCTCCTCCTTCCTCGATCCCCGTGCAGAACCGTGACAACATAATAATTTTAAACAAACATATATATATATAACACTCTCAATTGTTTAGCAATTTAAAAGGCACATTCAGTTCTTGTTGATCCACTGTTTTACAATTAAAACAATGTGTTTGTTGCATAAAAATATTATTTTATTTTCTCATTGGCCTGAACAAAAACGCAGATGGGCTGATTGAAAATGCAAATGTATTATCTTCCAGTAGCTGGCGCATTTGCTAAGACTAAAAAAGTAGCGGCCTCCCAGTAACCCATGGAGTAACGCTGCACTCATAAAGCTTCTTTATCAGATGGTTTAAAATGCTATTGAACTTTTCTGAAGACAGTCGGTTCCTTAAGAGATACATTCATTCATATATACATGCACTCTGTTTTCTGACTTAGAAATGTGCAGCACCCACATTTATTCAATGAAATCCTGGCCCTTTGAAGTTTAAACATAATATCAAGCCATACCACGCCAGGGCCTCATCACTCCATGCCAGGCAAGAGCCACATCACGTAATGGTTGTCATGGCATCTGGATGTTATCTCGGGGTGGACAAGACGGGGATGGATTAATCTCTGAGGTCAGTGCGAGCACTTTTTAGTCAGTCTTCAGTGTCATAATCCTTCAGAAATTATTCCAGTATGTTAATTTATTATCAATGCTGTTCTTTTTAGCTTTCTATTCATCAAAGAATCCTGAACAAAATGTCACAGGTTCCAAAACATATTAAGCAGCAAAACTGTTTCCAACACTGGTAATAAATAAATACAAGCCTATTATAATTATTTCTGGAGGATCATATGACTCTGAAAAAACAGCTGATGAAAATTCTGATTTGCATCATTAAATTATATTTAAAAATAAATTAAGAATTATACATTTATATTTCTATAACCTCTAACACTGAAACCTCTGAAAACTCCTCACATGACTGCTACCGACATCGGACCATAATGAAACAAATGCACATTGACCAATCTTCTGTTCTGCAAAATGTAAACAAATGTAGCCTATATTTTTGCAAGCATAAATATTGTAAAACATATGAATATTAATGTTCATTTCATACTTTCATTCTGTGACAGCTTATTTAATGTATAAATTATACATTGTATTTAATGTACAACAAACTGGTAATATCATAGGTATCGTGTTCTGCAATCAAATGTGTCCAATACCTGTGGAACGTAGACAGCACAAACGGTGTTCATCTAATAAAAGATCTTTATATAGCTCCAGCAAACAAGCCTTTGCAGATTTGCTTTCAATTGACTGTAGATCCAAAATAACGTCTTCATCGCTTTTGATGTTATCTGAGTGAGAACCGTTTCGATCGACTTGGTGCGTGCGGCATGGAACAGAATGAATCTTTCAAACTGATTCGCGAACCAATTCACTGGTTTGCCAACTGATTTGATCAAGCCTTTGAAAATAATTGACTCAAAAGAATGAATAATTATTTGAAGCATGAAGCATCGCTCATTGCCCAGAGAAAAGTAGACGGCGCGCTTGGAATAAATTGAAGCATTTTTAACTTGTATTGCATTAAGATAAAGTAACGAGAGGAGTGTCGCCCACAATAACGATGTAAAAGTACAGTTTTTCCACAAACAATGTACTCGAGTAAGGGTAAAAGTATCCATCTTTAAATATACTCTAAAAGTATTAGTTACCCAAAAAATGTACTCAAGTAATTGTAACAAAGTAAATGTAACTTGTTACTACCCACATCTGTGGATGTCGAGGTCCTGGGTTGGTGTGGTTACATGTGGTCTGTGGTTGTGGAGCCGGTTGGATGTACTGGATGTACCAAATTCTCTGAAACTCCTTTGGAGACGGCTTATGGTTGAGAAATGAACATTGAATTCACAGGCAACAGCGCTGGAGGACATTCCTGCAGTCAGCATGCCAATTGCACGCTCCCTCAAATCTTGCGACATCTGTGGCATTGTGGCAAAATGATTACAGTATGGTCAAAAAAGGATTTATAAACTGACTTTTGGATTGATCCCTTCTTGTGAACTCAGAGATGTGGATTCAGATGGCAATACATTTACTACATAACCTCTGTGTTTGTCAAAAACAGTAATGAAGCATAAGCTGAACAACTCATACTTGACCAGCCAGTCTTTCAGAGTTAAAGCAGTTCTGACAGGTATCAGCCAAGATGATGAGCAAGGAATATAAATAAAAATGTCAATATGTGCTCATGTTATAAATTCAGAGAGAAGTTTTCATTTTCTTGAGTAGGTTTAGCATTCATGCAACTTTCATACGTCTAAAAGACTGGAGACTCTCAACCAAACAATCAGTGAGAGCAACGGTATACCTGAGTGGAACCAAGTTGTCTCTAAATGCTTTTTAAATGTTATAAAAATACAAATTGTAAACAGAAACTAAATTGTCAAAGACCATTGTGCAAATCTGTTTGGCCCTTTTTCACTGAAAATAAAGAACCGACTGAAAATAATGAAAATATATGAAGAGTTGGCATCTCTAGTTTAGATGATAAAAATTTGGGCCACATATGATAAAAACAAACAAATACAAAAACATTTTTATTTCCTTTGGAGTGAAATAATTCAGACACAGGACTGGGATAAACTAAGTGCACGTGTTTGTAAAAAAAAATTTGTAAATAAAAACAACGCAGACTACACCGGTTACACAAGTATACTTTGAAAAGCAATGTGTTAGGCTGTGTACATATAAGCATCTCTTGGATAACAAAGATGTTATGCTACGTCATTTACCAGAAATATAAACATGCACAAGCACATAAATAGCCTCACCAAACCTGTTACAGTGATCTCCTTGTTTCCTAGAAGCAAAACTAAATGTTTACAATGTGATGAGTGAAACGCATTTAAACATTAATGAGAACAAAAAAACTATAATCATGAGAACAATCTTGCATTCATGCAGTACAACACCCACAGGTACAACACCCACAGGTGTTTCTATCCTGTCTTTAGAACAATTTACAAACAAAAGCAAAACAGTTTCTTTGGTGTGATCTTCCCACAGATTTGAGATTTTTTTATTTTAATTGTATAGCCAGTTATTTTTAGTAACTTTTTATATATATACAAGCAATTTTTTTATTATATTTTATTGTTTTATTTATTTTATAACTTTAACTTATAACAGTTTTACTTTTCACATAAAGATATTCTTGTCACAACACTATAAGGACTGTCATTTATCCTTCAGTGGGATTTTAAGTCTTTTATACAAGTAATAGTGCAGTAGTAGTACATTTAAAAAGGCAAGCAGATATGGTTTTATCTTAACTTCTGAGTCTATTGTTCTAAAGCCTGTGGTAAATCTGTGTTATCATTTATCATTTTATCTTCAGTGTTTGTGTTACACCTTTGTTACAGTCAGTAGTAGGGTTGTAATGGTATGAGATTTTGAAGGTATGATAATCGTCTCAGAAAATATCACGGTTTCACGGTATCATGGTATACGGTATTAAACAATCAAAATAGGTCTTTTTTTGGTTGACAAGCATGTGTTTATTCAAATTAAATTTATCAAAAACAATCAAGTAGATTTCATCATTGATTATATATTAGTTTAACAACTTATATTCATCATTAATAATTCAGAACAATTCATCAATTCTGATTTGACTTAATTTTTCTGTTTTCTGTACTTTTATGACATAATACAAATATACAATAAAAAATGGTGGTAATGAAATTAATGTATAAAGCTTTAGCAATATAATTAATGCTTTAAAACTTTATCAAATGAAAATAACTTTGATCCTTTTATGCTTTCGTAAAGGGCTGCACAACAGAGATTTACTAAATAAAAATGAAGGGGAAATTAAATTCCTTAAATGTTTCTATTTATTATTATTATTATTTTAGAAGTAGGCTACATTATAGTACAATCATAATTTCTGTCAATTTCTTCGAGTTAAAAAGTAGACTTTTATTTTGACGGGTAGTAGTAAAGAGCTTTTTGCATTAAGTTACAACCTTAGTCAGTAGAACTGCCAGGTTGCAGATTATGGGGTTCATATATTATGTCATCTGATCCTGACACGTAACAGTGACATAAAGTTTGGATGAAATTATTAGCTAAAAGACCAAGAGTAATAGTATACTGTCCAGATGAATCTTCTAAATTATCTAAGCTAATGGAGTGTGTGTAAAAATGTAAAAGATAGGATGACCACTAATTTTATCCTATTTAATTCAGATAAGGGAGGACGAGGAGCAGGTCCTGCTGGTTGCGCCCCATTGGCCCTCCCAGACCTGGTTTCCCGAACTAATTTCCCTCGCGACAGCACCTCCTGGCACATTCCTCTGAGAAAGTACCTCCTCTCTCAGGGGCTCGGCACCATATGGCACCCGCGCCAGATCTGTGGAACCTCCATGTGTGGCTCCTGGACGGGACGCGGCAGATTGGGCGGTCTACCGCCGGCAGTGGTAGAGACCATCACTCAGGCTAGAGCTCTATCAACAAGGCAAACCTACACACTAAAATGGAGTCTGTTCGCGAAATGAAACGGTCATCCATAACATGCATCGCTGTTCACAACTTCTCCCTGACATTGCTTCCATACTACTGCGGTTACTGAAACCACTCCTTATTTAAACATTTTCACATCGTGATGTAGACATGTGGGGGTGTGTTTAAACGAGCCATTTTAGAGAGGCGTGGCAGAATCTTAACTTTGATAAAGAATATCTCTTTGGTTTTGAGACTTTAGTCTTTGCAACTTCAGGCATCTTATTAGCTAGTAACACTCCAAAGAGAAAGCAAAACTTGAAATTGCATCATATGACCCCTTTAAAATAGACTTACAGTACAGTATTTGTCATGGGAAATACCTACAACATCCTCATTACATACTTGTCACTCTCAAATGTCTAAACTATGCTAATGTATGTAATTTAAGAACACTATATGCAGCTAAGGAGACATTATCTGCAATCTAATAAAAGTTTTTATTTTTTATTAGTTTACTTTTCCAAAGGATACATGTGATTTTTCTTTTGTACTTCCTCCATAATATTGCTGTTTACTGTTCGGAATAGCCTTTGCGACATAATGTTTAACAATTACACAAATATGCCATTTAATGTAACAGTTTTTGTTTTTGTCTTTCATTTATCTCCCTAAACAATGGATGTCATTTAAAAAATGTGGAAATTGGCAGAAACAAATGTATGCAACCTTTTATTTACATAAAATAAATATTTGACCTGTCTTGGGATACTTCAACTAGTAAAATATTTTATTTGTGTTGTAAGCCCTAATTTATGTAAATGCTCATAAAACATATTTACAAATTGTATTGCATACATGCTACTGCCATTATAATGTCCCATTTCAAAAGTTTACATTTTTTAATTTAATTTTTTATTCACAACAAAGGGAGTTAATTTGTTAGCTGACGTTCGGGAGCAGGGGAGCATGCCCCAAACGATCACCTGACTTCCCGAAACCTCCACATATTGGGCCGCCTCATACCGTACTGTTTGTCTCTTTCTCTCGAACCCACCCTTCTCTCCCTCCCTTTCTCATTCATTCAGCCAACCTTATCCCACATTCTCTTTCTTTCAGTTTGTATCTGGGGGTCCTAATTGTCTGGCCTAAATATACGATCGAGACTGGACCCTGAGTCTCTCTAAGCCATCAATTCTAGATTACCTGATCAACCTGACCATCATCCCATTCCCTCTACCCCTTCCTCCTCTTTCTACTCTTCCCCAAGACTCTGTTCAACTAACTATTTCATAGCTTGTTTGTGGCGTGGTCCTAGTTAGTGAACTCCCACTCACTGTAGTGGAGCTGTCAGACTTTGTCTCCCTCTGCCTTGTGTTTCCTTACCCTGTGTTATGTGCCCATATTTGGTCGTTCCTGTTTCCTGTCATCATTAGTTTATTAGTCCCTGTCTGTGTCTTGATTTAGTTCCAGGTGTGTCTTGTTAAGTCTCCCTATTTATAGTCTGCTCTGCCCCATGTTTCCTGTCGGTTATTGTTAATGTCTACGCTGTTGTTAATGTCAATGTATATGTCTATGTCATGTGCAACCATCATCTGTGTCTGTCTACCTCCGTGTTCAGTAAAGTCTTCTGTTGATTGCATTCCTCGTCTCCTCGTTCCTGGCCCCGTGCGCAGCATCGTGACAGGAGCATATTATTACTTTTGTAAATATTTTCCAGAATTTCAGTAAGTGTCCATATTTATATTGCACATTACCATGAAGTGCAAAAATGATTACAGTATGGTCAAAAAAGGATTTATAAACTGACTTTTGGATTGATCCCTTCTTGTGAACTCAGAGATGTGGATTCAGATGGCAATACATTTACTACATAACCTCTGTGTTTGTCAAAAACAGTAATGAAGCATAAGCTGAACAACTCATACTTGACCAGCCAGTCTTTCAGAGTTAAAGCAGTTCTGACAGGTATCAGCCAAGATGATGAGCAAGGAATATAAATAAAAAATGTCAATATGTGCTCATGTTATAAATTCAGAGAGAAGTTTTCATTTTCTTGAGTAGGTTTAGCATTCATGCAACTTTCATACATCTAAAAGACTTGAAACTCTCAACCAAACAATCAGTGAGAGCAACGGTATACCTGAGTGGAACCAAGTTGTCTCTAAATGCTTTTTAAATGTTATAAAAATACAAATTGTAAACAGAAACTAAATTGTCAAAGACCATTGTGCAAATCTGTTTGGCCCTTTTTCACTGAAAATAAAGAACCGACTGAAAATAATGAAAATATATGAAGAGTTGGCATCTCTAGTTTAGATGATAAAAAATTTGGGCCACATATGATAAAAACAAACAAATACAAAACATTTTTATTTCCTTTGAGTGAAATAATTCAGACACAGGACTGGGATAAACTAAGTGCACGTGTTTGTAAAAAATTTGTAAATAAAACAACGCAGACTACACCGGTTACACAAGTATACTTTGAAAAGCAATGTGTTAGGCTGTGTACATATAAGCATCTCTTGGATAACAAAGATGTTATGCTACGTCATTTACCAGAAATATAAACATGCACAAGCACATAAATAGCCTCACCAAACCTGTTACAGTGATCTCCTTGTTTCCTAGAAGCAAAACTAAATGTTTACAATGTGATGAGTGAAACGCATTTAAACATTAATGAGAACAAAAAAACAATAATCATGAGAACAATCTTGCATTCATGCAGTACAACACCCACAGGTACAACACCCACAGGTGTTTCTATCCTGTCTTTAGAACAATTTACAAACAAAAGCAAAACAGTTTCTTTGGTGTGATCTTCCCACAGATTTGAGATTTTTTTATTTTAATTGTATAGCCAGTTATTTTTAGTAACTTTTTATATATATACAAGCAATTTTTTTATTATATTTTATTGTTTTATTTATTTTATAACTTTAACTTATAACAGTATTACTTTTCACATAAAGATATTCTTGTCACAACACTATAAGGACTGTCATTTATCCTTCAGTGGGATTTTTAAGTCTTTTATACAAGTAATAGTGCAGTAGAAGTACATTTAAAAAGGCAAGCAGATATGTTTTTATCTTAACTTCTGAGTCTATTGTTCTGAAGCCTGTGGTAAATCTGTGTTATCATTTTATCTTCAGTGTTTGTGTTACACCTTTGTTACAGTCAGTAGTAGGGTTGTAATGGTATGAGATTTTGAAGGTATGATAATCGTCTCAGAAAATATCACGGTTTCACGGTATCATGGTATACGGTATTAAACAATCAAAATCGTTTTTTTTTTGGTTGACAAGCATGTGTTTATTAAAATTAAAGGTTAGCGAATTTGCGCTGGGGCGATGGGAAGGTTGCAACCTCTTGCATGGCATTTGTCTGTCATGCGCTCGTTTGTCAGCATCTGCATGCCACAAGGTTGTGAAGTGGTTCAACTTGTGGCGCTTTCCATAGGACCCCTATATCGTCACCACATAACTCATAGTGACCGACAGATAGGGAACGTCTAGGTTACGTACGTAACCCCCCGTGCCCTGATGGAGGGAACGGAGACGTTATTTCCCCATGCCACAATCTTGAACCATCGCTGGTTGCCAGGGACTCGTTCTCGGCTTCTCAGCATAAAACCTAATGAGTGGATGCATCTGTCGCCCTTTTATACCCGTATGCACGGGGAGTGGCTCAGGTATGCAAAATCCACTAGCCAATTTCATTGGAGTTTTCTCTTGAAGTCAGAGATAATTGGGGCTTCCAGGTAAATCCCTTATGTCATCACAACATAACGTTTCCGTTCCCTCCATCAGGGAACAGGGGTTACGTACGTAACCTAGACATTCACAGAAGAGGGAACGAACGTTGCGTCGATTTTGACGCTTTGAGGAACGCTTTGTGTGATATGTCTTGAAGCACATGTGAAATCAATCCAGGTGTAATGGAACATCAGAGCGGGTGACATCACGAACCAGGAAGCTATAAAGCCTGCCCAAACAAAGCTGTCACTAGCTTAAAGTCTGAGCAAGTTGCCTACAGGCACGAAGGAGATGTGGCCGGGGACACAACATTTGTTCCCTCTTCAGGGAACCGAGGTTACAGTCGTAACTGAACGTTCCCTTTCAACCGTTGCATGGATTTTGACGCTTTGGGGAACGTTAATATAACACCAACATAGTGACGAGTGCCTGTCCTTTATGAAATCTAATGAGCAGCACTAGGACGAGAGCACTTGAGAACCTGGGGTAGATTCCAGGTCCAAAGAATAAAATCGAATGAATGTGTGCGGTGAGGACCAACCTGCCGCATCACAAACCTCTTGGAGAGCAACTCCTGATACAAGGGCCTTAGAGGCCACCATACTCCTGGTTGAGTGGGACCGGACAGCCATAGGAGAATGTTGACCGGCCGACTCATAAGCAAGTGAGATGGCCTCAACCACTCACTTGATCATCCTTTGCTTAGATGCAGGGGATCCCTTGTTAGGAGGTCCAAAACATATGAACAACTGTTTTTTAAATCTAATCTGAAACGGCATACTATTGCATAGTTAAGAACTCGCAATTGCAAAGGAACAATGACATCTTTGTTTTAGTCAGAACGGTGAAATAGATAAAAAGTATTTTACCATAAATTTACAATGATGTAAGAAAAATGTATATAATTTATGATATATAATCTTAAAAAAAACACTTTTGTTTTTGGAGACTACTGTCAGAGAACAATTGTGAATAGTGTCATAGCATTTATGAGAATGGGGAATCTTCCTGGTGTATGATTTAATGTCCTAACAATGTTGCAGAAACAAAATAACAGTCACATTCTTTTATCTGTAGAATAATTAACTGTCAGGTCTTATTTAATTAAGAATAAAAAGTGTATACTCTTAAAATAAACTTGCTGTACTGTATATGTCATAAGAAGTATCTAAAACAGTCTAATGACAAACCTATCAATCTCACATGTCTAAACTATGATAATAAATGTAATTTAAATAGGAACACTATTCAGTATGCAGCTAAAGAGACATTACAAAATAATACAAATGTGGTATGATGTTAGCATGCTGCTAAGTTTACAACATCAAACTTGAATGAGTTGAATAAAAATGAGTGCATGTGTTAGATAAAATAAATTGTACATGTGATGTTCATGCTACCTTTGAACTTCATTTGTTCCTCTATAATATTGCTGTTTACTACGGTGTCCCACTAGTGCAGAACACAATGCATTTAAAAAAGCAAACATAAGTTCACAACAAGACATTAAGCCCCAACATAACGATATTAAGCCACAACACAACGTAAATGCTCCCGACCACTAGGGGGCAGGGCAGTTGGATGGGAAAAATGGCCAATGGACTCTATGCATGGCACGCTGCCTCCGTACACCTAAATCTAAATAAATTAGAATGTCGTGGAAAAGTTCATTTATTTCAGTAATTCAACTCAAATTGTGAAACTTGTGTATTAAATAAATTCAGTGCTCAAAGACTAAAGTAGTTTAAGTTTTTGGTTCTTTTAATTGTGATGATTTTGGCTCACATTTAACAAAAACCCACTATCTCAACAAATTAGAATATGGTGACATGCCAATCAGCTAATCAACTCAAAACACCTGCAAAGGTTTCCTGAGCCTTCACAATGGTCTCTCAGTTTGGTTCACTAGGCCACACAATCATGGGGAAGACTGCTGATCTGACAGTTGTCCAGAATACAATCATTTACACCCTTCACAATGAGAGTAAGCCACAAACATTCATTGCCAAAGAAGCTGGCTGTTCACAGAGTGCTGGATCCAAGCATGTCAACAGAAAGTTGAGTGGAAGTAAAAAGAGTGGAAAAAAATATGCACAACCAACCGAGAGAAGCGCAGCCTTATGAGGATTGTCAAGCAAAATCAATTCAAGAATTTGGGTGAACTTCACAAGGAATGGACTGAGGCTGGGGTCAAGGCATCAAGAGCCACCACACACAAATGTGTCAAGGAATTTGGCTACAGTTGTCGTCAGAGGCCTTACCTGGGCTAAGGAGAAGAAGAACTGGACTGTTGCCCAGTGGTCCAAAGTCCTCGTTTCAGGTGAGAGCAAGTTTTGTATTTCATTTGGAAACAAAGGTTCTATATTCTGGAGGAAGGGTGGAGAAGCACATAGCCCAAGTTGCTTGAAGTCCAGTGTTAAGTTTTTTCAATCTGTGATGATTTGGGGTGCAATGTCATCTGCTGGTGTTGGTCATTTTGTGGTTTTTGAAAACCAACGTCACTGCATCCTTTTACCAATAATTTTTGGAGCACTTCATGCTTCCTTCTGCTGACCAGCTTTTTAAAGTTGCTGATTTCATTTTCCAGCAGGATTTGGCACCTGCCCACACTGCCAAAAGCACCAAAAGTTGGTTAAATGACCATGTGTTGGTGTGCTTGACTGTCCAGCAAACACACCAGACCTGGAATCTATGGGGCAATGTCAAGAGGAAAATGAGAAACAAGAGACCAAAAAATGCAGATGAGCTGGAGGCCACTGTCAAAGAAACCTGGGCTTCCATACCACCTCAGCAGTGCCACAAACTGATCACCTCCATGCCACGCCGAATTGAGGCAGTAATTATAGCAAAAGGAGCCCCTACCAAGTATTGAGTACATATACAGTAAATTAACATACTTTCCAGAAGGCCAAAAATTCACTACATTTTTTATTGGTCTTATGAAGTATTCTAATTAGTTGAGATAGTGAATTAGTGGGTTTTTGTTAAATGTGAGCCAAAATCATCACAATTAAAAGAACCAAAGACTTAAACTACTTCAGTCTGTGTCAAAAAAGAGCTGACTATCTAGACGTAATCTAAAACAAAAATGTATCTGACACGTTAGTTAAAACAACAGCATAAGATACTTGTCAAAATCTATGTTATCTACCATTACAAGTTAAATAATATACAGTTGACTTATCTTACCACGGCGTAAAATAAATAAAAATCAGACATGTTAGTTAAAACAACGGCATAAAACAGTTGTCAAAATCTTGTAGTCTAGCATCATAAATTAGAAAAGAAAAAAAGAGATGACTATCTAGACGTAATCTAAAACAAAAAAGTATCAGACACGTTAGTTAAAACACCGGCATAAGATACTTGTCAAAATCTACCTTGCAGTCATTAGCTACGGCGATGGAAAGTTAAACAAGAGAAAAAGTCCTGAGCACCTTGCGTTGAGACGTCCGTGCATAGCGCTGTCAAAATCAGAATGAGGTGTAATAATTCTATGAAGCTATTATTTCAGCTCCGGGAAGAATTTATTAAAGATTCAATATTGCTTTGATTAAAGTGATATTAATCTGTAACTTATGATTTATACTCTATTAACGATTCGTCCAGCGATCATTAACATCAGTATATCTTTAACAATTTCGTTTCTCTTGCCTCGTGGCCAACGAGACAATAAAACGACATTAGCAATCTTTTTCTCAGATTTGAGTTAGGTAACGTAACCTGGACAAATAGTTTGAACTTGAAAATCATCCACGAGACATCATTCTTTATCAATGAAACAAGGTTTATTTACTAACTGCTATTCTACGATACATGGACTAACTTAATAAAAACACATAACCAAAACATAAACACACACACATTCAGAATTTTCGAGTAACGTTAGAAGAAAGGTTAAGGTAGCACTCTTTTCTTATCTCATAACTGTAACTACGAGAAGATCACGAACGGACTTTGCTCTGTTTCTGCGTCAGATCAATTGACCAGTTCAGTAAGAATATTGACTTTGTTTGTATACTTGCTTTCGTTCAGCAGGCCGAATCTCGTTTCCCATCCCACGTGGTTCCTTTGTGGTTCACAGAAATGTTCGATGGCTTAAGTTGCTGCGTGATGTCACCGGGAAGCTCTCTCTTGCGATTGGCGGTCTTTGTTCTGTTTTAGAGCGTGGAAGATGTTTGTTTCTCGTTGCAATTACTTCGACATCGTGTTGAATGCTTTTGGATGGTATCTTCAGCCGGTGGTGAGACGAGAGTTCTGCGTCCGTGAGTGCAGGGCGAACAGCGAAGAGAAGAGAGAGTGTTCCAACCGTGGTGGTCGGTTTTAACAGATGGATTTCAGTACGCCCACTGGGGCTTCTTCCAATCAGATTGTTCTTGTGGGGCGGAGCAACAACAGCTTTCGATCGAGACCAAACATTCTGCATTGGACACACAAAGTGCATCTAGTAATTGTATCTACTACACAGGTTAAGGCACAGATTAGGACATCCTACATTCTAAATAAATCACACCAAGCATATGAAAGACAGAGTACAACATTACTATATATATATATATATATATATATATATTGTTTCTTTGAGTACACTGTTCCAATAGCCACGGGTTTCCTCTTGGAACAGGTTTGAGTCTTTGCCTCCCAACGAGAAAAAGGCGTACGCTGGAGGGGCTCTGAGGTCATGCAAGAGTCATTTACGTAGATCTGGTGACCATCTCAATTCTTGCAGAGATAAGAAAAAAGGGGGGGGGGTGTTCAAACAGAGAGTCGCCAGTTTCTTTAGCTCGCATTTTATGACTTGCAGTGAAAGGATGAAAAGTTTTTACAATGTGCTGTTTTTTTAATCCTTGTGTGTGTCTAAATGCCCACGTGGCATTACACATCCCCCTTAGGCTCGGTGATGTTCCAGATGGAACACTGGATGGGCCGATGGGCACTGGAACAAGAGGCAGAGAGAACAGGCACACACAAGATACAAACAACATCTCTATCACTGACTGAATCCTTGCGCAGGGTAATTTGGGAAGGAACAGGTTAGAAACTTGAGAAGACGTAGGGATGCATTGTTTGGGATTATTGACAATTGGGTCATTTTGATTGGTTTAATTGTCAGGGGTTCGACGAGGCGGTATAGGCATGATCTCAATCAGGTTGGTCGAATTCTCGGGTTCGGTAAATATTATTAGCGTCGATAATGGGCAAACTGAGAGGAAACGCCAAGTCGCCTGCTTCCGGGTATGCGTATATGGGAATACCGCTACCGGGGAAGGGGCGAGATGAGTTTGGATGAGACTAGTGGGGCCCGCAGTGGCCGAAGTTAGGACAAGGCTAAGAGGTATCACGTAGTGTGGAATCCTATTCATGGCTAAGTTGTCAATCAAGGAACTTACTTCACGTAGCATGTCGGTCATGATTTTGGCGGGTTGCCTCGATCGGTTGACAACGATTCTCACAACGAGTTACGATGACTTTATTGAAGGGAGTCAATCTCAATTTCAGGACCTGGATTCAAGGATGGGTAAAGGGAGTTCCCTGATGAGGGGACTAGAGGGTAAAGGAGATTATAGTGAGAGAGGGAAAAGGAAAAACACAAAGTGAGACACGAGAGAAAGAAAACTAAAATCCCCCCCAAAAAAATTACAATGAGAAACAAAAACAAAACCAAGAGACACAAGGACACCGAATGAGGTGAGGCTGCAAACGAGTGTCACATTTGTGGAGTAACTCCTCTTTACTAGAGATTGGTCCTAGCAGTGCTGCGGAGGAGAGAGTATGGGTTGTGTCTACGCATGGTTCCTATATGTTTTCCTAAAATGACAGTACTTTTGTTTGTGTGGTGTAGAGCATATGGTTGTCGGTCTGTGTCAGTGGGTTTGATTTTCCCCCTTTTCCTGTTGACTGGAGCCCTGGTGCCTCTTTATCTGGTTTCAATGGACCCATCGAAGGACTGGCTCGCTGCGCCCTTGTCTGATTTTGATTCGATAGGCAACAGGTGAGAGCTTGTCTACAATCTCATGGGGTCCTGTCCAGTGAGGTAGGAACTTCCTTGACAGGCGATTCGGAGCGTTCTACCTTAGTCGGGCGAAGCTGTAGTACCACACTTTGTCTCCGACATTGAGCTCATGGTGAGAGGCCATTAGGTCGTAGTAGGCTTTCCGACCTTCCGCCCTTCGTTGTAGCTGCTGTTGCGCAAAGGCGAAAGTCGTTCTCAGGTGCTGATGTAACTCTTCCAGGTATTGGTGAGTGTTATAGGCGGTGACGAGGTTCAGGTCACCAGGTTGGTACAGCAGGTGTAGTGGTAATGTCATGTTTCTCCCTGTCATTAATGTGAACGGGGGTACTCCGGTAGATTGGTGAGGGGTGGCTCGAGCACCCATCAGTACCAGAGGAAGTTTAATATCCCAATCCTTTTGATTGTTGGCTACATACTTCTTCAACATGCTGACCACTGTCCTGTTAGCCCATTCAACTTGACCGGAGGAAATTGGGTGATGGCTTATATGGAGCTTGGCCTGTACACCCAGGAGTTTCCACACTTCCTGCATGATTTCGGCGGTGAAGTGGGTTCCGCGGTCAGAGTTGACCCTTAAAGGCAGTCCAAATCTTGAGAAGATGTGGTTCATTAATAGGCAGGCTGTTGTTTCTGCTGTATCATTGGGAGCTGGGAGGCACTCTATCCACTTTGTGAATTCGCAAACCACGGTGAGGAAGTATTTGTTACCCCGTGTTGACCGTGGCAGGGGTCCTACCCAGTCTATTTGGAGGTCCGACCATGGGAAGGTCATTCCTTTCCTTTGGAGTGGTGCTCGGTGGTTTGGATTTGCCGGTTGGAACTGGCAACACACCAGGCATCCTTTCACGCAATCTGCTACGTCTTGCTGCATGCCAGGCCAGTATGCCACTTGCTTGAGTGTTTCATAGGTGGCCTTGACACTGGTGTCCTGCGCATGGTGCATCGTGGTGCGTGTCAGCATCATCCCCCTTTGGCCGTGAGGTACTACGAGCTTTGGCACAGTGAGTGGCTCAGGGACATATGTGAGAACACCGTCTCGAAGATGCAGCATGTGCTTTTATAGAGTGGAGCATGCGGAGCTCGGAGAACGTGTTTAGGTCCGAGGTGGAAATGGGATGTTTTAACGGGTCGGCCATGTGAGCTTCCATGGTTCGTAGTAACGAATCCACATTTTGGAGGGTGAGGAGATCGTCAGCAGCGAACTGAGGTGATATGGCAATGTGGGAGGAGGCAGGGCTGTGCGCGCCAGTGGCGTGCTGGCGGCGGGTTACTGCTGCCACCGAAGGGTTGGGTGGGAGGGTGTGAAATGTCCAGGACTCGCCATGTAATGCACCTGCTTTGGCGAGGGCATCAGTTTGGTCATTTAAGTCTTTGTCTTGTCCTGGTTGACGTGAATGACCTCATTCACTGACTTTTTTCCAATAAGCGATCTTGTCATGTTCAGTGATGATGGCGTCGCTTGCTTGGAAGAGTTCCTGGTGCTTGACAGGCTTGTTGTTAGCTGTCTTGAATCCATTCCTTTTCCATCCAGTTAAATGGCATGTGAAGCTTAGACGGGCATAGTTCGAATCGGTACAGATGAGGAGTTCTTTGAGAAGTTCTGTAGACATTAGAGTGATGTCGGCTCCCGTATCGAGAAGGGCTTCGACTCTGTGTCGTTCGATGATGATGGAGAGGTAAAACTTTCTTGCTATACCTTTTTCAATGAGATCGCCTAGGAGTTGAGGAACTGGAGTTTGGGAGGAAACGTTTAGGATATCAGATCTGATCTGGTGTTCTTCGGAGGAGTGGCAGACGACTAAGACAGCACTTTCAGGAACTTGAGGGATTTGATCAGCAGGTGTTTGTTGGACGCTGCTGTGATCTGGAGTATTGGGTGTTGAGTTAGTGTTTAACTCTGTTGCTGGGTTTTCAGGTGGGGTTTCATGTCCCTCTGAAGTTAGGGTGTTTACTGTTCTCTGAGAGTGAGGTGAAGCAGTGCTGTTTTCTGTGGCTGATTTGTTCAGCTTGTCGCTGCCTTCTCGTCCGACAGCTAGTCAGGCTGAATCTGGTTTCTCTTTCTTTTCCCACTTCCGATCCTCCTCTTTTCGTTGGAAGAACTCTTTCATCATCTTTCCATCAGCTTTTGTGAGTCGAAGTACGGTGGTGTCTTTTGTTCTTGTGTGGATTCAGTTTGAGCTCGGTCAGTTTGGAATCTTAGTGAATTCTTTTGTCGATTCCTTGGGCTGATTGCTCCAGGGTGAGTTTGTCTCTTTCCCTTGGAGTTTCCATTGAATTCCCATGAGCTTTTCTCCCTTGAGTTTCCAAAAGAGCTTAGCTGGTTCCACCATCTCTCCCATTGACTCTCATGAGGCCTTGCCTGGTCCCATGACTTATCCCAGTATCGTTCAGGTGAGCGTTGATGTCTACGCGGTCCATCCTAGCAGTCAAACCTCTGGTTAGGTCGGGTGCCAGCGTGTGAGTCTCGTTCTCTGTTGGACGGGGTGCATTCCACTCTCTGTGTGTCGGCTTAGCACTGTCTTGGCGTTGGGTGCCCTCTAAAGCCAGTCCGTGACTTTGAGTGTTGAAGTCAAGAACTGCTGGGGTTTTGACGCTCTTTTCTGAGGACAGGTGACTTGGCCCTGGTCGGTGCACGTCCTGTCCTTGATGGCTCAAAGCGTAATTCATAAGCGTGCTTGAGTTCCTCTTGAAACTTTCATACTCCTGTAAGGGTAACAAATAAAATATATATATTTATAAGGGAAACAGGTCAATTTAGCTCAAAGGGAATCATTAATGATTTTATAGGGAATTTGAACAGACTCACTGTTTCACGGCGATTCACTGAACAAGCCGTATAACAAACTCTGCACTGGATATTAAAATCCCAAAATATAGTGAAAACACTACTAAATAGCACAGTAACAAAATCGACAGATTAAGACATTAACTTGTGAGCACAAAACACAAGATATTTCTCTTTTCAATATAAATAAGACTTTATTTATATAACTCTAAGACATGTAAACTAATCTACACAAGCATTCACACATTCACACGTTGCAGAAAGAGAGAAAGTGAGGAAAGGATTAGTTTAAGAGAATGAGAATGTGATATCCCATGTTTACAGCAATATGTGCAATTGCATAAACCTGAACAACCATCAATCACTTATTTAACCCTCGCATTGAGTTTCTCAATGAGGCTAAAATCTATATTAAAAATAGATCAGCTCAGCAAGAATCTGGGGTTTGTACTTGCGTAGCTTTTGTGTTTAAGGATTCCCTTTTGTCTCCGTTTTTGCAGAAAAGGGTTTCTCCGAAGTCGCTGATTGGCTTAGAGTTCAGGAGTCATTGAAGTGGGTGTTGGTTCTTGGCTGGTTTTGCGGAGTTGTGGGCTGGTTGAAGTTTAGACGGGCGCTCGAGGTCGGACTCAAACTTAACTTAGCACACGAACTCAACGGAAAGAAAATAAACAAAAGTAAAAGAATAAAAGGATGTAAAGAGACTAGGTGGCATTTCTTCTCATCATGGTAGCAGCTGGCTTGTGGGCTAGAGCACATGGCACTCAAGGAGCCCAACAGGTGATGACAAAAAGCATGGGTAAAGAGAGAATTAGAGAGAGAGATTTCAAGAGTGAGTGGAAGAGGATGTCCTTAGCTATCTACTCTCAGGCCTAAGTAAAGGGGACCTTATTGAAATTTTGCTGAGTTAATCAGATCACCTAAGGAGATGAAGTAAGGCCTAACAGGTAGAACCAGACTGTAATGAATGACTGAAAATAAAATTAAAATTAGAACTTGTGGTTTCTAATTAAAATTTAATGATGTTATCATTAAAATTGATAGGATCGATTAGGATTAGAATTACAAGAGCAATTTACTTATTGAGTTGATAAACCAATACTGTTGCAATATGTAAACTGGAAGTGTAATTAATTATTAAATGTAATTAGAATTTTAAAATTCGCAATTAATTACGAAATTAAATTACAGCTTCCAAATCACTAATTTTGGATCCTAGCATGACCTGCATGTCATTAATATCATCAAACCAAGTTAATCGGTTCCACAAGTTCCTTTACTTGTGAATGAAATCTAAATTTCTGGCCCTCTGGATAATGATTAAGATTTTAATGTTGTCAAATTATAAGAGCACTTATGATTAATCAGTGGCTAATGTTGCTACCTGGAAGCAGGAACTGAAATTATTTTATTAAATGAAATTAATTTCAAATGTGTAATTAATTATGACATTAAATTGGATCTCGCCGGAGAGCCCAATCACCTTCGAGTGTTAACAAAACAAGCCAATGACAGTTGGCCTGCGTGTTTCGCCCCCCGCACCCCACTGTGCGGATATAAAAGGAGAGCGCGTGCAAACGCACAACAGCTTTTCGCTTTGGAGCAGAGCCTTCCGCAAATCTCCAGAGTGTCTGCAAAGCAGTCAGCGTTGGTGTTACGGCGCGTCAGCGGAGGTTGCTGTCCAGTGCTGCATCACCTTTTCGGCGGTCGCGCTGCTTCCTCCCCTGGGCGCTTCAGCGCTTCTAAAAGAGAATTTCGAAGAGCAAAGAGAGCTCCACGAGCGACGGGCGTCTTTTTAAAGATGGCTTGCCACTCGTGTGTTTTTGGATGTGGTCGTTTCCTGGCTTCATCTGATAGTCACGATCGCTGCCCCTCGTGCTTGGGCTTTCAGCACGCCGAGGCAGCACTCGTGAATGAGTCATGTTTTCACTGCGGGAACATGACCATGGCGATGTTGCGCTCCAGATGCCTCCTCGCCAGACGAGGGGGTATCCCCCTTGCCCTGCCCCGTTCTAGCTCCTCCGGGCTCCGGAGGACTACTTCGGCTCAGGGTCAGGGTGATCTGAGGATCACAGTGAGAGCTTCCCCGTCGAGTACGTCTCCGCAGGCCTCTCACTCCTCCAGCACATCGCACCGTCTGGTGTTCCCGGATGAGCGTGCGGGGTCCTCGGACAGGGCGGGGCCCAGCATCTCATTCGGAGCACCAGCAGATGACAGGATGTCGATCACTGCATCGGGGGATGAGCTAGGTTCTGGAGAGGACGATTCGGCTGCGCTGCCTTCGTCAGGAAGAGTAGGTGCATCCTGGCTCAACACTGAGGTGCACAGGTGCATCCTGGCTCAACACTGAGGTGAACCGAATGCCCCTGAACTTGGGAGGACGCCGGGTGAACTGAATCGCGTAGCCGAGTCTGATGGTCCTCAGGAGCCAGCGAGACGGCCTGGGGAGCTCTAGCCAGGCCCCCAGGGACCGTACAAGTGGGACCAGGGGAGTTATTGATATACCCGCAGTGGGGCAGCGAAGTGGAGCCCAGGGGCCCGACTCGAAAGGCAGTGCGTCTCGAAGTGGTGTCTGAGTGTGTGGTGCGACACTCACCTGGCTCCACGGCTGGGCAGGGGGCGCGGGAGAAGGCAATAAAATAAAACCTTTTCTGTGGTTTAGAGGCGTTTGTTTAGAAGAAAACTTTTGTAATCTAATTTTTAAGTGAAAAAAAAATCTGCGGGTTGTATATAGCATTGCAGAAGTCTTAAGCTTGACAAAATTAAACACTATATGTAAGAAATTTAAAATATATATTAAAATAACTTTCGTTCAAATGTTTTAAAACATTACTTTAATTCTTTAAATCTCCACTTTGCATCTCTCCTTAAGGTGTTAGGGGCGGTCTAGCTGCTGCGTCCATAATCTCATTTTGATTTTGACAGCGCAATGCATGGACGTCTCAACGCAAGGTGCTCAGGACTTTTTCTCTTGTTTAGCTTTCCATCACCGTAGCTAATGACTGCAAGGTAAATTTCAACAAGTATCTTATGCCGGTGTTTTAACTAACGTGTCTGATACTTTTTATGTTTTAGATTGCGTCTAGATAGTCAGCACTTTTTTATTTTCTAATTTATGATACTAGACTACAAGATTTTGCCAACTGTCTTATGCCGTTGTTTTAACTAACATGATTTTTATTTATTTTACGCCATGGTAAGATAAGTCAACTCTATATTATTTAACTTGTAATGGTAGATAACATAGATTTTGACAAGTATCTTATGCAGTTGTGTCAGATACTTTTTTGTTTTATTTTCTAACTTTACCTTTTCCTAAATTTGTTTTAACAACACTAGCCCGTCTTGACTTATTTTACAGGGAAAAACAGCCATTGCTCATTTTACGTATATGTGTGAAAAAAACTATAATAAAAACTTCCCTTTGTCCCCATTTAACATAGTTTCACATTTTATAGTTTAAAAGCACATTTCAATGGCCCACACAAAAACACATTTCCCAAAACAGACATTCCTCATGATTGCTGGGGTGGATAACCAGATGGCCGGATAGACGGTGTGTGGGGGTGTACAAAAGGTGTCCAGATATGGTGGGAGAGATGGGGCGGGAAATTTTATGACCCTCATCAATCAAAAATTTGAAACAAGGTTACTACTTCCGATGCCGTAATCTTTGGCAATGAATGATTAATATAAAATAATATGTATACATTTTATTGCTATAATATAAAAAATAAAGTATACCACTGTAATATAATTATTTAATGAAGAGTTCCATGTCCCGTTTTGTGAGGCTTCTCAAAGGTTTTTCACACTTCTCCCCTGGATGAAGAAACTCACAATAAGTGAATTCAGAGTAGTAGATGGAAGGATTTTAACATCACTTCTTATACTTCAAGAATTATGACAGTATGCAGTTCTACACTAGGTAAGATCTAAACCCTTATATACTTTACTATATTACCGAGCACAGTGCAGGCCTATTGTGATTTTTTGTCACTGTGGTTGCCTGTTTGTTTAAAAACGTCTTCTGTGGGTCTATAATAAAAATAAAAATAAAGCTCTCATCATATACTCACCTTTATGTCGTTGTAAACCAATATGGCTTGCTTTCTTCATTCGCATACAGAAATGTTGTAAGTAATGTTCGTGTCAGTCAGCTATTTATATATTTTTTTTCTCCACAGAAGAAATTGATAATAGTTTAGAATTACATGAGGGAGAATAAGCTAAAACCCCAGCTAAAATAATTATTTTCATAAGAGTGCTTGCATGTCGATTTTTAAAGTAATCTTCAGGTTCAGTGTAAGCAAACTAACTGGCATTGTTATTACATTGTGTGGTGTGTTTTTTCTGAAAACATGTCTCATCCAATCTAGATTTGACATGTAGAACCATTTATTGCCTTTTAGAGAGTTATTGAACCTGCATTCCACAGCATGGTACGTGTGACCAGAGCAAAAGGACAGCTACAACGAGGAGTGGAGTTGGAGTAACAAGCAATTCAATGGTAAACATTGGTATTATATTGTTTGTGACAGAGAAAGAAAATGTTATACATTTTTATTTTTGATGCACACATTACATGCATGTATCATAATTATTTAAAATGTATTCTGACTGTCAGTCTCTGCAGCCCTTCGATGAGTTCCTCCTCTTCATGATCCACCTTTCAGTTGGTCTTCCACCGAGAGATCTGTCCTTACACAAAACACTTGGGATGGATTAATTTGGTTTTATTTTTACAGACTAGAATATAAAAAATGTAAATTAAATATCAAGAAAATGTAAATATATATATAACTTTAATACGGTGTATTGCTCACTGATGTAATCTAAACATGTAAATATAAACACATACATTTTTTTAAACTTTGATACATTGTAATAGTTATGTAAAATACTAATAACTGTGGTAGTGTAATGGTATGTGTTCTTTAACACTTCTGCCAATTGGAGGACTGATAGGTCAGGCAGATCGCTGGTGACACTAATGTAAAGCATTCTCCTGAGATGAAAAATAGAGGTATAGTGTAAATTTACCATTAAAAAATAAAAATCTTCCACCACTGTCATTACATGTTGCATACATTATGATTGGAGTCATATTCAATATGACTGTGTTTGTCTTTTTTCTGCTTGGGATAATCACATAGGCATGTTATAAATTATGAATATAACAAGATATGAAAAGATGATGTAACAATATTAGACAGTCTACTCCTAACTTAACCACTTGCAAACAGGACCACCGCCCTGTCTCTCTCTGTCTCTCCCATTGAGATGGTTATGATGTTTTTCATGGGGACAAATGCATTTCATGGCTTCTTAGTGACAAAATTTAAGCGTTTGGACGGTGATTTATTTACAGTAAGTTTTGTGATCCTATGAACCCAAAATACATTGCTTAAGAAATCAGTCTCTTGTTTAATGTTTATTTAAATGTGCAATTTAACAGGTTAGCTCACTCAAAAATGTAAAATTATCCCATGTTTTACCCACCCTCCAAGCATCCTAGATTTATATGACCTTCTTAATTTAGACGAATCCAATCGGAGTTATATTAAAAATCATCCTTGATTGGGTGCTATGCGGGTGAGAGGCACGTTTTATTATGGAAGGATGCAATTTATTTTACTTTTGGACCGCTGAAAAGAAAAAAAACACATATTGCCATTCTAAAACTTGGAAGAGCAATGACAATTTTAATGTAACTCCGATCGGGTTCGTCTGAAAAAGTAAAGTTATATACTGTACACCTCGGATGCCTTGAGGGTGAGTAAAACATGGGCTAATTTTGTTTTTTTGGGGGGTGAACTAATCTTTTAATAATCAAAAATTGACATATTATGTCTTTTTAGCTCTTCAAATGGTAGATCTAATACAAAAGAAATGCAAATAAAATTATCAAATAATAATAATTAAACCTCTTATTTACATACGTTTTATTTTTTCCTTCATAAAAACTCCTACTCAATGTAATGGAGTGGTGACATTTATTCTGGTAAACAGTTGACAGCATTTCAGTAAAAAAGTGTCCATGCTTTAAATGCATGCACATGAATGCAACAGTTACTATATGGTGCTTGACAGTGGTCAAAAAGGATTTATAAATGGACTTGTGGACTGATTCCCTTCTTGTAATCTCGAAAAACTTGAAAACAGTGATGTGCCATGACCTGAAGAGCATCTTTTACTTGACAAACCAGTCTGTCAGAGTTAGAGTGGTCCTGACAGAAAATGAGCTGAGAACCATTGAAAGAGATGAGGAAGGAATGTATGAATTGCAGTTCCAACCACACATTAAATGGATCTGTCAACTAGTTTCACTTACAAAACAGCACAAGAAACATCAATAGACAGAGGCACACATAGGGCGTTTAAAAAAGATACTCAAAAAGTTCAAAACTTCAGTATATGCTCATGTTAAAGGTTCTGAGAGAAGTTTTAAATTATTTCTGTCTAGCATTCATTCAAATTTCATTCATTAACTTGAGAATCTCTATACCAAACAATCCTTGAGAGCAACGGTACACCTGAGGGAATGAAGGCGTCTATAGATACTTTTTTAACATTTTGAAACATGAAAACGTCTTGAGTTATTCGCGTAACCCTTGTTGTCTGAATAGGGAACCAGACGCTTCGTAAAGCCTACACGCTTTTGGGAATGCCCCTGGGCGTGCCGATTGTCTGAAACCCGTACAGAACCACGCCAATTCATTGGCTGATGGCGCGGAAGCCACCCGACACCTGCTCCTCAGATTTCTCTGCCGAAGAAAGCCCTTATCGGCAGCGTGAGGAGCTTAGCAGCAAACGCAGCGTCTCGTTCCCTATTCAGAGAACAAGGGTTACACGAGTAACCCGAGACGTTCTCTTTCATAGGTTCACTCAACGCTGCGTAAAGCTTACTCACTTTGGGAACGATATACCAAACACGCCAACCTAAGAACACTGCCCGACCTGGCCTGATTATGAACCAGAAGCATTCACGGCCGGTTCAAACAGACAAAACCTGAGAACCTGGAGCCGTGTCAAGATCTAAATTATAGAACCTGATAAAAGTGTGCAGAGAGGACCATCCTGCCGCTACACAAATATCTTCTAGGAGGACTCCTCTGAAAAAAGTGACCCCTTGAGAGCGAAACGATGTGGATAAAACCTTGGGGACATAGCCAGGCCTAGGCCGCAGGGTCACCTTGACCAGACCCGGGGCGAATTCCATACATATCTTGCTGACAGAGAGAGCCGGCAAATCCCCAACTCTCTTCAATGACATTAGTGCCAACAAAAGAGTAACCTTAAGAGTCAGAATTTACTCCGGAGCTGACTCTAAGGGCTCAAACGGGGCTGCCATTAGACCCTCAAGAACTACTGGTAAGTCCTAGGAAGGAACTCCCAATAGGACGTATTGGTCTCAGCCGTCAGACGCCACGCATAAACGCAGATACCATCCGATGCCTCCCCAGGGGAATTTCATCCAACTCTCCGAGCGGCAATAGCCGACGTAAACTTTTAAGGTGGTAGTGGCTTTCCCTGCCACCAATTTCTCCTGCAATAACTCCAGTACTGGACCAACAGGGCAGTTAACTGGGTCTACTGCATGGGTCACACACCAAGACTCAAAGACTCTCCATTTGGAAGAGTAAAGCTTCCTAGTAGCTCTGGCACTAGCGATAGTCTCCTGAACCTCGGCAGGAAGACTAAAAATCAAGGTTAGTGGCCCTGGATGGGCCATACCCACAGCTTCCAGATCTCGGGCCGAGGATGCCAGATCTTGCCCTGAAGCTGAGAGAGCAGGTCCTGCCTGATCGGAATCTCTCAAGGGGCCGATACAGAAGGAGAATCAGCTCTGAGAACCACGTCTGATATGTCCAGAACGGGGCTATGAGTAGGAGATGGAAACCGCTCTCCTTCACCCTGCACAGGAATGCTGGAATTAGCTTGACTGGCGGAAACGCGTACAGTCTAACGTTCAGCCAAGGATGGACGAACACGTCTATGCCCAGAGGTGCCGGGGAACTCAGGGAGAACCAAAGCGGGCATTGGGACGACTCCTGTGTTGCTAAGAGGTCCACTTCCACTTCGCCGAACAGATCCCAAATCTGGATTACTGTCTGACGGTTCAGCATCCATTCCCCCGGCCTGCATTTCTACCTCGACAGAAAATCAGCCGCCAGGTTCAAAACTCCCGGAAATTGAACTGCTCTCAGGGAGAGTAACTTGTTCTGAGACCAAAAGAGAAGACGGCAAGCCTGATCAGGGTGCGTGACCGTGAACTCCCTTGGCGATTTATGTGGGATACCACCACCATGTTGCCCGTCCTGACTATCACATGACACCCTCTGAGAAGGGGGAGAAAGTAAATCAGTGCCAGGAAGACGGCTCTGAGCTCCAGGCAGTTTACGTGCCAGGAGAGGAACTCTAGTCCAAACAACATGCGCTTATCTGCCTTCGAAGACTGCACCCCAGCCTGTCAATGATGCGTCCGTCGTAACCATGTGGCGATGGTGAATCGCACCCATTCTGACTCCATTCCGGAGAAAAGTGGGGTTTCGCCATATTAAGAGGGTGTGAAAACAACTGCACGACACCCTGATTAGGCGAGTGGCTGGTCCTGTGGAGCGGATCCTCAACAAACTCATCCACCAAAGGAATGGTCTCATGTGGAGCAATCCTAGAGGTAGCACAGGGGAGGCTGCGGCCATAAGGCCTAGGAGCCTGCGACAAGTGCTCACAGAGACATGATGGCCTAGCTTGAAGCGGGCCAAACATGCATTGAAACTGGAGATCCGGGCAGGAGTCACACGGGCCTGCATTTGAACGGAATCCAAGTGAACCCCCAAAAACACAGTTTGTTGAGAAGGGGTGAGAACACTTTTTGGTATTTGTTCTGAGGCCAAGAGCTCGAATGTGGCGGAGGACGATATCTCTGTGATAACTCACTAACTCCGTAGAGTGGGCCAGTATGAGCCAATCGTCCAGGTAGTTGAGTACACGAATGCCCTGGAGCCTCAAAGGGGCCAGAGCAGAATCCATGCACTTTGTGAACATCCTCTGGGCCAAGGCCAGGCCAAAGGGCAGAACCTTGTACTGGTAAGCCTTTCCTCCAAAGGCAAACCAAAGGAACTTCCTGTGTTGCCGGACAACCTGAATGTGAAAATAGGTATCCTTTAGGTCGACAGTGACAAACCAGTCTCCCACTTGAATCTGGGACATAATAGTCTTCAACGTCAACATCTTGAACTTCCCTTTGTAAAGGGAGAGTTTCAGGCGATGCAGGTCCAGAATGGGTCATAGACCGCCGTCCTTCTTTGGTACAAGAAAGTAGCGGCTGAAAAAAGCATTGTTTCAGGGCCGACTGAGGTACTTCCTCTGTTGCTCCCTTTAGTAGGAGGGAGGAAAGTTTCTGATG
Organism: Gymnocypris eckloni scoliostomus; assembly: GCA_027564155.1. NCBI lineage: Eukaryota > Metazoa > Chordata > Actinopteri > Cypriniformes > Cyprinidae > Gymnocypris > Gymnocypris eckloni. Next base: position 107,571 of record CM050436.1, read on the forward strand.
TAGCACAGAAGCTTTCGAAGCGCTGCTTACTAATATTAGGTGAACCCCGTCGAAGCGAGGCATGTTTCGGCCAAACTGAAGTGTGTAGCCGGACCGAATTGTGCAGATAACCCAAAGTGATACCCCTGGTAGACGCTCCCATTCGTGAAAGAAATGCGATAGAGGAAGCGGACTGTAGTGATGTGGAAGACATACCTGTGTTGGGGTGTCGAGAAGGTCTGGAAGAAGCGACGTCCTCCACCACGAAGGAGAGCCGTTGGCGTCCTTTTCAGGATGATGGAGAGCGAAGCACTGGACTGAAACGTGGCCAGCTACAGTATGCTGTAGAAGAGAACCGGGGTGTCTCCTATCATGCGGGCCGCTGGTGGCGAAGGAACGGGTGCTTGATAGAGAGAGCCTGGTGCGTCTTCCGAATGCCACACTGAAAGAGGCTGATGTTGATGGACTCTTTCTGCACACCAAACCCCTGTGGGTGGGTGTGACAGACCTGAGTGAGGAGAGCATGTTGGAGGCGGGCAGAAATGTTTGAACGGTCTGGCCCTGCCTCCCTAGGTTTCTGAGGATGCTCTCCTCGTCCTGACCTGAGGGTCAGGGACGACTCGGAGGAGCTGAAACAGAAAGCCTGTCGGGCCGCTTCAGGTCCACCCGTCTGCGTGGTCGTCAGTGGGGAAAAGCCAGCCGCGGGTGCAGCTTCTGCTGGAGGGCTCCTTCCTTGGCAAGGAGCGCTCTCTGGGCAAGGAGGTGGAGGGAGTGTTTGAGGAGTCCTTCATCCTCCTGGGCATGAACTACTTGAGAGCTGCCGACTGTGATTAAGCAGAGCTAAATTTCTCCACCACCGAGCTAACCGCCTCCCTGAATAGCCCAGTTTGGAAAATAGGGGCATCTAGGAGAAAAAACTTCTCCTTCTCACGAATCTCCATGAGGCTGAGCCACAGGTGGCGCTCTGCGGCTACCGAGCACCCAACCGCGCATGTGGTGTGTTTAGTGGCTCTTAGATCCAAGTCAGTGGCCTCCCTGGTCACGCTTCAGGAGTCAGACCAGACCCTTCATCCATCATTTCGAGGACATCCACCTGATAGGCTTGAAGGCTGGCCATATTGTGGAGGGCCATGCCTGCCTGACCAGCTGCGATGTAGGACTTTCTGATAAGAGCGGAAGTGGTCCTACATGGTTTAGTCGGCAGGAGGGGGCGGGACTTCCATGAAGGTGCCAGAAAAGATGAAAGGTGAGAGGCTAGTGTGTCCTCGATTACCGGAATGGCGGTATAGCCTTGCTCCACAGAACCCACTAGGTTGGTGAAGTCAGCGGCTGCCGCGTTAGTGAAGCGGGCGAAAAAAGTCTTGAAAAAGGTTTACAGGATCTGGAGATCTCATGATGCAGATAGCTGAAAAATGCCAATTTCCTCCATCCAGGCCTGCAATTCGGGCCGCTATGGAACCGCTCATCGAGTTTGGACAATTGAGACTCGTGGGGCTCATCGGGCCAATCTATAGAAAGCTTCTTAGTGGTGCGCGAAAGCACGTCCACGAGCTCGGAGTAGGCGGAGTCTCCCGCTAGGCGGGAGAGAGTCGGTCAAAGCAGGCCTGAAATCCTCAGAGTCGGAGGCTATTGTCAATAACACGTCATCTAGCCCAAAGGAGACGGTGTCGCATGCCTCTGGGCTAGGAAATAGGTAATCGTGCGCGAATTCAACCGGCGAACTTGTGCGCATGTGCTCACTGCTCACTCTCCATCGCCTCGAGCTTTACATCCGAACCCGAGGTCGCAGATAAATTCGCAAAATTTATATTTCGACACCCCATAAACCGCTTCGCGTGCATGAGAAAAACCCAGGCTTCTTTCTTCACATGAATCGTTACAAAGAACTGAGAAATATGTAGAGGATCAGCACAAATACAAAGAAGGAGACTTACCAATGCTGGTAGAGAGCACTGAACACAAGCCATTGGCTCCATACTCGGTTAATCTGCTACAGCCTCAAGCCAATAAGCAGCATAGTCCTTTTAAGGACTTGCCAGTGAGATCGACAACTACTCAAATCCTCACAAATGCCGCTACACCCCTTAGCTCCCATACTATCCATACTCAAGCTGAATCCATCAAACAGGCAGGTGGAAACATATCACAGTTTAATTCTGCATTGCCTGACGCACTACCTCCTAAACAAAACATTACTTTCACAAGCCACTCTTCCTCGCATCGCAATGAGCGCCATGCTGCTCGCTCAGATGTGTTCGAGCTCGCAAAGTTCCTGGCCCGTCGTGATCTTCTCACAGGTGGACTTTCAAGATTCAACGATAAGCCTGAGAACTATTGGGCGTGGAAGTCCAGCTTTTGCAATGCTATTGAAGGACTTGATCTTAAGCCTAGTGAAGAACTAGACCTACTTGTGCAGTGGCTCGGCCCAGAATCGACTGAACATGCAAGCCGCATTAGATTAGTTCACATCAATTATCCAGATATTGGCCTTAGCATGGTCTGGAAGCGGCTAGAGGAATGCTATGGTTCTGCCGAAGCAATGGAGCTAGCTCTCTTTAACAAACTTGAATGTTTCCCTAAGCTGTTGAACAAAGACCCTTGACGTCTCAGAGAGCTAGGAGACCTACTTCTTGAGTTACAGACAGCCAAAGTTGAAGGTTATCTGCCCGGCTTGACCTACCCAGATACTTCACGAGGCATCAGCTCCATTCTAGAGAAACTCCCATACAGTTTACAAGAGAAATGGATGTTGCAAGGAACTCGATACAAACAAGAGTATGGTGTCAGCTTTCCCCCCTTTTCATTCTTTTGTGATTTCATTTGTTGTGAGGCCCGCATGAGAAATTATCACAGCTTTAATATGAATATGTATAATGCTACATCATCCAGTTGTGAGAGATTTTCAAAGGCAGTCAGAGCTCCTGTTACCGTTCACAAAACAGAAATTGACAATGCCACACCAAAGGATGAATCTAAGAAGGCAAATGACAACCTCAATAGACAATGTCCTATCCATAAAAAGCCACATCCCCTCAGAAAGTGTAGAGGTTTCAGGGAAAAAGCCTTGCAGGAAAGGAAAGATTACCTCAGAGAGAACTCCATATGCTTCAGATGCTGCTCCTCAACTACACACCAGGCAAAGGATTGTAAGGCCGTAATCCAGTGCTCTGAATGCAATAGCGACAGGCATATAGCTGCACTTCACTATGGTCCAGCCCCCTGGTTAAAAAAGGCGGATACAGAACCCTCAACTAACTATGGCGGGGAGCAAAAGGAGCTTCCTTCCCCAGTTGCCACATCCACCTGCACGGAAGTATGTGGGGATCGTAATAGCGGAAAGTCCTGTTCAAAGATCTGCCTGGTAAACGTATACCCTAAAGGTGAGCCTCAGAACAAACAAAGAGTTTATGCAGTTATGGATGATCAGAGCAATAGGTCTCTGGCAAGATCGGCCTTCTTTGAGATGTTTAAGGTCCCAGACAACACGGCACCTTACACGCTCAGAACATGTGCGGGCGTCACACAGACTGAAGGGCGTAGAGCTGACGGGTTTATAGTAGAATCGTTTGATGGGAAGACATGCCTTTCTCTTCCATCTCTCATAGAATGCAATCTCATTCCAAATAACAGAACAGAGATTCCAACTCCAGAGGCTGCACAATACCACAGACATTTAAGATCGGTAGCCTCTAAAGTTCCAAGTCTAGATCCAAAGGCCAAAATTCTGCTTTTACTCGGAAGAGATATTATTCAGGCACACAAGGTAATGGAGCAATACAATGGACCACAACATTCTCCCTTTGCTCAGAGGCTAGCCCTGGGGTGGGTTATAGTTGGAGATATCTGCCTTAACGGGGCTCACAAACCTTCAACGGTCGATGTTTTCAAGACTCACATTTTGGGAAATGGACGCCCCAGCCACATGAGTCCATGCCCAAACAGTATGCATGTGAAGGACTGTTTAAATCTTCATTATGAGTCAAAACATCCCTTCACCCTGAACCCTGAACAGATAAGCGTGCCGATACAGAATGAATGTCTCATAGGTGAATCTGTTTTCTGCTACACAAGGAATGACGAAAAACTAGATCCCTCCATGGATGACTTGGCCCTCCTGAAGATTATGGAAAGAGAATTCCATCAAGATGATTCAAATAGCTGGGTTGCCCCACTTCCGTTCCGTAACCCACGGCACCGCCTCCAGAATAACAAGGTTCAGGCTAACAACCGGCTCATGTCGCTGACTCGCAAACTAAGAACACACCCAGAGATAAAGGAGCACTTTGTGGATTTTATGCGTAAGATATTCAAGACCGAGCATGCAGAATTGGCACCCCAGTTGCAGAAGAATGAAGAGTGCTGGTATCTGCCAATGTTCGGGGTGTACCATCCAAAGAAGCCCAGACAGATAAGAGTAGTATTCGACTCCAGTGCTCGACATCAGGGTGTCTCATTAAATGATGTCCTGCTCACTGGCCCTAATGTAAACAATAGCCTTTTGGGGGTTCTACTGCGATTAAGGAGGGAACGTGTGGCAGTGATGGCTGATATCCAGCAAATGTTCCACTCCTTTTTGGTAGCAAAATAACATCAGAATTATCTACGCTTCCTTTGGTACGACAATAATGACTTAAAAAATGAGGTGCTGGAGTACCAGATGCGAGTGCATGTTTTTGGTAACAGCCCATCTCCAGCAGTTGCCATATATGGGCCCAGGAGAGCTGCTCTCACTGGCGAACAAGACTATGGACCTGAGGCAAGGCACTTTGTGGAAAGGAACTTTTATGTGGATGATGGCCTTACCTCCCTCCCCACGGAAGAGGAAGCCATCAAGCTACTCAAGGCCACTCAGGAAATGCTGGCTCAATCTAATCTACATCTTCACAAGATTGCTTCCAATAAAGTGGAAGTCATGAAAGCATTTCCTTCAGAGGATCTTGCAAAGGAGTTAACGAATCTAGATCTGAACACTGGCCATCCACCTGTCCAGAGAAGTCTGGGAGTGAGTTGGGACATGACTGAAGACGTGTTCATTTTCCAGGTTGAAGACCAGGTGAGACAATACACCAAACGTGGGGTCCTATCAACAATAAACAGTTTGTTCGATCCACTTGGATTTGCTGCGCCTGTTGTCATTCAGGGTAGACTCTTGTTTAGAGCGCTTACCACAGAGTCTTGTGACTGGGACACACCTCTATCAGATGAAAAATTCAAGGAATGGAAACTCTGGAGAGACTCATTAAAAGAGCTTGAGAATTTCAAAATTCCTCACACATATGCTACAATCCCTCTCTTTCAAGCACAAAGGAAAGAAATGTGTGTCTTTTGCGATGCGTCCACAAATGCTATTGCAGCTGTTGCATACAGCAGGATTACCAGTATTAACGGTACAGTAGAAGTTGGCTTCATGTTTGGCAAGGCTAAACTAGCTCCGCGACCCGAGATCTCTGTCCCCAGATTGGAGCTGTGTGCAGCTGTTCTGGCTGTGGAAATAGCCGAAACTATTGAAGACAAAATTGACACCAAACTGGATTCTGTGACATTTTATTCAGACAGTAAGGTCGTCTTAGGCTACATCTGTAACGAATCCAGAAAATGTTATGTGTACATTAACAACAGAGTGCAAAGGATAAGGAAATCTACACACCCCAAGCAGTGGAAATACGTACCTACCGATCAAAACCCTGCTGACCAAGCAGAGGCGGATCTAGGATTTTTTAGAAGCAGGGGCCACAATGGGGCCACCATTTACAGAGAGGCCAAGTTTACCATTCAAGTCTTTGGAAACCTTAACAATAACGGCTTAAATATTTCTGTGTGTGTGTGTGCGAATGAATTCATTAAGAATAACATACATAATAAAATATAATACAATATTTGAGGAAAAATGGGCTTCCCTGCCAATTTGGAGTTAGTTTTCACACTTTGTTGAATTTTGGGTTCCAACAACAAGAATTTTCATGAGCATATGATAATATGCAATATGTACAGCGAAATGTTGTTCTTGAACATTGCAAGAAACTGTACACATCTTTTTGTAAAACAAACAAACAAAAGAAAACTACTTTTTTTGTGACCGCTGCTGAATATTCAGCGGTCTTTGCTCAGGAGGTTGAATCCATCTACTTATTCGGCAATTACTTACTAACACGCTATACAAGGCTATATACATTATTATTTGGACATGTAACATGTATTACATTATAAATAAATCTCTTTCATCTTAATTTAAATGATAAATATACTGTACTCAGTATTAGATCATGTTAGTTCTTAATGATGCTACATACTTTTATTTTAATACTACAAATAAATAAGTATATATAAACATTTACATAGTAAATTAAAATAAAATGTATTGTTCTGTGTTGTTAACTATTGTTCAACCTTATTGCAGTGTAGAAATTAAACCGTATGACAATGTTATATTACGATTATAGTGACCAAATTGATCACGGTTATCAGTATTGTTAAAATACTGGAAATGTCTAAAAGTATAACTGTACTGTCGATTTAAAGAAGACACTTGGCAGCTTGTTGTCCTTAAGTCAGAAAAATAGCCACAAGGGCTTGAATTTACAGTTATTAGAAATATTGTTTACATTAAATACCTTTGACCAAGAAAAATATAAATTAGCCTTTTTGCTGTCTAGAAACACAATGCAGGTAAAGCCACAAATCTGACCATGTTCTTTTTCAATTCTGAGGATAACTCTATAACTCTTAAGTTTCATGAAATATTTTTTAGAGCATGCCATGTGATTTTGTTTAGAGTTGACTCTACAATGCTAACTAATAGTTACTCACATTATCCAAGCATCCATGCAGTGTATTGTCTTGTGCTGCCCAAACTGCTTTGTCTCCATGCGCACATTCACACTTCTCCTGGATAGGAGGCTTTTAGATGTCTTTAATCATGATGCTAATGTCTTTTATTTTTATTGAAAACTTTCTGCTTACAGTTTGATCCCACATTTTTTTGGTCAAACTTCTTTCATCTCTAAAATTGTTATCAATTGTCTTCCTTTAAAAACAAACATACAAAATAAATAAATAAATAAAACATTCTTATGGTCTTAAGTCGATTATCTTTCCTGAAGTATTCCACTATTTTCAGCCAAACAGTTGTAGCACACCATTTCTATGTGACGTGAGGATCTTTATCTCACTTTCATTTTAAACAAAATGCTACAGTTGTTCTACATGTCAGTGATGATTCTGAAAGAAAACGCGCTTGGAACCTAATGTTGCTATAGTAACGAACGCAACTTCCACCCGAGAAACCGCACACTTTTATTTTAGCAAAAAGTTTGCTTTGTAAAGTAGGTTCAACAGCATTAAGTTATTTAGCGCAAATTGTATTATTCAATTGAACTGTGCACATTCGTTTTGTACGTTATGCTCTTGCGCCGCCAATAAATGCACGTCCTTGAATGAGCGGTGTTTTGTAACGTCTGTTAATGCCAATGACGCGACCTATTTCAGGGGTGCCCAAAATTACCATTAAATCAGTCAGTTTTACTTAACGCTAACGTAAATCCCCGATGAGTGACAGGACAGGGGCACTTCAGGGGCCAATCAGTTTTCAGCTGGGGCCGGTGCCCCTCTGGCCCCACCCCTAGATCCGCCACTGTGACCAAGCCACAAGATCGGTTTTAGCAGCTGACCTTCCTCACAGTATGTGGTTGACTGGCCTAGCATTCTTGTTTACCGCAACACAGTTCAAAACTCACACAGGTCCCTTCAGCATGATAGATCCAAATGTAGACATTGAAATATGTCCCCAAGTCACTTCTTGCACTACACATACTTCAAGAAAAGAGTTAGATCCTGGATGCTTTGAAAGATTCTCAAACTGGCGATCACTGACTCGTGTAATAGCGAGACTTGTGCACATAACTCACTCCTTCAAGCAAAACAGTGACAAAAGCACTTGCAGTGGCTGGCATATGTGTGACAAGCCCTGCTCAGTCCAAGATCTTGAAAGGGCCAAGACCATCCTCATACAAAGCATACAAGCAGAACACTTCTTTGAGGAATTGATATGCCTTCAAACAGGCAGAGTGATTCCCAATCAAGGCCCTCTCTTTAATCTCTCCCCCTATATTGATGAATCTGGTTTACTCAGGGTTGGTGGACGCCTTTCACAAGCATGCCTTGGAAGAGATGAAGTCTGTCCTCTAATTCTCCCTGGTCACTGTCACATCACATCTCTTCTCATTCAACATTATCACAAACAAGTCGAACATCAGGGACGCGTCTTCACTGAGGTTGCTCTGAGAGTGGCTGGCTTCTGGATCATAGGTGGTAAAAGGCGCATCAGCAGCGTGATCTTTCAGTGTATTCAGTGTCGCAAACTGCGGGGAAGGATTCTAACTCAGAAAATGTCTGATTTACCTCCTGAGAGGCTCAGTATGGATCCTCCATTCTCTTTTGTAGGATTAGATGTTTTCGGGCCTTGGGTGGTCACTTCGCGTCGGACCAGAGGAGGACAAGCAAGCTCTAAACACTGGGCAGTTCTGTTCACATGTATGAGCACAAGGGCCATACATATCGAAGTTATAGAGTCGATGGATAGCTCCAACTTTATAAATGCTCTCCGCCGATTCTTCGCCATTCGAGGTCCAGCAAAGCAATTGCGATCAGACTGTGGCACCAACTTTGTTGGAGCATGCGAGGAGTTGAAAATGGAGTCAATCACAGATTACAGAAGGGTACAAGAGTATCTGAGTGACAAGGGATGCTTTTGGGTGTTTAACCCCCCGCCCACTCATCGACGGATCCTTGAATCTATGCTACAAGGATTTGGACCATCGAGGTTATCCCATGAGGTTTTGAGCACCTTCATGTGTGAAGTCACAGCTATAGTCAATGCTCGTCCACTTGTACCTGTATCAACAGATCCAGGAGCTCCTTTAATTCTGACTCCAGCAACTCTACTGACTCAGAAGTTTTCAGCAGTTCTTTCTCCACCAGGAGAGTTCAGTGAAAAGGACCTCCTTGTTCGTCAATGGAGGCAAGTCCAAAGCTTGGCCAATACATTTTGGAATCGCTGGTGAAAGGAATATCTCACAACCTTACAAAACCGCAGAAAATGGCAGAATGAAAGTTCCAACCTCCAAACTGGAGATGTTGTGCTGCTGAAAAGCATTCAAGCCAAAAGGAATGACTGGCCCATGGGAATCGTACTGGAAACAATTCCTGGGAAAGAAGGGAGGGTAAGGAAAGTCGAGGTCAAGGTGGTCAAAGATGGATCAGCCAAGGTGTTCCTGCAACCTATATCGGATGTCGTTTTACTGATGTCCTCTGGTACAGAATAGACTAACTTAATTATGCATAATGATGGCATCTTCCAGATGTCAGACGGGGAGTGTGCCGTTTCTGGTGTAGTTTCCCCCTTTTTGGGCCACTAGGTGGTGCCATTCCCTTATTTTTGACTTTGTCAGTGTGAGTGACTTTTGACCTTAATAGCAGCCATTTTGCTGTACTCAGTTGATGCTGATATCCACACGGTTAATGCAGCTATTGTCCATCTATTCATCATATTTGCAATCGCATTTAGAAGCTTTGTCTGTAAGTGTTAGAATGTTTTCAAGTTCTTTATGTCCATCTTATGTTTGGTATTGGTGATGTTGCTCACGATATATTTTATGTTTAGAGAGGTTATTTTCAGTACAGTTTCTCATCCTCATTTTTATTGTGAAGAGCATGTGCGTTATCCTATAAATGAACAGTTGACAGTGAATGTCTTTATTGCACATTTTCTTAAAGTTTTCTTTTTCCCTGTATTTCAGTTTTACTCTGTTCCACTTGTATTGGAAGTGATGGTCAGAAATAAATCCATGCTACAATTCAATGTCTCTGTGGAAAGAGTTATCTATCTGCCTAGTTAAAGAAGGGAATATTGCCACGAAGGGAAGAACCCGATATTAATACGCTTTGCCCCCAAAGCACATTTCAGGAACTTCCTGTGATGGGGAAGGAGTATGCATCTTTAGATCGCTCGTGACCACCAGTCCTCGGATCTGGTGTGAGACACGTGCTTGAAGAGAGCTTTCTGAACTTCAGTCGTGTGACTGAGCGGTTCAGTTAGCTTAGATCTAAGACGGACGCAACCCCTTTCCCAGGAACAATGAAGTACGGCTGTAGAACCCGGACTCTTTTTCTAGAGCAGGGACCACCTCGATGGTCTCCTCCCTCAGGAGAGTGCTCACTTCTTGTTCCATTACCAGAGCCTGCATGGGACCCACCAGCATGGGAGTGCCCTGTAGAAAGGCTGCGGCAGAGCACCACATAGCCTTGTTCTACAGTGTGCGTGACCCATCGAGACACATTTGGCAGCAGTTTCCATGCTGCCGAATAGTCTACTAAGGGAACCAGTCTCTCGAGACTGGTCTCTGGTGTACTTAGAGCGGCTAGCTCGGTGCCCTGGAGCGGAGGACCGGCAGGGGATGGCCGATCTAGCTGCTCTAGAGACCCCCGAAGGGGAGGTGAGCCTCTCAGCTCCGTTACATTTCTGGGCGGAAGAGACTGAGAGAAACGCTCGCTGAAGACAGCTGCGCCCTGGAACACTGGCAGGGTTAGCAGACTGATCTCCTGAGGGCACTGAGGAGAGACGGGCACCGTGTAATGCAGTGTACACCGCTCTTCCCCAGAGGGGACAGCCCTCACCAGTCCTGGGCCTTGGCATCAGGACTGCCTCAGAAGCCTCCTATTGGAAATGACGGTCCTCAGACCCACGTCATCTCTAAGGAAGACTAGGAACCAGAGTCTGCTCAGGCAGATCCCAATGAGACACGCTAGGCTCCTGCCGCCGGTGGCCTACTAAGGGAACCAGTCTCTTGAGACTGGCCTCTGGTGTACTTAGAGCGGCTAGCTCGGTGCCCTGGAACGGAGGACCGGCAGGGACGGCCGATCTAGCTTGCTCTAGAGACCCCCAAGGGGTGGCAAGCCTCCCAGCTCCGCTACATTTCTGGGCGGAAGAGACTGAGAGAACGCTCGCTGGAGACCGCTGCGCCCTGGAACACTGGCAGGGTTAGCAGACTGATCTCCTGAGGGCACTGAGGAGAGACGGGCAACATTTAATGCGGTGTGCACCGCTCTCCCCAGAGGGCCTGCCCTCACCAGTCCTGGGCCTTGGCATCAGGACTGCCTCAGAAGCCTCCTATTGGAAATGACGGTCCTCAGACCCACGTCATCTCTAAGGAAGACTAGGAACCAGAGTCTGCTCAGGCAGATCCCAATGAGACACGCTTGGCAGGCTCCTGCCGCCGGTGGCTACTAAGGAACCAGTCTCTTGAGACTGGCCTCTGGTGTACTTAGAGCGGCTAGCTCGGTGCCCTGGAGCGGAGGACCGGCAGGGACGGCCGACCTAGCTGCTCTAGAGACCTCAAGGGGTGGCGAGCCTCCCCGCTCACATTTCTGGGCGGAAGAGACTGAGAGAAACGCCGCTGGAGACCTCTGCCCTGGAACACTGGCAGGGTTAGCAGACTGATCTCCTGAGGGCACTGAGGAGAGACGGGCATATGTAATGCGGTGTACACCGCTCTTCCCCAGAGGGCCTGCCCTCATAAGTCCTGGGCTGTAGCATCAGGACTGCCTTAGAAGCCTCCTATTGGAAACGACGGTCCTCAGACCCGCGCCATCTCTTAGGAAGACTAAAGAACCAGAGTCTGCTCAGGCAGGACCCAATTTGGCAAGGGCTCCCACACCGCCAGATGGACGATTAAGGGAACCAGTCTCTGAGACTGGCCTCTGGTGTACTTAGAGCGGCTAGCTCGGTGCCCTGGAACGGAGGACCGGCAGGGACGGCCGATCTAGCTGCTCTAGAGACCCCTCAAGGGGTGGCGAGCCTCCCATCTCCGCTACATTTCTGGGCGGAAGAGACTGAGAGAAGCGCCGCTGGAGACCGCTGTGCCCTAGAACACTGGCAGGGTTAGCAGACTGATCTCCTGAGGGCACTGAGGAGAGACGGCACCGTAATGCGGTGTACACCGCTAATCCCCAGAGGCCGGCCCTCAAGGCCCTGGACCATTGGCATCAGGCGTTCTGGTCAAGACTATCGATCCGCAGATCCGTCTTCGGCCCGGGCGCCACTCTGACTCCGATTCTGGCGAGTACGAGAAGTGACATTCCCGAATAAGGAGCTGGAACACAATTGGGGCTGCTCCGCCCAGCAGCCCAAGCTGACCACCTCAACCTCCTTGGAGGAAGAGAGGTAAACATTGTGCTCTCACTTGAGAATTATCCCAAGAGGCTCTTGTATGTCATATACATATATAATTGTATATATTTCTACAATATATATGTATATATATATATGTATAAATATATATCTAACTTTCATAGTCGGATAAAAGGCATAGTTAATTATTCAAAATTAAATACAGTCAAACACCCAGACAAGTAAACACGGTCTGAAAGTGCATAAATGAACCGAGAATCACCATAATGCCGCTGAACAAAACAAATAAATCTTCTTGGAGAGAAACTGCTGCAGATTAGCGCACTCTCACTCAAGGGGAAGAACTACAGCTTAGGCTTCCGCCCAGAGAGAGCGCTTAGACCTGGGGAATACAGGTGGAAATAGGCGAACCCGTCCGCCAGATCTATGTGCGATCCCGTGATCTCACGCCGCGTGCCTCAGCAGCAGCGGGACCGCGAGATCATAGACGCGGACACACTCGGAGCGTGCCCGGCGGGAGCACAATACATTGCAGCGGACGCTGGATCTGATGGGAAAGGAAGAAGATAGGGGATCACCCTTCTTAATCTTTCCATCTAATCCATCTGCGAGCACAGCCACTGCTCCGCCTCAGCGGCAGCGTGGCAGGTGCTGCGAGGACGCAGGTGAAAACTCCTCCTCAAAGAGAGTTTTCGCCTCCAGCCAGATCATCGCAAAACTGTGTGTATCCCGCCGTGTTATAGCGTGGGCAGGAGGAACACACAGTCTGTAACGTGATCTACTTTCGCCTCATTGACCTTTGACATGTCTGCTTCTAGTCTTTCTTTGCCTATCTTTTTAAGAATAAACTTTCTTATTTCCTATCTTGATAGTAACAGACTCACAGAACACAATCGACTGACACACACAGAGAGCTTTGCTGAATGACAAAAAGCTGGCGCCGGCTGCACATCATGTGCTTTTAAGCATCCTGGTCATGACGAGAGCACCTGGCACCTGACACCTGGCACCTGACGTCTGGCCGTCAATTTTGACTGATTACACATGATTCAGAGCTGGACAACGCTGATGGCGTTCCCCATAGCATCTCGACGCAGCTCGATGTTCCCGGAGGGGAACCAGCCTTTCCCCTTTTCATTGAAAATAAAGAACTGACTCAAAAGAATGAATAAATCACTAATGATTGGCGCCACTAGAGTTCAGTTGACCGAAATACAGGACACATTTAATATAAGCAAACAAACAAATGAAAAAAACTAAAACAACATTTTTTTTTTTATTGCTTTTGGGGAAAAATAATGCAGGCACTGGACTAGGATCAACTTTGTTGAGCACTTGTGTGGAGTGCCTGTTTTTGTGCACGCTATCAAATAAAATACACTATCAATTTGTGCACACTATCAAATAAAGTATGTGTTCTTCATAGTGACATGAGTGTGTTAGGCTGTCTGCATATAATAAGCATTTCAATAATTTGAAAAACAAAGACATGCCACTAGAACATTTCTGAGAACAAAAATACACACAAGCACATCAAATCACTCACAAAACCTGTTTCAGAGATTTCCGTATTTGCTGGAAGCAAAACTAAAAGATTACATAATGGTGAGTGACGTGTATTTAAATGTTAATGAGAATAAATTAATAATGAGAACAACCTTGCATTCATGCAGAAATGAAACAATTCAAATGCAATCACTGCACTATAATGGCTACTGCATTCTAATGTTTTTATTTATTTATAAATAAATAAATAAAATAAACAAAATTAAATTAAATACAAATTTTGTGTTATGTTATTTTTTATTTTATTAAATTATTTAATTTTCATGCTTATAAGTAAGTTTGACATAATTTAGGCATTGATATGTGTATTCATAGGTGTAATAAATGTATTAATGTGTATGTGTAATAAAACTAAACAGATGTTTCCTCACTGAAAAACAAATAAACATTTACATGTTTTTATTCACTGTAGAGTAGCATGGTCATTATTGCTAACTAAAACCATGAAAAAGATTTTTGTTAGCTGAAAGGAAATAAAATTAAATATAAATATTGGAGAAAAGACTCAACTAAACTAAAATTAGAAATGTTGCCTTAGAAACTATACCTCATATTTCATATTAGATCAAGGCACTAAAATAATTAGTGGATATAAAACAAAAACAACTGAAACTAAACGGGGATGCTCTAACCACTGCGCCACAGGAACACAATTGCATGCCTATCATTCTTTTTGCAGGAGTGGATGAGGAATATCATTTTGTTTCCTTTACGGGAAGATTTTATTGTGATTTTTTTTTTTTTAGATGACTTCCTCCATCAGGTCTTTAAAAGAGAAGCGCGGTGATCAGCAGTCAGATTTCATTCATGAGCATCATCATGTCTGTCTCTACTCTCCTCTCAGCTCTGCTGCTGTTGGCATCCACAGCCTCAGCCTCACACTTCTATGGAGGAACAATGACCTTCGACCCAAGAAAGAATTCTGATGGATCCTATACGGTGAGACCTTTATTATATTTCTTCAATTATGGGCATTCTTATTAAAATTAACTAAAACTCTATGTACAGTATATATACTACCGGTCAAAAGTTTCAATGTTTTTGAAATAAGTTTCTTATGCTGACCAAAGCTGCATTTATTTGATACAAATTAAGTAAAAACTAATATTGTGAAATATTGCAATATTGTACTATATTTAAAAAATATATTAATGTGATGCAAAGTTGAATTTTCAGTAAGACGATCCTTCAGAAATCACAATAGTGTACTGATTTGCCATTTAAAAAACATTTCTGATTATTATCAATGTTGAAAACAATTGTGCTGCTTCATATTTTGTGGAAACCATGATTAAAAAATATCTTACATTCATATATTTTTGGATTAAAAATTGCTTTAAATCGTTTTATGATCTGTCTTCAGATTGTAGTTATCGTGGCATCTGCCATTTTCCCACCCATTTATGTGGTTCTGAATTTGATTGTGTGGGTCATAATTGATTTGGGTGGGTGAGTGGACAAAATTTGGGCTGTTTGGAATCAGTTTGGCAGTTTTCAAACATTTACATGTTATAGGCTAATTGATTTACAAACAAAACCCAAGTGTGTATGCACTCCATCCTATCATTCATCATGAGGTTATGAAACACACACACACACACACACACACACACACACACACACACACACACACACTGCAATGTCAGCTGGTGTTGGTGCTGATGCCGACAAGCACACACTTGTAGCCAATCAAGTGTCTAGAATGTGGATGATAATCGTATCTATGAAGGAGCAATTAAGGATCTCAGGGGTGTTGTAGCAGACATTGAATGACAGTAATTTGATTTCTAGGCTTATCAGACTGTAGCTGCTAACTTTATTTTGAGAAATTACTTACATCTGTATTTTTTCAGGTGGATATCCGCTTTAAGGAGGCTTATCATAGCTGTTATACAGGTGATTCCTGGACTTGCAGCTCTGGAAATTGTGGCAGTAGAAGCACTTATGTGAGTGGTCGTGTGGACAACAGTCCTAATGGTGGTAGCTGGTGCCAGAGTGAGGGAGTGATGAAAAGAACCGTCTCCAACAACAGCCCATTTCAGCTGTAGTAAGCACACTTATTCACCCATTCAAACCAAGACTAATCTAATTCACTATAATCTAACAGGGCTGTACAATTAATTTATTACAAATTAAATGAATGTGTCAACAGCCAAAGTAGTTGCTGCTGGATCTACAACACAATCACAAGTGGTGGAAACTGGAGACTTCTCACAAACATTGACCTTGGAGAAAGATCTGACACCTCTAAACCCAACAGATCTCCAGTCGTCACCGCACTTCCCATTGTGAGGTAATTCCATCCTAAAATCTTTATGAACTCCATCAATCTACACTGTTAGAATGTCCAGCAGTCATTATGTAACCAATATATGCCAATTATATCACTGCATCAATCATTTTTTTAATGTTTTATTTGTATATTATATATTTTAAACATTTTCATTAATTATCTTGAGTCCATTTTCATTATTATTACTAGTAGCATAAGTAGCATAACAAAAAGTAACTTTATATTTTTCTTTCTTTCTTTCCTATTGATTTATGCATTTATTTGTATTACTTTTTTTCTTGAAGATATACAGTATAAAACAGTTCAGTCAGGACCACTCTGGCAGCAAAAACATGATTTATTGATTACACACAATATTTTGTTTGGTGGTATGGTTCTGTATAAGAGTTCAGCAAAAAACAATATGTAAATATTAGCTGCATGTAATGACCCCCGGAACCATCAGCATGACATCAAGATAATGAAAGTAGGACTGCAGCGATCTGAAACAGAAGAAAAGAAAAACAATGAACAGCCAAGGTGCAGGACATAATATATGCAAAAGTACTGATAAGGAGGGTTAAATGCAAGCTTGACTAAGCTGGAGGTGAGTGATAGTGCCATATATATATATACACGTACCTGAGATAGGAGAGTCGCTGGGATTGGACGGATCTGAACAGTTGATAGTCAGTTGTTGCGGAGCTCTGTCTATGCTAGATTTTTATTTACCTTTATTTTTTTTATTATGATCAATAAGAGGAGTAAAACTCACTCTAGGAGCAGTTCGTATACAGTCAATGCAAAAACATTTTAGAAAAGTATAAAGTCAGTTTTGAGAATAGCTCTAGCATAATTTGGATTGGTATTTTGTTATGTGATACAATAGCATTCATGCCTTTTTAACATGTTTTTTGATTGCCCAAGTTATTCTTTGATCCTGTTCACCTAAACACATTTAAAAATGACTGATTTTGGATTGTTTCTAGAGTTCCTCAGAACTGTGCCAGGAACTACAATCTTCTGTCCTGTGATCCTGATAAAGACACGGTCAGGTGCAGATATGGAATTTTCTCTGCAAATGAGTGTGGAATGTGCAACCAACATGCTGGATTCACTTTGAACCAGGTGAGGAATAATGTACCATCATGATTGTAATGTCATGTATGTTGACAAAAGTGTTCCTTTCATTCTTCCACATGTTCTTGGCTCACTAAGTTGCTACTGACTGTACAAAGATTAATTAAATAATTAGTTAGTTTTCTTTCTTTTTTTCCAGAGCACCTGTACTCTTTCATATTCCAATGCATCAAGAGGTGTTTATGCATTTGAGCTGGTCATGGAGGACTATCCCACCCAGAACATTACTCTAAACTACACTGCAATGGCCGCGGCGGTCAGATCCCCCTTCAATAATGTATCCTCCAATCCACCATTGAGCAAAATACCTCTCCAGTTTGCCCTAGAAGGTACCATTCAGTGCTGAAATCATCTATTAATTGTGATGTTCTGCCACAACATTTATATTATGTTTTGGTTTTAGTGGAGGCTCCTGCACCATCTTGCATCCAGGGTGAATATCTACCTCGGTTCATCCACCCAACACCTAATCACGGAGAACATCTACAGGCTCGTGTCAATCAAGAGCTAGAGATCAGAATTAAGGCTACTGCAACCTTCTCAAGGTATGATGGAAAACTATAGTTTAAATTAGTTTAGCTTCAACCAGCTCCAACACACTTGACTGGCAGTTTCTGGTGACTCTGGGGACCTTGATTAGATGGTTCCAAGTTTAATTAAGCCTGTAGCTAAACTCTACTGGGACGTGGCCCTCCAGGAACAGGACTGGAGTGTCACGGCACAGTAAGGGAACACACCGTGTACACTGGGGTCTGGGTCCAAAAACATGTATTTATTAACTGAAAGGCAGACAAAGAAAAAAAAAAAAACGAAAAAATAAAAACAGATCTCAGAATCTGAAAACTGGCTCGAAACAGAACATGACACAAATACGGCAACTTAGTGCCTTCATCATACCACAAATACACAACTAATAATCCAGCCCAGGGAGGCACGGGGAACGAGTGTAAATAGCCATCAGGATGGGCAACAGCACAGTTGTGTGGAGTGAGTAAAGGTGTACGGGAGGATGGGTGACGGTGACCTCTGGTTGTGAGAGCTGAAAACACAGGGCCTGGACCCCTGACATGGAGATTCCTGGACAAGACCAAACTAGATCTTACTTAGATCTTGAACTAGAACTAGCATGACTGAAGCTGACAAAAATAATATATATATATATATAAATTGAATTGAAATATATTTGATTAGAAATTTGTAGTGGACTCGATAGCCAGCAGTTCGACAGAACCTGATACATAAAAAATTTAAAACGGTATATATAAAGTATATGCAATATATATATATATATATATATATTTATATATATACATACACATACAGACACACCCAAGGCAAAAATTGTATTTGTTTATATAAACAATGAGCAAATAACACAAACAAATGTTACTAACCAAACGGGTAGAATCTTAATAAAACTTGTCCAATATTTTCAAAAGGCAGTGAAATGAACATAATTTAACCGTTGGAAACACGTACATCATTCACAGCAAAAAAACAAGTCAAATCAAGTGCAAACAAACAAACATAAAAGCCCAGTTTAAGCAATCCTCTTTAAGAAACGCAATTAGTACAACAAGCTAACTTTTTAGGTTGACAGCCGAAAACGTGTAATTTGTGTTCAAAACATAAACAACAAGAATGGTTTGTGCTTTCCTCAAGAAGATACGAGTTGGGTTAACTCTTATTTATGCCACTTTGTTACAGTGATCAGTAAGAAGGAGTGTCATAAAAAAAAAATACTGTTTATTTTATTTTATTTTCAGGATCACTGATGTGGTCTTTAGTGGACCTCTGAACAGCACGAAGGAGACCACCACCACTGGGGAGTATTTGATCAACTGGACACCAACATCAGATAATTTTGGCCAACACTTTCCAATTTGCTTCGCTGCAGAGGGACTAAATGGGTATGATTACACAACTAGATAAACTCAATAAAACACATCATGTCAAATGAAGGTACAATAATTAATTCTTAATTTTTTAGGTCAAGGAACTATCAATCTGGAAATTCATCTTACCATTAGATTTGATGTGTTCCACATGTACTAATAAAAATGTATAACCTGAATGCAATTTAAGTCGCTTTGGATAAAAGCGTCCTGCTAAATGCATAAATGTAAATGTATTTCAAACCCAGGATCATTGTAAATATGTAACCTCACATTTCTGCAAAACCCTTTCATTGTAGATGTGGGTTTCTGAAACAGCAGAGTGTCATGAGTAAACATATGGTTAGGTGATACAAATGTCAAACTCTATTAGTTTACAAATCATGCACTATGGTAAAAGTGTTTTGAGGTAATAACATAGTATTGTGCAAGAAACCATGTAAAAATAAGCCATCAATAATCTGCCCCTGTAATCATGTTTTGTGTGAACAGGAACACAAGTTGTTGTTGTTTTACTGCAACTAGGGTTCAGTGTATGTACAGCTATATGCATACATACATATTTGCAGAAATGTCAGCGGAGTAACATATTTCCAACGAGCCTGGGTTGTTTAATTCTTTAATACCTCTGTAGTGTTCTTCAAGCAAAAATAAGTTTATGCATCTGCATTCTTAGGATTTTTCTTTATGTCTTCAAGGTCCAAGAGCACAAGTGACTTGCACTAAGGACACAATGTCAGTGTCAATAGAAAGAGCCACTATTTCAGATATTCATGGCGATCACTTGCGGCTGAACAACAATGCTTCCTGTCCAGTTTCTTCCAATAGTACACATGTGTTTACAACTTTCTCTCTAAATGGATGCGGTACTCAGATGGAAGTAAGGAGTTTAATGAGTTTTAATAAACCTAAATGATAATAAAAACATTCCCTGCATCTAAACTACATTTATACTTGTTTCTTTGTAGGAGACTGATGAACATCTCTTCTTCAAAAACACAATTGTTACATATGATAATCCAAACCACATCATAACAAGGAAAAATGTATTCGAAATTGAAGTTATGTGCAAGTACGAGAAAAAGAGCAGCATCACCACAAGGTTTGATGCTCACAGACCAGCCATCAACATCACAGAGAGAGGCTTCGGCTCATTCAGCTATCAGTTTGAGTTTTATCAGTCTGGTAGTTTCAGAAGCATTAGAAATCCCAGCAGCTACCCACTGGAGTACACAGTTGGAGACAAGATCTACATGCAAATCGCTCCAGTCAGTGTCCTGAAAAACACTGAGGTCTTCCTTGAGTCCTGTGTAGCTACACCCTATGATAATCCCAAGTATCCCATCTCTTATCCTATCATCACAAATGGGTAAGAATCCGAAATCAATCAAATCAATAAAGCCATATTTGTTTACACAATGTCATTTAAATAAGTCAGGTTCATGTGTTGTAGGGAAACACATAGTTTGATAAGTATACTTAATGTGTGGTCATATTCCAAATTAAGTCAGACCTATTTCTTGCAAAGTTGCAGTTGAGCAACAAAGACATAAATTGTTGAGCAAAATCTGATTAATCTAGGATGAACTTCATGAATCTTCATGGGAACATGTTTGTATTGCTTGAATATTTCTGTACATCTTCCTGTTGTAGCTGGTCTCATAAAGAGTCAAAATTAAACAGTACTTTAATGCAGATAGTACAATATAATATAGTATATGCTAACTCAGTGGGCTAATTGAAAAGCAAGTTAAATCAAAACACACAAATATATAAAATGTCTAAAATGACCATTTCTTTTTATTTTAAATGTTATTTAATAAGACATTTTCTTTAATAAGACTAATCTAATCATCAAATTGTATGCAGAATGTAGATGCAGAACCTAATATAAATGTACTGTGTCCAATGAAATGCTTTGACAGCAGTGTCATTTTTCAAAAATGTAATCCAGTCCTATTTTCAATGCATTTCAGATGCGTGGTTGATGAAACTGTTAACATCTACACAAGTCACCAGCCCAATATCAAGTTCAGTATGGATGCCTTCAAGTTTATCGGACAATATGACCAGGTAAAAAAAAAAAAAGTAATTTTACTGGAATAGTGAATGTTTTTTAATTTATTTTTATTGTCACTCCTTTCCTCTCTAGGTGTTCATCAGCTGCTCCATTATCATCTGTCAAGCCAACAATCCCAACACACGCTGTGCTCAGGGTTGCACTAATGGCACGCAGGTCGCACCATCCTCACATGTTCACAAAAGAGAAGCTGCCTTCCAGTCCGGAAGCCACTTCATCTCCCAGGGACCCCTGCGGCTGAGGAGGAGTGCATCGCTTACTGGTATGTAATAACTTGGTCATTTATGCAGACTTTGCAATCAAAAGATGAGGTTTTAAATGCTAATGTCACTTATTTATTTACAGAGACCATCAGCCCAAGCTTCAACCTGAACCTTGTTTTTGTGGCTGGATGTGTCGTAGCAGTAGTTGCCATGGTGTGTGGAATGATGGTCTACAAATCCAGGGGATCAAAGGTCAACTACCAACTTCTTAAATCAGATGAGATTTGATTGGATCAGTTTGAACTACAATCGGATGATGTCAAACATCTAATTTACATATTTCGGTGGGATGTATTTATATCGTTTCTAAAAAAAAAACATCTGTTTTTTCTTTTCTGCATGAATAATGGTCTCTTTGGGAACTCCTTGCAGTGTTTGCATGTATATAGCTAAATTAAACATGCACTTCATAAAAACTGAGAAAAATATGCTATTAACATCTGTAAAATAAATAAATTAACACATTTTGTTTAAATAAAGGACTGGTGAAATGAATACATCCTTGATTAAAATCAACATTTGTGTAATAATATAGTAATTAATATGTCCTCCATAACTTTAAGTATACTGCTCTGGCCCTTCTTGAGGATGTTATGGTTAAGGTTGTTAGATAAAGTGTTAATGTTGGGTGTAATACTTATCAACATAAGGTTTTTCACCATAGGAGAATGTGTATAGTCATTGTCATGATGAAAAAATGGCCAACTATTGTGTTCTTCTGTGCATATTGGCCAATAGGTGGCAGTGGTAGTTGGTACTGTGTTAACTGACTACAAAGGAGTAAGTTCTGTTCCATCTGTTCTGTATGTGCTGTACCATAATACTACTTAATCTGGTTAATTAAAGGATTATTTCACTCCAGAATACAAATATTTCTAATAATGTACTCACTCCTATGTTATCCAAGATGTTCATATCTTTTTTTTCTTTAGTTGAAAGGAAATTAATGTTTTTGAGGAAAACATATGGATTTTTCTCCATATAGTGGACTTCAGTGGTGGCCAACGGGGTTCAAGTTCCAAGTTGCAGTTTCAATGCAGCTTCAAAGGGCTCTTAACGATTCCAGCAGAAATATAAAGATCATGTCTTGCAAAACATTCAGCCATTTAAAAATTTAATAAATAATAATAATAATTAAATACAATTTATTTATATGCTTTTTAACCATAAATGCTCACAAACGCATTACATAATCACACTTTTGTGGCATAAGCCGAAGTACCGACCCAGGGTTTACAAATAGAATATGCAAAGAAAGTCAAACACCCTTTACAAAAAAGGTCTATCCAAGATGTCAGGGGTTTTGAAGTTGGAAGAGAAAATGAGATGGAGTATTCGCCCTACCTTACATTTTTGAACCGAAGTACACAGATGAAGACTTTTCCATCGTAATTATACAATTCTTACTGTCGACTTCCACTAGTAAAACTATAGTGTTTTGGATGCTTTTAGATACAAAATTACTGTCTGGAGTATGGAATTGAAGCAGTATATATTTTGAAAATATGGGCCTTTGCAAAGACCAAATGAGTTTAGTGTGCTTCGGCTACAGAAAGTAGTTTTGATGTTGTAATGATAACATATAATATATATATTGTTATAAGGGAAACAGGTCAATTTAGCTCAAAGGGAATCATTAATGATTTTATAGGAATTTGAACAGACTCACTGTTTCACGGCGATTCACCGAACAAGCCGTATAACAAACTCTGCACTGGATATTAAAATCCCAAAATATAGTGAAAACACTATTAAATAGCACGGTAACAAAATCGACAGATTAAGGCATTAACTTATGAGCACAAAACACAAGATATTTCTCTTTTCAATATAAACAAGACTTTATTTATATAAATCTAAGACATGTAAACTAATCTACCCATGAACACAAGCATTCACACATTCACGCGTTGCAGAAAGAGAGAAAGTGAGGAAAGGATTAGATTAAGAGAATGAGAATTTTGGGTATCCCACGTTTACAGCAATAGGTGCAATTGCATAAACCTGAACAATCATCAATCACATATTTAACACTCGCATTGACTTTTCAATGAGGCTAAAATTACATTAAAATGACACCAGCACAGCAAAGTCTGGGATTTGTACTTGCGTAGCTTTTGTGTTTAAAGGATTCCCTTTTGTTCTCCGTCTTTTCAGGAAAGGGTTTTTCCGAAGTCGCTGATTGGCTTAGAGTTCAGGAGTCGTGGAAGTGGGCGTTGGCTGGTTTTGCAGAGTCTTGGGCTTGTTTCCGCTGGCAAACGTAACTTAGCACACGAACTCACGGAAAGAAAATAAACTAAAGTCAAAGAATAAAAGGATGTAAAGACTAGGTGGCTTTTCTTCTCATCATGGTAGCAACTGGCTGGGTGTGGTCAGAGCACATGACTGAAGAGAGAGTTCATTTTCCGGAGAGAGAGAGAGTTCCAAGGAGAAGTTAAGAGAGGCTGAAGAGAGCGATTTCAAGGGGGTGTCCTAGTATTTATTCTCGGCCTTTTAGGGACCTCCCAATGGTTGTCTTGACCAATTAGATCCCATGCTGACTCTTTGTGCCGCTTTGTAGCTCCACCCACTTAATAAATTACCATGTCATGGCCAGTCACATTGCTCGAATTTTACATTCTCTTGCAAAATATCCTTTTGAATGTGGTTTCTATAGCCAGAATATGATGCATTTGACAGGAAATCAATTAAAAGAAATGTTCAAAGCTGGAATTATCACGCTCATACATACTAAACATGACATTAACCCTTAAGGCTTAGCTAGTCAATACTAATTAAAAGCACGATAAACACAATGATTAAAACAAGGATATTCAAATTTGTGGGTCACATACATAATATGCAGTTATGCCTATAAATTATTATTTTCATTAACAATGAGAATGAAAGTCCTTTAAGATGATTTTACAGGTTTTGTGAACCCAGGAATTTTAGCCTTTGTCCTCGAAACCTGGTCAGGGTGTATTCAGGCGGGCTGGGGGTCTGATTTATGACCTTCTGCTGTTGTCTTGTGGAATTCGGCTTCATGTTTCAACCATGCTTCGATCGAATCTTGATTTGCCAATTATTCGGTCCTTGATATTCTACACACCCTCTTCGTTCGGGCGAGGTGTTTTAGCAGAAGACATCGTCGGCTGGAAAACAAGGGCAGAAGAAGCAGACAAAACACAGCAAACAACAAGACAACACCTCCATGACAGTTACTGTACTGGTGCCGGGCATTAGGTTATTCAATTTTGGAAATTATTGTTTTAGTTCTTGATCAACTTTTGCGACTAGATTTGTGTGTTTCTTCTAAGTTGTCTTAACTTAAGAATGTTCACATTTAGTTTCTAGTGAGCTAATTTGTGGTAAAATGAATCGACCTATCGTGCATGGAGCTCTCTGGCTTTCCTTCAGTCTAGAGTGGCTTGCGGATATTAGGTGTAGCGAGTCAATCCTAATATCAGACCTTTGACCCTTGCAGGGTGTCTAGGTGTTTCACCTACTAAAGAAAGAGGGGAAGGAAAAGGATAGGTAAAAGAAGAACAAAACAAAACAAAGCTGCTGTGGGTTTTCCTAGCATGATTTGCAACTACTGTTGAGCTAGGATGTCATGTGCAGCTAGGGGGCCATGCACCTTAACTTCGTGTCAGGTGTTCTAACTCTTGTGAGGATAGCTATATGTTTCTTCATGGTGGTGTATGTAACTGTGTTGTGCTACAGTTGGATATTCTACTTGTGGGAAGAATATGTTTGTTGAATGTGTTATCAGTAGATGTGGTTACCTCTGGGTGTAGGTAATGTTGTGTGTGTTAATGGTGTAGTGTATGTGTGGTCAGATCTGTTCCAGTCTGTGTCGTCTCCCCCCTTTTCAGGTATGTTACATAAGACTGGCTCTCTTCATCCTTGGCTTGGATGTGGGCATGTCCATGATCTAATGGGGATCAGTCCAGAAAGGCAGGAAGTTCTTTAGCAGACAGTCGGAGGTAGTTTGGCATGGCTGTGTGAAGCTGGGCTGCAAACTTTGTCTCCTTTGTTGCATTCCTCTTGTGCTACCTTCTGGATGTGGCAGACTTTCTGACCTTCTGTGCTTTGGTGGTTGCTGTTGCACAGACAGGAATGTGGTTCTAGGAGTTGGAGTTCATTTAGCAGTTTGCTAGTGAGTGATGGGTGAGTGAGGTGATGTTCTCTGGTACCTCAGTTTTCATCAACGGTTGGCCGTGAGAGACTTGCTTGTCCTGTGTGGTTGTTGAACAGGTGCTTGTCATCTCGGATATGGTGGTGTACCATGCGATCATCGGCCTTCCGTTCTGTCGCTGGTCACAGCGAGCATGACTCAATTTCGTAGTCATCCGTGTTCAGCTTATCTTGAAGGAACTCGTTCAGTTGGCCCATGACTTGTTCCATGTCTTCTGACGGTAAGCTGTATGGTTCTGGAGCATACTCAGCACTGTGCATGTCTGAGTAATGCTGAGGTGGGTTTCGTTGTCGCTTAACCCTACGAGATGCTCTTGGATGAGTCAGGCGATTACCTTTGGATGTCTGGTTAGGTTTCCAGTTGTTGCTATCTTTTGCGTTTCTTGAGAAGCGTGGCTGGTCCCATGGATTTTTCCAGAAGTTGGGCTGATAGCTTTCGTGGACATGGGGATCACGTTCTCTGTGCTCTTGATGGATGACTCTGGTATTGTGATGCATCTGGGTGTCGTCCAGTGCAAGGCTTGAGTCTTTGTTGACAGAGTTCAAGAGTGTGGATGTTTTGTCACCTTTCTTTGAGGCCATCTTCTGCTTGTTGTAGGCCTTCTGTGTTAGGTCACGCAACTGTTGGATGGTCATGGAGCGTGGACAGGCCATGACGCCTAGATGGTGGCTGACTCCAGGGTGCAGATTTCTTAGGAAGAGGCTTTTGAAGTTCACATCCTCTTCAAGGTCAGGTTCGTTGTGTGCACCAAAGTAGGCTTGTCGGAGTCGGTTGTAGTAAGCTTGTGGAGCCTCTTGTCGACCTTGTTTGGTTTCTAAGGCAGTTAACAGTCCATGTTCGGAGTCAGGGTCGGTAAACTCTTTAATCAGGACCTCAAAGTAGCTGGTAGTCTGACTTCGTTCGACTGGGCTGTCGATCTAGGAAGTTTCGACCTCGGAACTGGACGTGGCTCTAAGGAGGTATAACCTGTCTCTGTCAGTCACATGAGGTCTCATTTCTAGATAGAAGTCGATATCTTGAAGGTGGGCCTGGATGGTGTGGCCCCTGTGGAGTTCGGGTTGAACTTGCTGACGTTTTTAGACAGCTTGTCGAGGTCTTTGATGGTCATCCCAGGTGCAGCTCAAGGTCTGCTTGGATGGGAGGTTTTCGTTGACAGGAAAGAGTTCTGTGGCGAAGGCAGGTGAGGTTTTGGGTTGTGGCCCTTCGCTTCTTTCGCTGTATACGAGTTCTTGGACATGGGACTCTGCTCTGCTCAGCAGTGGTGAGGCTGAGTGTGGTTTCTCTCGCTTTGGCTCTTGCTTCTGCATAAGCATGTTTGAGTCCTCTTCTGACCATGTAGAGCTGATCATTGGTATCGTCTAGTTGTGGGGTCGGGGTCAGATCATTCATTTCAATTCTTTTTCAAGGTGGTCCTTCAGGGCACTTATTTCAGCATTCTTGTTGCTGATGTCATGCTTGGCTTTCTCTAGTAGCTGGTTGGCATACTGAAGTCTGTTTACCAGGTCTTCCTGGGCAGCCTTTGCATGTTGGTCGAGCTGAGCTGCTGTCAGGGCTGCTTGGAGCTCCTTAACTTGTTCCGTTGTTTCCTGCTCGCTCTCGTTGGGTGCTTTGAGTTGATCTTGAACTTTCACTTCCAGCTTGTCTATGCGACGTTGAGCACATGTCAGTTCCTCTTGAAGGTGGGTGATGTGCTTGTCGCTCAGTTTCAGCTGGGTCGTGAAGGCATAGCTTAGGGAGCTGGCAATTTTGACTAGCTCCTCATGGTTGTTATTCTGGCTTGAATCTTGTGTCAGGAATCTTCTCAGGACTACGATTATTATTAAAAATAATAACAGTTCAAACGCGTCTTGGGGTGAGGCTGTCTGTCGTGCCTCTCAGCCAAGTGTTCACATCTTCCCTTGCCAGGGGTCTGCAGTCTGCGGCATGTTGGCACGCTGGGGAGAAGAGAGACTGACACAGATCTGTGTGGAGTGGAAGCTTATGTGGGTGTGACAACTAAGTGTTATGTCAGTGATTCTGAACCACTGGTGAAGTGTGGTGATCACTGTGTTGGTCTCAGAGTATCTAGGTAGACTAGCGATGTGAAGACTTCGTCACTCTAATGAGGAAGAGGAAAAGAGACAAAAGGTGAAAACAAATTTAATAAAAAAAAACAATTCCTTTTCTATTTTTTTTTCAAATGAAGAAAATTCTTTCCTTTTTTATTATTAAATGTTGTTATCAAGGAGGCAAACAATATTATTAAAATCTTTGTCTTAGACAAATGAATATAATAATAATTCTGATATCTCTTTTCTTAGTCTGACAGAATTGACAACGCACACCTTACAGTTGGGACCGCTCACCAGGGAGGCTGCGAAGGCGACAGTTGCTCAACACTTATCTCTATTAAAATTGATCTCAGCGTTGCATGAGTTGTTCAAATTTGGATTGCGTTTTAAATATAGGGAGGTTAAGAAGAACAAAAGTAGGTTTGATTGCAATCAAATTCGTAAGGATGATTCGCCTTTTGACAGGATTGCATCTCTCATACACTTAGAATTGATTGATGGTTCTTACAGGTCCCTACAAATGTGAAAAGTGAAGAGGAAAGAAAGGAGGATAGAACAGGAGGGAAGAGAAAGAGACAGTAAGTTGAGTGGATCGGTCCACTAGCAAGCAGTTATGCCCGACTACGGCGTATAGTGTTGTTTTCAGTTGCTACACAACTATCAACAAAAATAAATTTTGGGTAAAAGAGATTTGTCTCTAATTTATTTGAACTCGTAGTGAGGATAACAATGCGTCCTATTAAGGCTCAGGTGGGTCGCTTCCCAAGCTAGGATACACAGAGGAAAGGAAATGGTAAGACAAAGTAAAATTGTAAAGTAATAAACAGGCAAAATAAGCAAATATGAAATTAAGTAAATGAGGAAATAAGTAAATAAAATAGTGGTTATGTTTATAACCAAAACAGGAAGAATTAGGGTAAAACGCAATAAAGTAATGAGTGAGTATAAGTCTGAATAGAATCTACTTAAATGGGTAATAAATCAATTAGGTAGAATAAGTTTACTTAAACTTTTAAAGTTCAATACTTATTTGTACCTAAAATGATTATGCCCAAAAGGGAATACTAGAAGGAAGGATCATATTAATAATATGAGGGAAAATTAGAATGATTCCAAATAAATTTAATGTTTTAATTAAATTTGAATTTGGCACAATTAATAATTCTGAACTAGTATTTTCCTTTCTAGTAGAACTACAAATAAGTGGTAAAAGGGAGAAATAGGGAAGAGAAAGACCAACAAGTATATTAGTTTAAATGTTTGAAGGGTTAAACCACTTTAGCTTTTCAAAACACACACTTTATTCAACCATTGGAGGTTAATGCTAACTTCTAACCTTTGAGGCTAATGGCTTTAGCATAGACTTCAATGTAAACACCACCGTGCCATTAGCAACAGCATGGAGCTTGTTTACAAAAGCATCGATGTACTGCGCGCGCAGTTCAAAGTTGCTCCGGAAGTATGTTACATTAAATGTTGGCGCATCTCAACACTGTACAAATAACAACACCGCTTGTTCTGCGATGTGGCGCTTAAACTTTCAGTTCGTTCAGAGTTAAACTTAAACCTTATTCAAATAATAGCTTCGTGCTGCGGTTGAGGAAACAGTGAATCACAAGCCCGTGTCCGTTTATATGGACATAAACACAACAGGGTTTCTTCGCTGTTGGTTCAAAGGTAAACTTTACTTGATAAAGCTTTTAAAGCTCCCATTCAAATCACTCGGACACGCGCGCAGTGTTTTCGCGAGATTTAATTAACTTTGTGAGCAGTGTACACAAACAGGCAAGCATTATTCTCTAATGTTTAACCCGGGAGTCATAGCATATATGATCTGACAATGGAACACGCACTGACGATCAAACTATGAATAATAAGGCTTTGATAAATAGAATTGAGGAACACGCTCAAAACTATTCTTTATCCACTGATTTATTTCCCTTTTAATTACTGCAGTTTGTATGCGGCTAACAGTTACTGAGATTATGGAGTAAGTTATAGCTATTAGATGACCTGGAACACGCGGAAATTAATTCAGCTATAAAACAAGGCATTACAAGAAGAGAGGAACACGCTCAAATCCGACCTTGTTCTCCGATCTCAAATGTTAACTTTGAGTTCCCTTACTGCAGTTAAACAAAGGAGAGGCTGACTCGAGTTACAGCCTTCTCTGTGCTCATTCATTCAAGGAGGCGCGCTGCTGGCGTCCACTCACAAACGCACACACACAAGTCTCGATCTCAGATCTCATCCGTAAGAATATAAAAGATTAAATAACTTGGTTTATGCTCATAATTTAGATTAATCTGCCCGCATTCTCCACCAATATGTAATGATAACATATAATATATATATTGTTATAAGGAAACAGGTCAATTTAGCTCAAAGGAATCATTAATGATTTTATAGGAATTTGAACAGACTCACTGTTTCACGGCGATTCACTGAACAAGCCGTATAACAAACTCTGCACTGGATATTAAAATCCCAAAATATAGTGAAAACACTATTAAATAGCACGGTAACAAAATCGACAGATTAAGGCATTAACTTATGAGCACAAAACACAAGATATTTCTCTTTTCAATATAAACAAGACTTTATTTATATAAATCTAAGACATGTAAACTAATCTACCCATGAACACAAGCATTCACACATTCAGCGTTGCAGAAAGAGAGAAAGTGAGGAAAGGATTAGATTAAGAGAATGAGAATTTGATATCCCACGTTTACAGCAATATGGTGCAATTGCATAAACCTGAACAATCATCAATCACATATTTAACACTCGCATTGACTTTTCAATGAGGCTAAAATTATATTAAAATGACACCAGCACAGCAAAGTCTGGGATTTGTACTTGTAGCTTTTGTGTTTAAAGGATTCCCTTTTGTTCTCCGTCCTTTTCAGGAAAGGGTTTTTCGAAGTCGCTGATTGGCTTAGAGTTCAGGAGTCGTTGAAGTGGGCGTTGGCTGGTTTTGCAGAGTCTTGGGCTTGTTTCGCTGGCAAACGCAACTTAGCACACGAACTCACGGAAAGAAAATAAACTAAAGTCAAAGAATAAAAGGATGTAAAGACTAGGTGGCTTTTCTTCTCATCATGGTAGCAACTGGCTGGGTGTGGTCAGAGCACATGACTGAAGAGAGAGTTCATTTTCGGAGAGGAGAGAGAGTTCCAAGGAGAAGTTAAGAGAGGCTGAAGAGAGCGATTTCAAGGGGTGTCCTAGTATTTATTCTCGGCCTTTTAGGGACCTCCCAATGGTTGTCTTGACCAATTAGATCCCATGCTGACTCTTTGTGCCGCTTTGTAGCTCCACCCACTTAATAAATTACATGTCATGGCCAGTCACATTGCTCGAATTTTACATTCTCTTGCAAAATATCCTTTTGAATGTGGTTTCTATAGCCAGAATATGATGCATTTGACAGGAAATCAATTAAAAGAAATGTTCAAAGCTGGAATTATCACTCATACATACTAAACATGACATTAACCCTTAAGGCTTAGCTAGTCAATACTAATTAAAAGCACGATAAACACAATGATTAAAACAAGGATATTCAAATTTGTGGGTCACATACATAATATGCAGTTATGCATAAATTATTATTTTCATTAACAATGAGAATGAAAGTCCTTTAAGATGATTTTACAGGTTTTGTGAACCCAGGAATTTTAGCCTTTGTCCTCGAAACCTGGTCAGGGTGTATTCAGGCGGGCTGGGGGTCTGATTTATGACTTCTGCTGTTGTCTTGTGGAATTCGGCTTCTCATGTTTCAACCATGCTTCGATCGAATCTTGATTTGCCAATTATTCGGTCCTTGATATTCTACACACCCTCTTCGTTCGCGAGGTGTTTTAGCAGAAGACATCGGCGCTGGAAAACAAGGGCAGAAGAAGCAGACAAAACACAGCAAACAACAAGACAACACCTCCATGACAGTTACTGTACTGGTGCCGGGCATTAGGTTATTCAATTTTGGAAATTATTGTTTTAGTTCTTCGATCAACTTTTGCGACTAGATTTGTGTGTTTCTTCTAAGTTGTCTTAACTTAAGAATGTTCACATTTAGTTTCTAGTGAGCTAATTTGTGGTAAAATGAATCGACCTATCGTGCATGGAGCTCTCTGGCTTTCCTTCAGTCTAGAGTGGCTTGCGGATATTAGGTGTAGCGAGTCAATCCTAATATCAGACCTTTGACCCTTGCAGGGTGTCTAGGTGTTTCACCTACTAAAGAAAGAGGGGAAGGAAAAGGATAGGTAAAAAGAAGAACAAAACAAAACAAAGCTGCTGTGGGTTTTCCTAGCATGATTTGCAACTACTGTTGAGCTAGGATGTCATGTGCAGCTAGGGGGCCATGCACCTTAACTTCGTGTCAGGTGTTCTAACTCTTGTGAGGATAGCTATATGTTTCTTCATGGTGGTGTATGTAACTGTGTTGTGCTACAGTTGGATATTCTACTTGTGGGAAGAATATGTTTGTTGAATGTGTTATCAGTAGATGTGGTTACCTCTGGGTGTAGGTAATGTTGTGTGTGTTAAGGGTGTAGTGTATGTGTGGTCAGATCTGTTCCAGTCTGTGTCGTCTCCCCCCTTTTCAGGTATGTTACATAAGACTGGCTCTCTTCATCCTTGGCTTGGATGTGGGCATGTCCATGATCTAATGGGGATCAGTCCAGAAAGGCAGGAAGTTCTTTAGCAGACAGTCGGAGGTAGTTTGGCATGGCTGTGTGAAGCTGGGCTGCAAACTTTGTCTCCTTTGTTGCATTCCTCTTGTGCTACCTTCTGGATGTGGCAGACTTTCTGACCTTCTGTTTTGGTGGTTGCTGTTGCACAGACAGGAATGTGGTTCTAGGAGTTGGAGTTCATTTAGCAGTTTGCTAGTGAGTGATGGGTGAGTGAGGTGATGTTCTCTGGTACCTCAGTTTTCATCAACGGTTGGCCGTGAGAGACTTGCTTGTCCTGTGTGGTTGTTGAACAGGTGCTTGTCATCTCGGATATGGTGGTGTACCATGCGATCATCGGCCTTCCGTTCTGTCGCTGGTCACAGCGAGCATGACTCAATTTCGTAGTCATCCGTGTTCAGCTTATCTTGAAGGAACTCGTTCAGTTGGCCCATGACTTGTTCCATGTCTTCTGACGGTAAGCTGTATGGTTCTGGAGCATACTCAGCACTGTGCATGTCTGAGTAATGCTGAGGTGGGTTTCGTTGTCGCTTAACCCTACGAGATGCTCTTGGATGAGTCAGGCGATTACCTTTGGATGTCTGGTTAGGTTTCCAGTTGTTGCTATCTTTGCGTTTCTTGAGAAGCGTGGCTGGTCCCATGGATTTTTCCAGAAGTTGGGCTGATAGCTTTCGTGGACATGGGGATCACGTTCTCTGTGCTCTTGATGGATGAC
This sequence comes from Gymnocypris eckloni scoliostomus, assembly GCA_027564155.1. Classification (NCBI taxonomy): domain Eukaryota; kingdom Metazoa; phylum Chordata; class Actinopteri; order Cypriniformes; family Cyprinidae; genus Gymnocypris; species Gymnocypris eckloni. The sequence continues at coordinate 140,584 of CM050436.1, forward strand.
TCTGGTATTGTGATGCATCTGGGTGTCGTCCAGTGCAAGGCTTGAGTCTTTGTTGACAGAGTTCAAGAGTGTGGATGTTTTGTCACCTTTCTTTGAGGCCATCTTCTGCTTGTTGTAGGCCTTCTGTGTTAGGTCACGCAACTGTTGGATGGTCATGGAGCGTGGACAGGCCATGACGCCTAGATGGTGGCTGACTCCAGGGTGCAGATTTCTTAGGAAGAGGCTTTTGAAGTTCACATCCTCTTCAAGGTCAGGTTCGTTGTGTGCACCAAAGTAGGCTTGTCGGAGTCGGTTGTAGTAAGCTTGTGGAGCCTCTTGTCGACCTTGTTTGGTTTCTAAGGCAGTTAACAGTCCATGTTCGGAGTCAGGGTCGGTAAACTCTTTAATCAGGACCTCACGAAGTAGCTGGTAGTCTGACTTCGTTCGACTGGGCTGTCGATCTAGGAAGTTTCGTACCTCGGAACTGGACGTGGCTCTAAGGAGGTATAACCTGTCTCTGTCAGTCACATGAGGTCTCATTTCTAGATAGAAGTCGATATCTTGAAGGTGGGCCTGGATGGTGTGGCCCCCTGTGGAGTTCGGGTTGAACTTGCTGACGTTTTTAGACAGCTTGTCGAGGTCTTTGATGGTCATCCCAGGTGCAGCTCAAGGTCTGCTTGGATGGGAGGTTTTCTTTCGTTGACAGGAAAGAGTTCTGTGGCGAAGGCAGGTGAGGTTTTGGGTTGTGGCCCTTCGCTTCTTCGCTGTATACGAGTTCTTGGACATGGGACTCTGCTCTGCTCAGCAGTGGTGAGGCTGAGTGTGGTTTCTCTCGCTTTGGCTCTTGCTTCTGCGCATAAGCATGTTTGAGTCCTCTTCTGACCATGTAGAGCTGATCATTGGTATCGTCTAGTTGTGGGGTCAGATCGTCCATTTCAATTCTGTACCTTTCAAGGTGGTCCTTCAGGGCACTTATTTCAGCATTCTTGTTGCTGATGTCATGTAGCTTTCTCTAGTAGCTGGTTGGCATACTGAAGTCTGTTTACCAGGTCTTCCTGGGCAGCCTTTGCATGTTGGTCGAGCTGAGCTGCTGTCAGGGCTGCTTGGAGCTCCTTAACTTGTTCCGTTGTTTCCTGCTCGCTCTCGTTGGGTGCTTTGAGTTGATCTTGAACTTTCACTTCCAGCTTGTCTATGCGACGTTGAGCACATGTCAGTTCCTCTTGAAGGTGGGTGATGTGCTTGTCGCTCAGTTTCAGCTGGGTCGTGAAGGCATAGCTTAGGGAGCTGGCAATTTTGACTAGCTCCTCATGGTTGTTATTCTGGCTTGAATCTTGTGTCAGGAATCTTCTCAGGACTACGATTATTATTAAAAATAATAACAGTTCAAACGTCTTGGGGTGAGGCTGTCTGTTACCTCTCAGCCAAGTGTTCACATCTTCCCTTGCCAGGGGTCTGCAGTCTGCGTGCATGTTGGCACGCTGGGGAGAAGAGAGACTGACACAGATCTGTGTGGAGTGGAAGCTTATGTGGGGTGTGACAACTAAGTGTTATGTCAGTGATTCTGAACCACTGGTGAAGTGTGGTGATCACTGTGTTGGTCTCAGAGTATCTAGGTAGACTAGCGATGTGAAGACTTCGTCACTCTAATGAGGAAGAGGGAAAAGAGACAAAAGGTGAAAAACAAATTTAATAAAAAAAACAATTCCTTTTCTATTTTTTTCAAATGAAGAAAATTCTTTCCTTTTTTATTATTAAATGTTGTTATCAAGGAGGCAAACAATATTATTAAAATTTTGTCTTAGACAAATGAATATAATAATAATTCTGATATCTCTTTTCTTAGTCTGACAGAATTGACAACGCACACCTTACAGTTGGGACCGCTCACCAGGGAGGCTGCGAAGGCGACAGTTGCTCAACACTTATCTCTATTAAAATGATCTCAGCGTTGCATGAGTTGTTCAAATTTGGATTGCGTTTTAAATATAGGGAGGTTAAGAAGAACAAAAGTAGGTTTGATTGCAATCAAATTCGTAAGGATGATTCGCCTTTTGACAGGATTGCATCTCTCATACACTTAGAATTGATTGATGGTTCTTACAGGTCCCTACAAATGTGAAAAGTGAAGAGGAAAGAAAGGAGGATAGAACAGGAGGGAAGAGAAAGAGACAGTAAGTTGAGTGGATCGGTCCACTAGCAAGCAGTTATGCCCGACTACGCGTATAGTGTTGTTTTCAGTTGCTACACAACTATCAACAAAAATAAATTTTGGGTAAAAGAGATTTGTCTCTCTAATTTATTTGAACTCGTAGCGAGGGATAACAATGCGTCCTATTAAGGCTCAGGTGGGTCGTTCCCAAGCTAGGATACACAGAGGAAAGGAAATGGTAAGACAAAGTAAAATTGTAAAGTAATAAACAGGCAAAATAAGCAAATATGAAATTAAGTAAATGAGGAAATAAGTAAATAAAATAGTGGTTATGTTTATAACCAAAACAGGAAGAATTAGGGTAAAACGCAATAAAGTAATGAGTGAGTATAAGTCTGAATAGAATCTACTTAAATGGGTAATAAATCAATTAGGTAGAATAAGTTTACTTAAACTTTTAAAGTTCAATACTTATTTGTACCTAAAATGATTATGCCCAAAAGGGAATACTAGAAGGAAGGATCATATTAATAATATGAGGGGAAAATTAGAATGATTCCAAATAAATGTAATGTTTTAATTAAATTTGAATTTGGCACAATTAATAATTCTGAACTAGTATTTTCCTTTCTAGTAGAACCACAAATAAGTGGTAAAAGGGAGAAATAGGGAAGAGAAAGACCAACAAGTATATTAGTTTAAATGTTTGAAGGGTTAAACCACTTTAGCTTTTCAAAACACACACTTTATTCAACCATTGGAGGTTAATGCTAACTTCTAACCTTTGAGGCTAATGGCTTTAGCATAGACTTCAATGTAAACACCACCGTGCCATTAGCAACAGCATGGAGCTTGTTTACAAAAGCATCGATGTACTGCTGCGCAGTTCAAAGTTGCTCGGAAGTATGTTACATTAAATGTTGGCGCATCTCAACACTGTACAAATAACAACACCGCTTGTTCTGCGATGTGGCGCTTAAACTTTCAGTTCGTTCAGAGTTAAACTTAAACCTTATTCAAATAATAGCTTCGTGCTGCGGTTGAGGAAACAGTGAATCACAAGCCCGTGTCCGTTTATATGGACATAAACACAACAGGGTTTCTTCGCTGTTGGTTCAAAGGTAAACTTTACTTGATAAAGCTTTTAAAGCTCCCATTCAAATCACTGCAGTGTTTTCGCGAGATATAATTAACTTTGTGAGCAGTGTACACAAACAGGCAAGCATTATCCTCTAATGTTTAACCCGGGGAGTCATAGCATATATGATCTGACAATGGAACACGCACTGACGATCAAACTATGAATAATAAGGCTTTGATAAATAGAATTGAGGAACACGCTCAAAACTATTCTTTATCCACTGATTTATTTCCCTTTTAATTACTGCAGTTTAGCTTCGTGCGGCTAACAGTTACTGAGATTATGGAGTAAGTTATAGCTATTAGATGACCTGGAACACGCAGGAAATTAATTCAGCTATAAAACAAGGCATTACAAGAAGAGAGGAACACGCTCAAATCCGACCTTGTTCTCCGATCTTAACCGTTAACTTTGAGTTCCCTTACTGCAGTTAAACAAAAGAGAGGCTGACTCGAGTTACAGCCTTCTCTGTGCTCATTCATTCAAGGAGGCGCGCGCTGCTGACGTCACTCACACAAACGCACACACACAAGTCTCGATCTCAGGTCTCATCCGTAAGAATATAAAAGATTAAATAACTTGGTTTATGCTCATAATTTAGATTAATCTGCCCGCATTCTCCACCAATATGTAATGATAACATATAATATATATATTGTTATAAGGGAAACAGGTCAATTTAGCTCAAAGGGAATCATTAATGATTTTATAGGGAATTTGAACAGACTCACTGTTTCACGGCGATTCACTGAACAAGCCGTATAACAAACTCTGCACTGGATATTAAAATCCCAAAATATAGTGAAAACACTATTAAATAGCACGGTAACAAAATCGACAGATTAAGGCATTAACTTATGAGCACAAAACACAAGATATTTCTCTTTTCAATATAAACAAGACTTTATTTATATAAATCTAAGACATGTAAACTAATCTACCCATGAACACAAGCATTCACACATTCACGCGTTGCAGAAAGAGAGAAAGTGAGGAAAGGATTAGATTAAGAGAATGAGAATTTGGGTATCCCACGTTTACAGCAATATGTGCAATTGCATAAACCTGAACAATCATCAATCACATATTTAACACTCGCATTGACTTTTCAATGAGGCTAAAATTACTATTCTCAATATTACACCAGCACAGCAAAGTCTGGGGTTTGTACTTGCAGCTTTTGTGTTTAAAGGATTCCCTTTGTCCTCCGTCTTTGCAGGAAAGGGTTTCTCGAAGTCGCTGATTGGCTTAGAGTTCAGGAGTCGTGAAGTGGGCGTTGGCTGGTTTTGCAGAGTCTTGGGCTTGTTTCCGCTGGCAAACGAACTTAGCACACGAACTCACGGAAAGAAAATAAACTAAAGTCAAAGAATAAAAAGGATGTAAAGACTAGGTGGCTTTTCTTCTCATCATGGTAGCAACTGGCTGGGTGTGGTCCAGAGCACATGACTGAAGAGAGAGTTCATTTTCGGAGAGAGAGAGAGAGTTCCAAGGAGAAGTTAAGAGAGGCTGAAGAGAGCGATTTCAAGGGAAGTGTCCTAGTATTTATTCTCGGCCTTTAGGGACACCTCCCAATGGTTGTCTTGACCAATTAGATCCCATGCTGACTCTTTGGGTGCCGCTTTGTAGCTCCACCCACTTAATAAATTACCATGTCATGGCCAGTCACATTGCTCGAATTTTACATTCTCTTGCAAAATATCCTTTTGAATGTGGTTTCTATAGCCAGAATATGATGCATTTGACAGGAAATCAATTAAAAGAAATGTTCAAAGCTGGAATTATCACTCATACATACTAAACATGACATTAACCCTTAAGGCTTAGCTAGTCAATACTAATTAAAAGCACGATAAACACAATGATTAAAACAAGGATATTCAAATTTGTGGGTCACATACATAATATGCAGTTATGCATAAATTATTATTTTCATTAACAATGAGAATGAAAGTCCTTTAAGATGATTTTACAGGTTTTGTGAACCCAGGAATTTTAGCCTTTGTCCTCGAAACCTGGTCAGGGTGTATTCAGGCGGGCTGGGGTCTGATTTATGACCTTCTGCTGTTGTCTTGTGGAATTCGGCTTCTCATGTTTCAACCATGCTTGATCGAATCTTGATTTGTCTGAATTAGGTCCTTGATATTCTACACACACCCTCTTCGTTCGGCGAGGTGTTTTAGCAGAAGACATCGTCGGCTGGAAAAACAAAGGGCAGAAGAAGCAGACAAAACACAGCAAACAACAAGACAACACCTCCATGACAGTTACTGTACTGGTGCCGGGCATTAGGTTATTCAATTTTGGAAATTATTGTTTTAGTTCTTGATCAACTTTTGCGACTAGATTTGTGTGTTTCTTCTAAGTTGTCTTAACTTAAGAATGTTCACATTTAGTTTCTAGTGAGCTAATTTGTGGTAAAATGAATCGACCTATCGTGCATGGAGCTCTCTGGCTTTCCTTCAGTCTAGAGTGGCTTGCGGATATTAGGTGTAGCGAGTCAATCCTAATATCAGACCTTTGACCCTTGCAGGGTGTCTAGGTGTTTCACCTACTAAAGAAAGAGGGAAGGAAAAGGATAGGTAAAGAAGAACAAAACAAAACAAAGCTGCTGTGGGTTTTCCTAGCATGATTTGCAACTACTGTTGAGCTAGGATGTCATGTGCAGCTAGGGGCCATGCACCTTAACTTCGTGTCAGGTGTTCTAACTCTTGTGAGGATAGCTATATGTTTCTTCATGGTGGTGTATGTAACTGTGTTGTGCTACAGTTGGATATTCTACTTGTGGGAAGAATATGTTTGTTGAATGTGTTATCAGTAGATGTGGTTACCTCTGGGTGTAGGTAATGTTGTGTGTGTTAATGGGTGTAGTGTATGTGTGGTCAGATCTGTTCCAGTCTGTGTCGTCTCCCCTTTTCAGGTATGTTACATGAAGACTGGCTCTCTTCATCCTTGGCTTGGATGTGGGCATGTCCATGATCTAATGGGGATCAGTCCAGAAAGGCAGGAAGTTCTTTAGCAGACAGTCGGAGGTAGTTTGGCATGGCTGTGTGAAGCTGGGCTGCAAACTTTGTCTCCTTTGTTGCATTCCTCTTGTGCTACCTTCTGGATGTGGCAGACTTTCTGACCTTCTGTGCTTTGGTGGTTGCTGTTGCACAGACAGGAATGTGGTTCTAGGAGTTGGAGTTCATTTAGCAGTTTGCTAGTGAGTGATGGGTGAGTGAGGTGATGTTCTCTGGTACCTCAGTTTTCATCAACGGTTGGCCGTGAGAGACTTGCTTGTCCTGTGTGGTTGTTGAACAGGTGCTTGTCATCTCGGATATGGTGGTGTACCATGCGATCATCGGCCTTCCGCTCTGTCGCTGGTCACAGCGAGCATGACTCAATTCGTAGTCATCCGTGTTCAGCTTATCTTGAAGGAACTCGTTCAGTTGGCCCATGACTTGTTCCATGTCTTCTGACGGTAAGCTGTATGGTTCTGGAGCATACTCAGCACTGTGCATGTCTGAGTAATGCTGAGGTGGGTTTCGTTGTCGCTTAACCCTACGAGATGCTCTTGGATGAGTCAGGCGATTACCTTTGGATGTCTGGTTAGGTTTCCAGTTGTTGCTATCTTTTGCGTTTCTTGAGAAGCGTGGCTGGTCCCATGGATTTTTCCAGAAGTTGGGCTGATAGCTTTCGTGGACATGGGGATCACGTTCTCTGTGCTCTTGATGGATGGACTCTGGTATTGTGATGCATCTGGGTGTCGTCCAGTGCAAGGCTTGAGTCTTTGTTGACAGAGTTCAAGAGTGTGGATGTTTTGTCACCTTTCTTTGAGGCCATCTTCTGCTTGTTGTAGGCCTTCTGTGTTAGGTCACAACTGTTGGATGGTCATGGAGCGTGGACAGGCCATGACGCCTAGATGGTGGCTGACTCCAGGGTGCAGATTTCTTAGGAAGAGGCTTTTGAAGTTCACATCCTCTTCAAGGTCAGGTTCGTTGTGTGCACCAAAGTAGGCTTGTCGGAGTCGGTTGTAGTAAGCTTGTGGAGCCTCTTGTCGACCTTGTTTGGTTTCTAAGGCAGTTAACAGTCCATGTTCGAGTCAGGGTCGGTAAACTCTTTAATCAGGACCTCACGAAGTAGCTGGTAGTCTGACTTCGTTCGACTGGGCTGTCGATCTAGGAAGTTTCGTACCTCGGAACTGGACGTGGCTCTAAGGAGGTATAACCTGTCTCTGTCAGTCACATGAGGTCTCATTTCTAGATAGAAGTCGATATCTTGAAGGTGGGCCTGGATGGTGTGGCCCCCTGTGGAGTTCGGGTTGAACTTGCTGACGTTTTTAGACAGCTTGTCGAGGTCTTTGATGGTCATCCCAGGTGCAGCTCCAAGGTCTGCTTGGATGGGAGGTTTTCTTCGTTGACAGGAAAGAGTTCTGTGGCGAAGGCAGGTGAGGTTTTGGGTTGTGGCCCTTCGCTTCTTTCGCTGTATACGAGTTCTTGGACATGGGACTCTGCTCTGCTCAGCAGTGGTGAGGCTGAGTGTGGTTTCTCTCGCTTTGGCTCTTGCTTCTGCGCATAAGCATGTTTGAGTCCTCTTCTGACCATGTAGAGCTGATCATTGGTATCGTCTAGTTGTGGGGTCAGATTGCATTTCAATTCTGTACCTTTCAAGGTGGTCCTTCAGGGCACTTATTTCAGCATTCTTGTTGCTGATGTCATGCTTGCTTTTCTAGTAGCTGGTTGGCATACTGAAGTCTGTTTACCAGGTCTTCCTGGGCAGCCTTTGCATGTTGGTCGAGCTGAGCTGCTGTCAGGGCTGCTTGGAGCTCCTTAACTTGTTCCGTTGTTTCCTGCTCGCTCTCGTTGGGTGCTTTGAGTTGATCTTGAACTTTCACTTCCAGCTTGTCTATGCGACGTTGAGCACATGTCAGTTCCTCTTGAAGGTGGGTGATGTGCTTGTCGCTCAGTTTCAGCTGGGTCGTGAAGGCATAGCTTAGGAGCTGGCAATTTTGACTAGCTCCTCATGGTTGTTATTCTGGCTTGAATCTTGTGTCAGGAATCTTCTCAGGACTACGATTATTATTAAAAATAATAACAGTTCAAACGTCTTGGGGTGAGGCTGTCTGTCGTACCTCTCAGCCAAGTGTTCACATCTTCCCCTTTGCCAGGGGTCTGCAGTCTGCGGCATGTTGGCACGCTGGGGAGAAGAGAGACTGACACAGATCTGTGTGGAGTGGAAGCTATGTGGGTGTGACAACTAAGTGTTATGTCAGTGATTCTGAACCACTGGTGAAGTGTGGTGATCACTGTGTTGGTCTCAGAGTATCTAGGTAGACTAGCGATGTGAAGACTTCGTCACTCTAATGAGGAAGAGGAAAAGAGACAAAAGGTGAAAAACAAATTTAATAAAAAAAACAATTCCTTTTCTATTTTTTCAAATGAAGAAAATTCTTTCCTTTTTTATTATTAAATGTTGTTATCAAGGAGGCAAACAATATTAAAATTTTGTCTTAGACAAATGAATATAATAATAATTCTGATATCTCTTTTCTTAGTCTGACAGAATTGACAACGCACACCTTACAGTTGGGACCGCTCACCAGGGAGGCTGCGGCGACAGTTGCTCAACACTTATCTCTATTAAAATGATCTCAGCGTTGCATGAGTTGTTCAAATTTGGATTGCGTTTTAAATATAGGGAGGTTAAGAAGAACAAAAGTAGGTTTGATTGCAATCAAATTCGTAAGGATGATTCGCCTTTTGACAGGATTGCATCTCTCATACACTTAGAATTGATTGATGGTTCTTACAGGTCCCTACAAATGTGAAAAGTGAAGAGGAAAGAAAGGAGGATAGAACAGGAGGGAAGAGAAAGAGACAGTAAGTTGAGTGGATCGGTCCACTAGCAAGCAGTTATGCCCGACTACGGCGTATAGTGTTGTTTTCAGTTGCTACACAACTATCAACAAAAATAAATTTTGGGTAAAGAGATTTGTCTCTAATTTATTTGAACTCGTAGCGAGGGATAACAATGCGTCCTATTAAGGCTCAGGTGGGTCGCTCCCAAGCTAGGATACACAGAGGAAAGGAAATGGTAAGACAAAGTAAAATTGTAAAGTAATAAACAGGCAAAATAAGCAAATATGAAATTAAGTAAATGAGGAAATAAGTAAATAAAATAGTGGTTATGTTTATAACCAAAACAGGAAGAATTAGGGGTAAAACGAATAAAGTAATGAGTGAGTATAAGTCTGAATAGAATCTACTTAAATGGGTAATAAATCAATTAGGTAGAATAAGTTTACTTAAACTTTTAAAGTTCAATACTTATTTGTACCTAAAATGATTATGCCCAAAAGGGAATACTAGAAGGAAGGATCATATTAATATGAGGGGAAAATTAGAATGATTCCAAATAAATTTAATGTTTTAATTAAATTTGAATTTGGCACAATTAATAATTCTGAACTAGTATTTTCCTTTCTAGTAGAACTACAAATAAGTGGTAAAAGGGAGAAATAGGGAAGAGAAAGACCAACAAGTATATTAGTTTAAATGTTTGAAGGGTTAAACCACTTTAGCTTTTCAAAACACACACTTTATTCAACCATTGGAGGTTAATGCTAACTTCTAACCTTTGAGGCTAATGGCTTTAGCATAGACTTCAATGTAAACACCACCGTGCCATTAGCAACAGCATGGAGCTTGTTTACAAAAGCATCGATGTACTGCGCGCGCAGTTCAAAGTTGTTCGAAGTATGTTACATTAAATGTTGGCGCATCTCAACACTGTACAAATAACAACACCGCTTGTTCTGCGATGTGGCGCTTAAACTTTCAGTTCGTTCAGAGTTAAACTTAAACCTTATTCAAATAATAGCTTCTGCGGTTGAGGAAACAGTGAATCACAAGCCCGTGTCCGTTTATATGGACATAAACACAACAGGGTTTCTTCGCTGTTGGTTCAAAGGTAAACTTTACTTGATAAAGCTTTTAAAGCTCCCATTCAAATCACTCTCGGACAGCGCGGTGTTTTCGGCGAGATATAATTAACTTTGTGAGCAGTGTACACAAACAGGCAAGCATTATCCTCTAATGTTTAACCCGGGAGTCATAGCATATATGATCTGACAATGGAACACGCACTGACGATCAAACTATGAATAATAAGGCTTTGATAAATAGAATTGAGGAACACGCTCAAAACTATTCTTTATCCACTGATTTATTTCCCTTTTAATTACTGCAGTTTAGCTTCGATGCGGCTAACAGTTACTGAGATTATGGAGTAAGTTATAGCTATTAGATGACCTGGAACACGGAAATTAATTCAGCTATAAAACAAGGCATTACAAGAAGAGAGGAACACGCTCAAATCCGACCTTGTTCTCCGATCTTAACCGTTAACTTTGAGTTCCCTTACTGCAGTTAAACAAAAGAGAGGCTGACTCGAGTTACAGCCTTCTCTGTGCTCATTCATTCAAGGAGGCGGCGCTGCTGACGTCACTCACACAAACGCACACACACAAGTCTCGATCTCAGATCTCATCCGTAAGAATATAAAAGATTAAATAACTTGGTTTATGCTCATAATTTAGATTAATCTGCCCGCATTCTCCACCAATATGTAATGATAACATATAATATATATATTGTTATAAGGGAAACAGGTCAATTTAGCTCAAAGGGAATCATTAATGATTTTATAGGAATTTGAACAGACTCACTGTTTCACGGCGATTCACTGAACAAGCCGTATAACAAACTCTGCACTGGATATTAAAATCCCAAAATATAGTGAAAACACTATTAAATAGCACGGTAACAAAATCGACAGATTAAGGCATTAACTTATGAGCACAAAACACAAGATATTTCTCTTTCAATATAAACAAGACTTTATTTATATAAATCTAAGACATGTAAACTAATCTACCCATGAACACAAGCATTCACACATTCACGCGTTGCAGAAAGAGAGAAAGTGAGGAAAGGATTAGATTAAGAGAATGAGAATTTGATATCCCACGTTTACAGCAATATGTGCAATTGCATAAACCTGAACAATCATCAATCACATATTTAACACTGCATTGACTTTTCAATGAGGCTAAAATTACTATTAAAATGACACCAGCACAGCAAAGTCTGGGGTTTGTACTTGCGTAGCTTTTGTGTTTAAAGGATTCCCTTTGTTCTCCGCCTTTTCAGGAAAGGGTTTCTCGAAGTCGCTGATTGGCTTAGAGTTCAGGAGTCGTGGAAGTGGGCGTTGGCTGGTTTTGCAGAGTCTTGGGCTTGTTTCCGGCAAACGTAACTTAGCACACGAACTCACGGAAAGAAAATAAACTAAAGTCAAAGAATAAAAGGATGTAAAGACTAGGTGGCTTTTCTTCTCATCATGGTAGCAACTGGCTGGGTGTGGTCAGAGCACATGACTGAAGAGAGAGTTCATTTTCCGGAGAGAGAGAGAGAGTTCCAAGGAGAAGTTAAGAGGCTGAAGAGAGCGATTTCAAGGGGTGTCCTAGTATTTATTCTCGGCCTTTTAGGGACCTCCCCAATGGTTGTCTTGACCAATTAGATCCCATGCTGACTCTTTGTGCGCTTTGTTGCTCCACCCACTTAATAAATTACCATGTCATGGCCAGTCACATTGCTCGAATTTTACATTCTCTTGCAAAATATCCTTTTGAATGTGGTTTCTATAGCCAGAATATGATGCATTTGACAGGAAATCAATTAAAAGAAATGTTCAAAGCTGGAATTATCACGCTCATACATACTAAACATGACATTAACCCTTAAGGCTTAGCTAGTCAATACTAATTAAAAGCACGATAAACACAATGATTAAAACAAGGATATTCAAATTTGTGGGTCACATACATAATATGCAGTTATGCATAGAAATTATTATTTTCATTAACAATGAGAATGAAAGTCCTTTAAGATGATTTTACAGGTTTTGTGAACCCAGGAATTTTAGCCTTTGTCCTCGAAACCTGGTCAGGGTGTATTCAGGCGGGCTGGGGTCTGATTTATGACCTTCTGCTGTTGTCTTGTGGAATTCGGCTTCTCATGTTTCAACCATGCTTCGATCGAATCTTGATTTGCCAATTATTCGGTCCTTGATATTCTACAATGTGGACAACAACCAATGATTTCACTTCAAGATGCACATTGCATCTTGTTGTGTGAGATGAAACAGTCACTGTTTTATAGTTTGTCAGCTCTGAAACACTTGCCACTAGTGCTTCCACTGTTTTCTGTACTGACCATGCAAACGATTGAATGAGCCTTGTAACATTTTTAATAGTCAATAAGTACTTCTCTTTACATACACTGAACAAAATTATAAACTCAACTCTTTTGTTTTTGCCCCTATTTTTCATGAGTTGAACTCAAAGAATTAAGACTTTTTCTATGTACACAATAGGCCTATTTCTCTCAAATATTGTTCACAAATCTGTCTAAATCTGTGTTAGTGAGCACTTCTCCTTTGCCGAGATAATCCATCCACCTCACAGATGTGGCAAATAAAGATGCTGATTAGACAGCATTATTATTGCACAGGTGTGCCTTAGGCTGGCCACAATAAAAGGCCACTCTAAAATGTGCAGTCTTATTGTATTGGGGGTTAGGGGGGTCCGAAAAACTAGTCAGTATCTGGTGTGACCACCATTTGCCTCATGCAGTGCAACACATCTCCTTCGCATAGAGTTGATCAGGTTATGGCTGTGCGAAGGTGCTGGATATTGGCAGGAACTGGAACCCACTGCCATTTACGCCGATCCAGAGCATTCCAAACATGCTCAATGGGTGACATATCCGGTGAGTATGCTGGCCATGCAAGAAGTGGGATTTTTTTCAGCTTCCAGGAATCGTGTACAGATCCTTGTAACATGGGGCCGTGCGTTATCATGCTGCAACATGAGGTGATGGTCGTGGATGAATGGCACAACAATGGGCCTCAGGATCTCGTCACGGTATCTCTGTGCATTCAAAATGCCATCACTAAAATGCACCTGTGTTTGTTGTCCATAACATACACCTGCCCATACCATAACCCCACCGCCACCATGGGCCACTCAATCCACAACTTTGACATCAGCAAACCGCTCACCCACACGACGCCATACACGCTCTCTGCCATCTGCCCTGTACAGTGAAAACCGGGATTCATCCGTGAAGAGTACACCTCTCCAGACGCCATTGAATGTGAGCCAGAAGAGCCAGACACCATCAAATGTGAGCATTTGCCTATTCAAGTCTGTTACGACGACGAACTGCAGTCGAAACCCTGATGAGGATGACGAGTATGCAGATGAGCTTCTCTGAGACGGTTTCTGGCAGTTTGTGCAGAAATTATTTGGTTATGCAAACGATTGTTGCAGCAGCTGTCCGAGTGGCTGGTCTCAGATGATCTTGGAGGTGAAGATGCGGAATGTGGAGGTCCTGGGCTGGTGTGGTTACATGAGGTCTGTGGTTGTGAGGCCGGATGGATGTACTGCCAAATTCTCTGAAATGCCTTTGTAGACAGTTTATGGTAGAGAAAGGAACGTTGAATTCACGGGCAACAGCTCTGGTGGATATTCCTGCATTCAGCATGTCAATTGCACGCTCCCTCAAAACTGGCGACATCTGTGGCATTGTGCTGTGATAAAACTGCTAATTTTATAGTGGCCTTTTATTGTGGCCAGCCTAAGTCACACCTGTGCAATAATCATGCTATCTAATCAGCATCTTGATATGCAACACCTGTGAGGTGGATGGCTTATCTCTGCAAGGAAGTGTTCACTAACACAGATTTAGACAGATTTGTGAACAATATTTGAGAGAAATAGGCATTTTGTGTACATAGAAAAAGTCTTAGATCTTTGAGTTTATCTCATGAAAAATGGGGGCAAAAACAAAAGTGTTGCATTTATAATTTTGTTCAGTGTATTATGGCTAGCCAAATTCACCTGGGGCCTCGTTCATAACCATTGCATACACACAAATCAGGACCTGAAAGAACAAGTTTATGCAAAAGTTGTGATTTATAAAAACAAATATGGTTCAAACCAGCAATATTCATAAGTTTAATCACATACCACCCTAAATTGGCAGACATGCCACATTAGCAAGATATAGGCTGCTAATGTTGTTTCCCAAATACCGTACTTTGCACTTACATTAAATACCATATACTACACTGCCTAGTGTATGGATTTTATAGGTTGTGTTATTCAACACAGGAGTCTGTTTGCCAGATTAAAATATGATTAGCTTCCTCAGTGGCTTATTTTATTAAATGGGAAAAGGATCTTCCGCCATCTAGTGGTGTTGAATATACCTCTCACTAATAATGGGCACAGATCCATGAACCGTGACAGAAAAGCAGTTTCTGTTCTTATTATTGAAAACAATATATTAAAACATTTATATATTAATTTGTCACAACAGCAATTAATTTTATCACTCAATTAGTTATATTAGTAATAAGCACCACAAATTGAAATGTGTCACCTGTTATTAGGGACCTCTGACAGTCTTGTCTGTCCTGTCTTTGTTTAATGGCTCTGTCTTTGCTGTTATTGGTGTCCTTTTGTCATTGTTTGTCTAATTGTGTTCACCTGCTTTCCTCCCAATTGATTGTGTTCTCTACCCTTTTGTCTTTGCCTGTTTTTTCTTAAGGCCAGTTTTACTGGCAGCTTGAGTGCAAACTGTCTTTTTTAACATTGTACTGTCAGGTATTATTAAAGACACTGTGACAAATTAGTGCTGAAAAGGAGTGGACACGGTTTTTGTGCCCGACCTCATTGAATAAGCATTTGTCGGAGTTTCCCTTTCAGCAATTTATGGGAGGAGATTATTAAAATGAATCATGGCATTGAGTACTGGCATTTTAGACATTATTAATGGCCAAAAAGCATGTCTTAAACTAGTTTGCGCTTGAAATGGCTGCAATTATTGTTGCTAATAGGAGGCATTTGTAATAGGAGGAGATTTGTATATTCTTAAAACTTAGAATATACAAATACAGTTTATTACAAATACAGAAGTTATTTAAAACACCCAGAGTGCACTAATCTTGACCCCAATATCAAAATTGTTAATTAAGGATTTTATTGAGTTCCATATTCTTGAAAATATTTTTGTCTATCTGATATCTTATATCTCAGCTCTTCTAGGGTAACACGTAGCTTAGGTCTTTAGCCAAATCTGACAGGCCCAGATTCAGACTTCCATTTCTGTAAAATTACCTTTTTGCTAAGATCATACATGAAGACACAAATTTACTTCCTATATATCGGAGGTATCACCAAAAAATACCCAATTTTGGCTCATGTGGCAAATGCATTTTATATGCTTCTTAAATAAATCTGAATATACTTTGCCCGAAAAGTCTAATTTTATGACATGTACAAAATAAATGGGACAAAGTGCCTTCTAAGATTTTACATTTGTTACATATTGAGGATAAATTTGGGAAAATCTTATGTAGTTTGGTCTTTGAATAATGAAGTCTGTGAACAACTTTGAATTAAATCACACTATGCCTTGCATTTATAGAGCACTCGTGAATTTCATGAAGACACTCTTCCCATGACTCGCCAGACAATTCTGTAGCAAGTTCCTTTTCCCATTCTTGCCTAATATGATGAGTGTTTACATTCACCCTATCCAATAGTAAAGCATAAAATAAAGAAACAGTGCCTTGTTCTACTGGACTGTGATTACACATCATTTCAATGATGTATAGCTATGTATAGCCATGCTTTCAAAACATGTTTGATGTATAGCCATGCTTTCAAAGCACATGAAATGTTTCCTAGTAAAATCTCTAATTAGCAAATACCGGGAAAAAATCTGTAGATAAAATATCATATTTAAATTTAAGTTGACTAAATGAGCAAAATGTATTGTCAATATATAAACCTCTTATGGAAATTAAACCCTTTTGCTTCTGTTGTGGCAATTTCTTTCAAACAAACATCATCACTGAGTAAGAGACAACTCTGAGTCCAAATTATAGTAATAAAGTTATTTATTCTCCTGCAAGAGAAGATCCTCTCACCACCACACATGAGCGAGTCAGTGAGGAAAATATAAGGAAAAGCAGTGCCAGCCTGTTTTTATAGTGGTTCCCTTCAAGGCCTCCTTCCTTCCCTCCCTGGAGAGATACCAGGTTGTTTATCTATTAATACAGAAAAAGGCAAATGCCCCTTGACCCCCAGGCTATAAGTTGTAAATGCCCCATGATGACCTCTGACCATCTGCTTTCCTTACCTTATCATCGTAACTCATCACAAGTGTTTTCTCACTGCAAGTGAGAAAACATATAGGCATACATCTTGAATCTATGTTTCACTAAAGATCAATACATGTAAAGGAAAAATTCCTTTACAACTCCTCCCTTTTTATCATTCTCTGATAACTGATTAATCAAACATTGTAATAATAATAGTAAAAATAATAATAAATACAAGTTCAAGTCATTAATCACACTTATACTCTATATCTCTGATTTTCACATAAATGATCACCTCCTTGAACCTGTGAAGTAAGTTTTTGAAAATTTGAAAAATGCTTAGGCTGTTTTTGTTGGGTCAGACCCTAAATGCTGCAAGCAAAGAAAGACTTTATTCTATAGCCGGGCTGAATGGACAGGCACAACTTGTTGCACTCTCGGCCTAAACCGAACCCTCAGTCACCATAGTATAAACAAGAAATAGTATAGTTCAAAGTAGGAAATAAACATATCAATTTATCACTGTTGAGTTACTTCTGTAATATAAAATGTAAATATTAAAAGTATGTAAAAATCCCTCAGTTTCAACTCCTCCTTGTACGTCATCTCGTAACACGGATAACTGCTGCTTCTAACCTTCTTTACATATCAATCATTCTCAGGAAGAAAATAGAAAACATCATAACTCAATTAACACATTTCACTGTAACTCCGCTACTTGTGTCATCATATTTTTGGTCTGATCTCCTGTTGGTAACACCTTCAGACCTGTTGTGAAGTGTAGTAATCACCAAGCAAATTGTCACTGACAACAAAGTTATTATGCATGTGGTCTTAAACAGGCCACACATTCCTGGCATTCTGAATGGGTGCCACAAGCTCCATTCTCTCAGTTACTCTGAATCAAAGGTGCTGTTATGACCAGAGAATGTGAGAAAGTACTGTTTTGAAGCACTAAGAGTCTTATCTGTTCTGTTGATTACGGTGTCCATGCCGCGCAATCAAAGTTGCCTCCTCCCTCCAGTCCCTCCTTGCTGCTGATATCTGGTTCCGCCTAAACAAACAGCTGCAATGCAAGGGTTTTCAAACTGGATCTTAGCATTTATTGACACTCGCGTGAACCTCCTCCAGCGATTGCTCCGCCGCATACCCTCCTGCAATGGTTTACGTGAACCCACGAGCCCTCTGCGACCTTCACCGCCGTGTGCATCACCAGAAGCACCTGGAAAGGCGCCAAGCCACCTTTTCGATTTCCAGCTCTTTCTCCTGTGATCACGAATCATCACGAAATCGCCAGGTCTGACCTCGTGCAGGAATGTCTCAGCAACCTTCCCTGGGCAGCTTTTACCTGCACAGAAATATTTGATAACAGACAAGACATTTCTTTGCAGTAATTCAACATGTCATTCTCACACACATCCGTTGATGGCAGCCTTTGTGCTTATGCCCATGAATGGTGGCCTACCAAAATTTCAAATGGGCTCAGGTTTGTTTTCACTCTTTTCTCATTCTCATGTACATCAGTACGATTGGGACTTTAAGCCAAGTCAGACCCCTTCTCTTCACAGCATTAATTTGTTCTTGATTGTCTGGTTCTGTCTCTCTACTGCCCCTCCTGATGAGGGTAGCTGCAGTGTGTTCTCATGTCAATTCCCAAGAACTGACCCACCTGCTTTTATTGCATCATTGACAAAGTGTCTGCCATTGTCAGAACTGATTTTCTTGAATCATCTCGGAACAATCTCGGTTAACAGGGCTTTTGCCACTGCTGCGAATCTTGTTTCGAGGTTGGGAAGGCCTCAACCCATTTTGACATGTCAACCATCACCAGACAGTGTTTCTGTTTCCACACAAGGGGTTAATTCGATGAAATCCATCATTAGATATTCAAATGGACCTGCTGGTACTGGTTGAGATGCCAAGGGTGTTTTATTCCCCTAGCCACATTGTGTGTGTTACAAGTGACACATCTTTTGCAAAAATTCAGCAAACACTGTAAACCCCTTTGCAACCATAATTCCCTTCATCTGCATTATCATTCCCCTTTGACACATGATCCAACCCATGTGTCAACTTAGCATAATGCTGAAAGAAGTGTTTGGGCAAACAAGGAATGTCATCAACACTCATCCATACAGCCCCTGGAGGCTGCAGCCAGACGACCTCCATTTTTGTTTTTCTGCTCCTGTGGAAAAAGTCTGCATACTTTGTAAACAAGGAAATATCAGGGTTAGTCACAGATACCAAAGCACAAGTCGCTTTTGTCTCCTTGCTGCTACTCAAGCCTGCTGGCCTGCTCTTAGCGTTCCTGTGGAGATAAAACTTTTATCGTTAGCGTGCGCCATGCATTTACAGATCGCAACCTCGTCTGGTAAAAGAATGGCCTCCAAAAGCTCAGACACAAGAGATGCTTAATAATATCGGATGTCCATCCAAAGCTACTTCAAAATGTTCTGTGCTTCAAAGCGCCAAAATCTGATGTGACCAAGCAAACGCGAGTCTGAAGTAAACGATTAACAGTTCTGAGGGGCTCCAATTATCCGACCTGTCTGTATTGTGTAGTGAATCTCGCAAATCTTAGATACATTCTCAACCATAATTTCACGATAGACAGCAATGGTGTTCCTCTCCATCCTCCTCCGTAGGGAGAAGTGTGGCAGGATTCAAAGTTGTGCATTTTCACTGTTACATTTGGCATGTCAAGCAAAAGATACCTCAGCCATCGGGCTGTTGATAAATGATGACGTTTTCCTTCTTGCAAAATCATGGAGACTGCGTGTGGGACCATCAAAGTCAAATCAGAATACTTCCAAATTCCCTTGAAGCCAGTACAGCCAGCTCCGCAGCCGCCACAGCCCTCAGGCAGTGTGGCAAGCCTGCTGCCACTGCATCAAGCTTTGTTGAAAAATACAACCGACTGGCTCTGTCCCCATGGGTTTGCAAGAGCACTGAACTCATAAATCCATGTTTTCGTCTACCATCTGTGTAAAAGGCCTTTCAATCGCAGGGAGGCCCAACGTTGGAGCCTGAGCCAGTTGCATTTTCATGGTTGCAAAAGCCTCCTGTGCTTCTGTGGGCCATTCAATCTTGTCA
The DNA here is from genome assembly GCA_027564155.1 of Gymnocypris eckloni scoliostomus. Lineage (NCBI taxonomy): Eukaryota > Metazoa > Chordata > Actinopteri > Cypriniformes > Cyprinidae > Gymnocypris > Gymnocypris eckloni. Next base: position 160,155 of record CM050436.1, read on the forward strand.
CATGACCTCAGCCCTTTCCCTGTTGTCAGGGCTCTCAAGGCTTCTCAAGAAATGCATAATTTGGAATAAACGTTCGACAATATGCACACATTCCCAAGAATGATAATAATTGTTTCTTTGTTATTGGTCTTGGTACATCTTTGATAGCTTTTACTGCTTTCTCAGAGATAGCTTTACTGTTTGGTGTTATAGTATGACCAAAAAAGTTATTTCCTGCTTCACAAACTGCAGCTTTGTTAGACTGACCTTGTGACCCTCCTGCGCCAGGTGGTTCAAGAGAGTTACAGTGTCAGCCACGCACGTAGCCTCATCTCGTGCACAAATCAATAAATCATCTACATACTGCAATAGCGCTGTTCCCTGACAGAATTAACGGTTCAAGGCTCCGCCTGAGCGCTTCATTGTAAATCGTCGGAGACAACCCTGACACAACCTGGTAAACGTGTACCCTTTGTTGTCAAAATCAAACGCAAACCAAAACTTACTTTTTCTTCCACTGGGACGCTTAAAAAAAGCCAAATCAACCACAGTGAAATACATTGCATTTTATGCGGAATTTGTGACAAAATTGTGTGGATTAGGTACGCGAGCAGCTCTTGCAATAACGGCTGAGTTTACAGCCTGCAGATCCTGAACGAATCGCCACGCGTGGGTCGCTTGTGTCAGATGTTATTTTCTTCACGGGAAAATAGGAGTTCGCACTGGAGAATCATGACACGGAATGATCACTTTCTCCTTCAGGAGAGACTGAAAAACTGGCTCGATCCCTCGCAATGCCTCCTTTTTCAGGGGATATTGCGATTGACATGGCCTGTAATCAGACTTTGGAGTGATTACAACTGGTTCACAACCTTTAATCAACCCAACATCATATTTGTGTTTTGCCCACAATTTTGAAGGTATTTCTGCCAGGACAGGATGAATGTCTATGGCAGAAATAGATCCGTGCTCATGCTTCTCCATTGCATTCCTGACAATAGTCAGTCACAGTTCTCTGTATCGGCCAACAAAATCACAGTTAAAAGCCCCTACATTTTCACTGTGTTTCACCCCGTTCCCTTTCCCTTTTCAGCCCAATCTGTGGCTCTCATGCATTTTCTCACAAACAGGCCTAAAGCGGCCCATGTCTGCTCGGTGGCCTTGGTCACTGATAAGTGTGGCAGATTCCTCTGTTATCAAATACAGCTGCATTTGTTTTGCTGACAGGCAAGCTGAAAGCGCACACACATTTTCATTCCAGAAAATCTTATCAAACCTTATTTTCTCATTTTCTGCCCCGTTAAACCACTCTTCCTCATATTGTGATTCACGCTCAATTACAACATGTGATGTGCAATGCAATCTGTCAGGCAACATATTTTCTGTGTTAGCTGACACTGTTCGATCTTTTGCCAATTTCAAAATCATTTGTGCCCAATCAGAATCACTTATCTGCCACTCGTATGCCCACTGTGGCTCAAATTTTGCACAACTCATCTGCTGTTCCTCTTCAATAACGATCCCAAACGGCCCAGCAGTGAGTTTCAGATTTAATTTACACATTAGATCCCTGGCCATTAACGGAACCGGACAGGTTTCAGAGCACAAAAACGCATGTTTCAATGCCCTGCCCCCCTCCGTCTCACATTTCAACGGCACAGTATAGTTTTCTGAAAGTGCTTTCAAACACTAAATCCGTCATTCTTGGTTCACATGGCAAGTCACATGGTCTTATGGTGGATCGGCGCCCCGAATCGACCATAAAGTCTATCATTGTCCCGCTAACTAACATGGGATATCTCGGTAGCCTTAAAACCCTGAACTTTTGTACATTCTCAGACATTCATCTAACAGCATTATTCAAAACTTCAGCAGTCACACATAAAGGGTTTGCAAGCATTTCTTCATTGCAGATAGCATTATTCAAAACTTCAACAGTCACACATAAAGGGTTGCAAGCATGTTCTTCATTGCAGATAGCAGTATTTGAATCAGTGTATGTGAGCGTGTTGTGTGTGTCAATACATTTTACTTCCCTTTTCGTAGCTGGCTGAATGCCTGTCACCCACCCTCTCCTCTCCTGTTCTCCGTTCCTCTCGTTTCATCTCGCCTTCTGCGCCTCTGGACAATCCTGTGCCCAGTGTCCGCAACCTGCACCGTGCAGGTAGAAAAGTCATGTTCATTACTGTCCACATTTTCACTTTCTTGATACCCTTTTTCTTCCAGTTTTGCTTTGCTGGTGGTGCGCTGTGCTCGACAACAGCCAGCTGCATCTCTCCGCTGCCTGCGCTGCCTGCGCTGCCTCTCGTGCCACTTGTTCAGCGTCTCGCGCTGCTCGTGCTTGTTCATTCAGCGTCCTCGCGCTGCTCGTGCTTGTTCATTCAGCGCCCGCGCTGCTCGTGCTATGCGTCCTGCTGCGGTTGTCTTGGCGGAGAACAGTCGAGGTCGGGTCGAATTTCAATGCATCCAGCTGAGCCATTGGGTAGATGTGCTTTGTACTCTGGCGGTGCCGACCTCACCGCATTTTCATGTGGGGAAACACAAACATACTGTGAGTTAATCGGTTCTGGTGGTGCAGACACACATACAGATAGACTTTCACACTTTTCATTTTTTCCTCCTGCTAACTCTTTCTGCATTTGTTTTCTTTCTCTTTTATCTGCTTCCTTGAGCCAACAATCTACTGTTTGTTCACATTTTTTACATACATGTTTAACACATTTGCAACAACAACCTGGTTGTTTGTCGCTACTTTGTTCAACTGAGTCCCTCACCACTTTCAGTCTTGTGAGGCTCAATGTTCCCTCTTCGGGAAAATCATGATGCTTGATTAATTTTTCAATATCTTGCATACATTTCTGACCATAACGCATTTGGTGGTACACGGTGTATCATATTTCACAAGCTTGCTCTGAGACTTCCCCATACTGGCTGTTTTCTGCTTTCTGTGGATTTACTCACGCGCGTCTCTTTAATCTGCTAGACGTCTCCAGCAGATCCGATTTTCTCTTATCCCGCAATCGGTCGGGTTGCACTATCAGTGCCCTCTTAATTGTGATTTACCAAAATCTTTCGATTTTTAGCTAACCCCAATTAACCTCGGTACCTGTTTGAAACCTATCTTGATCTGTACAAATCTCAAATTAATCTCAGGTTACCTATCTGAACGTTCGTGCCCAGAGTCCTCGGTACCTGTTTGAAACCCTCTTGATCCGTACAGATCTCAAATTAATCTCAGGTTACCTATCTGAATGTTAGTGCCCAGATTACTCTACCACAGAAACAGTTTTCAGCCAATATGGTTCAATTTCACTCTTTCCCCCCTAATCAAACTGAATTTAATTGACTCTTACCAGAGATGTCGCTTTGTGCCACCTGGGTTCTTTTTGATTCCAGTGGTCGATCCTCCGGTCCCAACAGCGGAAACGGTCCCTCGCCCTCTGAATCTTTTTGCAGGTAGGGTTGGAACTTTCAGCTCCAAGGTGATCAGCCTCCGTCCGCTGTCAGGTCCAGAAGTCACGTCCAAGGAATCCCACTTTCTGACACCAAATTGTTGTGGCAATTTCTTTCAAACAAACATCATCACTGAGTAAAAGACAACTCTGAGTCCAAATTATAGTAATAAAGTTATTTATTCTCCTGCAAGAGAAGATCCTCGTCACCAATACACATGAGCGAGTCAGTGAGGAAAAGATAAGGAAAAGCAGTGCCAGCCTGTTTTTATAGTGGTTCCCTTCAAGGCCTCCTTCCTTCCCTCCCCTACAGGGAGAGATACCAGGTTGTTTATCTATTAATGGTTATACAGAAAAGGGAGGCAAATGCCCCCTTGACCCCCAGGCTATAAGTTGTAAATGCCCCCATGATGACCTCTGACCATCTGCGTTTCCTTACCTCTATCATCGTAACTCATCACACAAAGTGTTTTCTCACTGCAAGTGAGAAAACATATGAGGCATACATCTTGAATCTATGTTTCACTAAAGATCAATACATGTAAAGGAAAAATTCCTTTACACTTCCATTGGGAGAAAACCTTATCTTGTAAGCCAGGGGTAAAGGCGTGTTTTTTTTTACAAATTGGGCTTTCCAAATATTTATCCAAAAATGATTTAATCTGTTGCCAAATTTTTAGAGAGTTATTTATTACAATATTTTCACTATAAAACCTTGATTAATTTTTTATTGGACTATTCAACAAAGCCTCTGAAGATGTCGTCCTACAAGAAGTTCTTTCTAACCAAACCCATTCTGGTATCTCCAGTTTATTCTCTGGAATTTGTCTCCACAAAAAAATAAACTGTAAATTAGCGGCCCAGTAGTAACTTCTGAAGGAGGGAAGACTGAATCCTCCTTCTGCCTTTGTAAACATTGGGTCGGTACTTCCACCAACGTCATGCATGCATGATTATGTAATGTGTGAGGTTTAGCTAGTTCAAGACAAGCATTTGTGGTTAAAAAGTATATAAATATTTATTGTTTTTAAGAAAATTACTGATCATTTCGCTAGACAAGATCTTTATTCCTTGGCTGGGATCATGTAGAGCCCTTTGAAGCTGCACGTAAATTGTAGTTTGGACCTTCAAACCATTGGCCACCGTGGGGTTGAGTAAATTATCAGGAAATTTTTATTCTATTTATTCTATTAAAATCAACCTTCTTTAAAAGGCACCAGACTCACATGCAAAACCTGTGACATCCGAGAGCCATTGTCACATGCTAAACCTGTGACATCTGATGCACAGACGCCATTGGCACATGCTAAACCTGTGACATCTGATGCACAGACGCCATTGGCACATGCTAAACCTGTGACATCTGATGCACAGACGCCATTGGCACATGCCAAACCTGTGACATAAACCTGTGACATATCAATGGACTGCGTCTTGTGTCACATTGTCACGCTGCGTGTCGCACCTTCGGTAGTGACTGACACCTGCCCCTAGGTGCCGCTGCATAATGTAGATTGTGTGACACAAGCACGTCAGAACGGTATTAATTTAATTAACAGTATGTCGCGGTCAAGTATACGATTTATTGCATCACGAAATTCATTTGTACAACAAATATTCCTCTGTTAAGATTCAAATGTGTCTAATGCCCCTTAATGTGTATTTTGTCATTGTACGTTTATTTACAGTAGCCTGCTTTGTACAAAAGCCATACATTCAAATACGTAAATAGGCTTTTTTTTCTGACACTTGCCTATCCGAAATTCCGAAATTGTGAAAGTAAGTCTTCTTTTTTTTTTTTAAACAAAAGCTGCAGGTCTCTCAGTATTGAGCGTTAACATGCGTGTAATGGAGAACAAAAAAGACCACAACACAGACAAGTACAAGTGTTCCACCCTCATTGTGCGCAGGAATAAATAGTTCATTATCATCATCAAACTTGACCGGGCCTTCAATGCAGAGCAGGATGATGTGCAGATGGAGTTCCTGATTGGTGAGCCTCTGCATGTAGTTATAAATTGAAATACATTATAAGCTACATAAAGCATCTGTAATGAAGAAGCAGCATATGAAATATCTCCATAGCCTGGCACAGGTTGCAAATCTGTTCACCACAGGTAGTTCACCTGATGAAAACAAGGGCACCTACATCACTGTGACAATCGGAAAAAGGAAACATAAAGGGCATTGGAAGGGTCGTGTGGTGGAAATACAAGGCAATGATGTGACCGTGGGCATAACACCTGACGCCAGCTGCATCATTGGCCGCTTCCGCACCTTTGTAGCAGTTATGACTAATTTGGGAAAACAACACACTGAAAGGAACCCCGACACTGATTTATATGTGCTGTTCAATCCTTGGGACCCTGGTGAGTACGACTGTAACACAATGACAACAAACTTAACAATGGACCTTTAATAAGTCTGTACATTTGATTGAGGCCATCACTGGACCATTATCAACTTATTACACATATGCTGACACATGCATATTGTATGTGTTGCTACCCAGCGGATCAAGTGTACATGGACAAAGAGGAAGACAGGAAGGAGTATGTGATGAATGATGTAGGCACTATCTACAATGGAGAATTCAACAACATAACCTCCCGTTCATGGAACTTTGGGCAGGTTGGCAGTAATCTGGAGATGTTTCTTCACATCAGGCATACCAAAAGTCCCCCACTGAGCTCATGTATATGTAGCATGATTTAACCTAGGTGTCTCCAATCCTGCTTCTGGAGGGCCACTTTCCTGCAGAGTTTAGCTCCAACCTGCTCAAACACACCTGCTTGAAAGTTTCTAGGGGTGTTTCTTAATCATAAAGCTGCATTCTAGTAAAGTTGCTTACCTTGGATGCCACATCATCATGTGCCATTGAAGCCCAACTCAATTTAAGTGATCCTTAAAAAATGCATCAAGGGTATCCTTTGTGTCTTACACACACAAGACCGAAAATTAGCCAGGATTGAGCATGACTAATTTCATCTCATTCTAGTCTTCAATGCTGTGGAGGACTCTAGCCAATAGAAGCCTCAGAAGGACTGGTCTAGGGAGGACACAGCCTCACTAGGATGTAGCCTTCCTATTGAGAATCATCCTTAGGCTGATGATACACAGGTCAAATTTTTGCACAATGTTGCTAGGCAACTTTGGGCAATGTTGCCATTAACGGGCAACCAGGTGAAACACAGGGCCCACGACCAATTGAAATGATCCCGATAGAAATTTGTTACTCATTCTCAATAGGAAAGTGCCTAAGCAACACTGTTTTAAAAGAGTTGCCCTGTGTATCATCAGCCTTAGACTCGCAAACTTCCCTAAGCACTTCCCCTTTGGGGAATCCCTGCCACAATTTTGAGGTGCTTTCCACTTCGTCAATTGGATGAGGGAAGTTTTTATGGACAGACCCTCAACACCTTGACTTTGACTGAGGGAGCGAGGCTACTCATATGTACACTTCAGGAAACTCTATATACCATAATGCAATGTAACACAGCAAATTGTACTTAATTGACCCACAGCCCAATGTAAATAATAGGATGTAAATAAAAATCATCACCACAGCATATTCCAAGTCAACAAAGGCTTAGGACAATCCAATTCAACCTATTGCAAGGGCTCTGCTAATAGTGGGCACTCATGCAACATAGGCTATGAGGTACAACGAGAAGTTACCAATGGAAGGGAATTAGAACAATTTTACTGGATCACACCCCGAGTAATCCTGAAGCCCTTGATTAGCTGATGCAAGTGTGTTTAATTAGTCTTGAAGCTAAACTCTGCAGGAAAATGGCCCTCCAAGAACAGGATTGGACACCCTTGAATTAACTTCCTATGTGATTTACTGTAGTTTGAAGAAGGGGTTCTGGATGCCTGCCTACTGGTAATGGATGCCGGCAAAGTACCACTACTGTTCCGTGGAAATGCCACTGAAGTAGTTCGGCAAGGATCATCTCTGGTATGATTTCATAATAAGAATCAAAGTATGGACAATTCCATGTACACGTAACCATTTTATATTTGGTGGTATATTTTCAGATGAATGCCCAAGACGATGATGGTCTCATGGTTGGCAGCTGGACTGGTAAATACTCCGGTGGCACAGCACCCACTGCCTGGACAGGAAGTCCTGAAATCCTGCTCAAATATGCCAAAGAAGATTGTGAGCCTGTGTGTTTTGCTCAGTGCTGGGTGTTTGCCGGCGTGCTGAACACTTGTGAGTATGGCGATGGCATGTTCCATGGGGTGTCCATTTAAAAACGTATCTTCATGATAGTTTAAAATATTGTGTGAGCATCATCATTCTACTCATTTTTTGCAAAAAATGTTCAACCCCCACCCAGTTTTGCGCTGTCTCGGGATCCCTACAAGGGTCATCACCAATTACTTCTCTGCTCATGACAACACGGGCAACTTGAAGACAGACATTATGCTGGACGATGAAGGGAAAGTGGACCGAAGCCGAACGAGAGATTCAATCTGGTGAGATTCCCTAAAAAAAGGTTATATCCAAGAGGTCCACAATTGTGTATTTCAGAAAATTGGTACCTAGGTTGTTATAACAAGGTGTGTTTACATGGCAAGGATTAATGCACAGATTAATGCACCAATTTTTTGTCCTATCTGTTTACATTTACTTAAAGCTGCAGTCAGGTAATGGATAGTTTATAGCCTTTTCTCACAGCAGTTGGAATAATTAAATGTATTATTTTGATGGAAGATTGTAATCCAGAAAAGAGAATGTTTTTATGAAACACATGTAAGTGACTGAAATGATATTATATTCCAGTTTTAATTGTGCATTTGATTACAGATAGCCTATCTGGGATTACACAAGTTTGGTATTTTAAATAGAACTAGTTCTAAGAAATAATAATTCACTTTTTGTGTTTCTTTATATAAAATTCGAATGGTATGACAATTAGAGATTAGACTGTACAGAAATTTAAATCTACATGTAACACTAATATACACCTCATACTTGTAGTCACGCTATGCTGATATTGTTAACATTAACAAAGTATAGCAATACGAATAATTTGCACAGTCTGATGTGATACAAGCTAACTGGTCATTAGATTTAATAACCATTTGTAGTGCAAGTTATTGTAATGTTTTTTTCCTCAGTTGGTCAGAACAAAAGTGGCAGACTTGTTACTTACTTGTTCTGATGACAATGTCAGGTGAAAATTCAGTGCAGTGACTGATAACCACACATCACACATTAGATTCATCCTCGCTGAGGAGCCATGTCAACACACAACCCATGTAAAGGGAATAATTCCCCAAATAACTGCAACATTTTCAAACAGAGATGGCGACAAAGAGGCAAAACTTACCGACTAGAGCTTAAAGACACAACTCGTGTCTGATATCTGCGTTTACATGAATCCCCTCCCAAACTAGAACAATTCCACTGGTGATCCCTCTCAGGGACTTGGTTGACCCTTGTGTTTTGAACAGCTGTAAATGAAAATGATAGTTCACGTTGGGTGGTTCTTGGATTTTAATGCACTCCGGTGTGATTATCCCACTTATGCCATGATCTCTTGCATGGATTAGTTAAAACTGTCATTGATGTTTGCAGTGCAAAATTTGGCTGAACGGATAAAATGAGGGTAGTTTGTGTAAGTTGTTTTATCTACTGGTCATAACAGCCATGTATAATAACTCAAAAACAGTGAAATTATTATCAACTTGCTGAAAATAAAATGCTGCTTTTAGTAGCAAAGATATTTCATTTATAAAATTAATGAGCCAGCGGCTCAAAACAAGGTACTGTGCTTCTGAATACTTAATAAAAGAAGCAGAGTTTCAAGATCTGCTTCATAATTTGACAAAGTATAGTTTTCTTTGTTGGGAAGTGGGTCTCCCTCACCTTGTGATGGCCTGGAATTTCAATGACAATCGAATTTATGCGTTTAGACGTGGTCAGATGTCCAGATATTGGATATGTATCTGATTGGATCTCATGTGGATATTTGTGTTAACATGTGCAGTATCCGATCTGTGTCATGTGAGTAAAACATGGATTTTTTTGTGTCAGTGTAAATGCATACTTAGACACTGTAGGCTTTTTCACTATTTAGGCGATATTCTTTGAAGCCAATATGATATTATTGTCAGGTTGGTTGGTAATATGTTTAGATGTAATTCTGTATTTCACAGGAACTACCACTGCTGGAATGAGGTGTACATGAAGAGGCTTGATCTGCCTGAAAGATACTCTGGCTGGCAGGTGGTCGACAGCACCCCTCAGGAGACCAGTGATGGTATGATCCTTGCCATGACTCCTGCCACATCATAAAAGTACCATAGAAGTACCTTTCTGACCCAAGTTTATATATGAGCTATTTTAATTGTACCATACAGGTCTTTATCGATGTGGCCCAACGTCTGTCAATGCCATCAAAGAGGGAGAGCTCAGCTATCCGTTCGATGCAAAGTTTGTCTATGCAGAGGTATGTCAGTGTTCTTTGATGTTTTTACCCTGTAGATTTAATTAACAAGATATTAAAATCTTAGCTACATGCAAACGAACATTAGAAAAAATATTTTCCTGTCCTCAGATGAACAGTGATGTGATATACCATATGTGTGATAAGTCTGGAAAAATGAAGCTTATCCATGTAGACTCTGCGTATATGGGAAAGCTCCTTGTGACTAAAAAGACAGACTGTTGTGAATATGAGGACATCACGTCTACCTATAAATTCCCAGAAGGTACGTTTCATTCTTTACAAGTCTACAGAATGAAAAGGCAGTATGGCATTTAGATCAGGAGAGCTGCAATCGAAGTAGCAATGTGATTCAAGTGATCGGCTTCTGACATGATTGACAATCTTTTTGTGAACTTCGAGAAGTCATGGTGGCTTACAAGAGCTCTTCCTGAGAATAGATTATCCTTTAGGTGTTTGAAACTAAATTTGGACACGAGTCTTGGAGAGACTAATCATATTTTGGACTAGGAAGAGCCTTTTACCTTTCTTAGGTTGACATGCTTGACAGATTTTAAATAAGGAGCCTTTGTTCTCAACTTCAAAACTTGTCCCTTTTATACATGCACTTTTCATTTACTAATGTCTGTCTTGTTCTCTTAGAAAAACTAACACTAGCTTTTCTAATCTTTGCTAACGCTTTATTTCAATAGTCCACTTTAGAGATTCTATAAACAGTAAGTAACTTTGCAACTACATGTCAACTAGCAGTCATTAGAGTATTGGTAGACTGTCTGCTTAATAACTTCTAACACTTTCATTTGATGGGTCCACAGCATACAACATACTGACTATGAGAAACTTTGCAAATATATGTCAACTTCTTCTACTTACGCCAAATCTAGTGTTGGTAGACATGTAGTTGCACATGAATGAAAATTTGTTACACAGTCACTTATAGTCAATAGAATGTCTAAAGTGGACTATCAAAATAAAGTGTAACCTAATCTTTTTGTATTCTATCTGTTTTCTTTTTATTTATTATACAATTGCCAAAATAAAAAGGCCTCTAACACTAGCTCGCTCTTTTCTATTTCTATTCTATCTGTTTTAGTTTTATTTATTATGTAATAATAAAAAAAAACTTGCTACATCTGCTAACTGAGACTTGTTAACATTTACATTTAGTCATTTAGCAGACACTTTTATCCAAAGAGACTTACAGTGCATTCAGGCTATACATTTTTGTCTGTATGTGTGTTCACTGGGAAATGAACCCACAACCTTTTACGCTGCTAACACAATGCTCTACCACTGAGCCACAGGAACATCGTTATAGCACATGCATATCATTGCTCTTTTGTTCATTTTGATTGTTTCTATTGTCCTCATTTGTAAGTCGCTTTGGATAAAGGCGTCTGCAAAATGACTAAAATGTAAATGTAAACTTAATTTGTTCCAAATACATCTTAAAAGCCTTTAATGCTTATTTATGCTAGGTCATTTGATATTAACCTGTTAAAAAAAACAGTATATGTTTTTAATACCAACAGTTTGGTATGCAATGAAGCATGGCAGCTGGTTGGGCTGGTCTCAGATGGGACTTAGCTGGTCACAAGATGGTGACAAGCTCATATACAGCTTATAACCAGCTCTGGATCAACTGATGACCAGCTTAAACCAGCTCAAACCAGCTGCCATGCTTCAAAACATACCTAACAGCATATGCTGTTTTTTTCAACAGGTTAGATGGCAGTCAAAACTAAACTGTGTTGTGTTCTGGATTCTTGGAGCTACAGTTTAAAAACACAGTTGATTTCAATGACACAAGCGCTCTTTATTGACACCTGCGAGTCTCAACAAAGCCCTTCAGTTATTTGATTATTCAACAGACTTACATGAGGACGCCAAACATCCTATGGACATGTGCACCAAACTATAGTGCTTTGATTGATTTGGGAAGGAGTGGAAAATGCCAATATTTTGCTTTAAACCTTCCTGACTCTAGGAAGTCTCAAGGAGAGAGAGGCCATGCACATGGCAGAGCGTCGTGGAGTTTCTACCAAGGACTACTTGCCACTCACTGAAACAGGTGTGGATTTTGAGCTCCAGGCCGACACCATCAAAATGGGTGACAACTTCAATCTGACGCTGAACATTAAGAACCAGACCAGCCAAACCTGCAACCTCAGTATCATCATCACTGGCTGTGTGGTGTACTACACGGGCGTCACTAGCACGACCTTTATGCATGAAAACAAGTCTGTAGCTGTGGAAGCATCAAAGAGTGAGTCAGACACGAGTGTTTCTGTAAAACTGCTCATTATCTTGAGATCGAGTTATAACTCTAAGGAATTCTACAGAAAAAAGATCTGTTAACGGATTAGGTTACACTGTGATTATATTATCTTTACAGCTGAGTCCCTGACTATAGATGTCAAAGCTGTGGAGTACATGCCCTACCTTGTGGAACAGTCCAACCTGCTCTTCGTGGTGTATGGGCACGTCGAGGAAAAGGACGCATCCCTTTCCACAATGAGAGTTGTCAGTCTTAGTCCTCCTGAACTCTCAATAAAGGTAGTAACCATTCTTAGGGGAACCCATGTGCAGGGGTGGGTATTCATTCTGAGTTCACAATTGGGATTAAAGGGATAGTTCACCCAAAATGTACAATTCTGTCATTAATTACTCACCGCCTTGTTTACATTCAGAGGAAAGCATGTGCATGTGTCGTGGTACTTTTCAAGATGGAGCTATGGTGACGTGGAGGAGAAGAATTGTTGAATAAATGTGTTATTTTTGTTTTCTTTGCACACAAAAAGTATTCTCGTAGCTTTGTATAATTACGGTTGAACCACTGATGTCACATGGACTGTGCTAACGATGTCCGTACTACGTTTCTGTGCCTTGATCGTGGTAGATCTCCTGCTGTCTATGTAGGGTCAGAGAGCACTTGAATTTCATCAAAATATCTTAATTTGTGTTCTGAAGACGATCAAAGGTCTTACAGGTTTGGAATGACATGATGGTGAGTAATTAATGACAGAATTTTTATTTTTGGGTCAACTATCCCTTTAAATTTGGAAATATTTCAGAATATAATGAACATTCTGTCATAATTTACTCACCCTCATGTTGTCCCAAACCTGTGTTTATTTATTGACCAACTGACTTTCATTCAAAGGACAAAAACAGTTGAAAGTAACTCACTAAACTGGACCTTAATAGAAAATAGTTTTATTGTTCATTACTATAAAACACAACTGCAACATTGAAAATAAATCTGGAATATTCCATACACCTGCCTTTAAATTTGATAACTTCAGGGTTTCAGTTTTCACAATCATTCTTTACGTTTTAATAAAAGTTGAGTTATGTTGCATTCAATTTCTCATGCCAAGTTCATATTTACGAGTTGGACAGTTGTAATTACAACACTTTTTCTACAAAAAAGTTGGCATTAAACAGTAATACAATATTTTTCCCTATTGTGGTGTATGAAATGTCTTCTAGAACAAGAACACTGTTGCGTGGGACTTTTTCCATCGGGATTGATTTGATTTCTTGAGAAATGTAATTGGCTATTGCTGCAGTCTCAGATGAATGAAAGGTTATCCTGCCAGTGTGCCAGTAAAAATGTCATCAGAAAAGAGAAGTCAGTGCAAGAGGAAGGGGAAGATTTTTATTAAAGATTATGATTATGATTTTAGGGGTCATTCGTGTGTGGAAAACGGCGGCTGTTCCTCCATCTTGCCTAAGATTTTAATGTCGTTACAGAAATAGTGAAGCTGATTGATTGTTTCTCTTCACATTGTGAAAAGTTGGGATATTTGCATCTTATTTTTATATTTTATTATATTTTCATGCAACATAATGAATGACTTGCATCCGAGTCAACGAGATGGAGGGACGTTAGATAGGGAAGGGCATTAAAAAAAGAAGTAGAACAGAGCTATGATGCTTTCTGCTGGCTTTTGTCACATTGCTTGCATCTGCTGTAGACAGCGTTTCAGGTCCTTTAGCAATAACTCAGTGACATCTGCTGGATGGGAGTTGCACTACAAAGACTATTTAGTTGAGTTTTATTTATTATTAGTCCTTATCTTAGTTACAATTGTCCAAACTTACCTTTATAATTGCACAAAGATCTTTGTAAAAGCAATACCGGTTTGTTGCTGCTCTACATTATAATTGATCTACAGATGACTGGATCTCCTCGGGTTGGCAAGGAAGTCGTGGTCAGTGTGGATTTCCAGAATCCCTATAACTTCATCCTGCAGAAGATTCAGCTCCGCATTGATGGACCTGGTCTGATAACGACCAAACTGAAACGTTACAGGTAAACGTTATATTTATATCACACTGACAGGTGAAATAAAGCAAACGCAAATAGATGTTGCAATGACTACTACACCATACCCTTAAACACCTCCAGACATATACAAATACAAATAAAGTATTTATTTGTTATGCATTTACACAAAATCCATGTACTTATCTAATTAATTCATTCATTTTTCCGTGTGACTCCTGTTTATGTTGCGGTCATGAATGAGCATATATAGAAAACTAAATACACCTTTTGGCTGAATTCTCTAGATATTTAGTCTCTGTTGTGTGTGTTTGCACTTGCAGCCAGATATTACCTGGTGCCTCAGTGAAATATAAAGTGTCCCTGTTCCCTCGATCTCTGGGGAAGAAGGTGCTGATGGCGTGTCTAGACTGCCCTCTACTGAGACAGGTCACCAATCAGCTGGAATTTGAAGTAGTGCCAGACTACAGTGTGAAAGGGAACAATATAGAGAATAGACAGGAACGTGGAACTGAAGAGAAAACACAGTTCCCTGTACCATTGCTTTGCTTCACTAAGCAAATATGTTTTTACCAAGAAGTAATTCATTAAATGTTACATCTCGAATTCCTCCTGATCACCAAAATTAATTTAAAAGAATAGTTCGCTCAAAAATGATGCAGACTCTAATTTTTTTTCCAAACCCTTATGACTTTCTTCGTTCTGTGGAACACAACATATATTTTGAACATTTATACAGGTTTGGACAACATGAGGGTGAGTTAATGATGACAGCATTTGCATTTTTGGCAGAACTATTCCTTTAAATCAGAAAGTGTTAGAACTATAATAAATAATGACATCAATTGAAATCCTTAGTGATCTGAAACATGGCTGACTTGGGGTGTTTTGTGTGTGTGTGTGTGTGTGTGTGTTAACTAACTCACTATATTAATCACAATGTATTGTAGTTTTACTGTGCTCTAATGCCATGGGGTATGTTGTACTAATGCAAATTAACAATAAATGTTTAGCATTAAAGCTTTTTGATGGATTGAATTATTTATTGCAATTTTAATTTGGACACAACACTCATATAAGCATTTAAGATATATACAATTATTTGTAAGAACTGTGATCATTTAGCCTACTCACCTGATGAAATTCCAGACCTGCTTGATTGTATTTTCTTCTGTGAAACAGGAACAAAAAAACGTATTTAAATTTGTTTTGCGTTGAATGTATTGTACTGTTGCCTAACAATGCCCCAATTGTTCAGCTGATGAAACGTCTTTGCTGTGGATTTGCTTCGCTTTGATATCCCACAATCCTGTGCGGTGGATTGTAATTGGTCATCTTTTATTGGTGGCTTGTTAAAACCTCTAAATCGAAATGGAATATATTCCAAAACAAACCACAGGAAACCATTATTTCTAAATGGTTTTAATGGTTAATAGTTGATGGTTTGTAATTTTGTAATTTGTAGTGGAAACATTAGAATTTCTGTGATGGTTTCTATTTTTCTTTTCTAGCAGGGTTTGGTGGTCAGTGTGTAAATGTATGTTTATGTTCACATGACTTTTGCATGAAGACATGAAAATTACACACATTTTAAAACATAAATATTGCGAAATAAATTCTTAATTGACCATATGCACAGAGCACTATTAAGAACTTCCGCATAAAGATAAGCCTGCTCGTAATCTTCCGGTGAAGCTCATTTTATATGTGCTATAGATAGGTAGAGACTCTCACAGAAACCTCTCCTGCCTCGTTCTTATCAGAAACTGAGAAACAAAATAATTACAACACCGTAATGATAGCGGAATTCACATTCAGTTTCATGTTATTAAAGAACATATCATGTTATATGCCGAGTCTGGTATTCCAAGGAAAGCACCCAGACAATGCTTAACTGTTTAGGTCTGTTAGGTTAAACCACATTGCAATGGTATTTTCGATAATCAATATTTTTCCTTCATAGCCATGAACACATTTTTGAAATCTTATAGTCTTTATTATTTTTCAACTCTACAGTTGTGTAGTAAAATTCACTTTATTAAAGGTTCATTTTTCATTCATGAGAATGACATTAAGAAATGTGCCAAAAACGTGTGCCAAAAGACTTTTTAAGATGAAAATGAAATTAACGTTTTAACCAGAAGATGGCTGCAGAGGATCACTCATTGGCTGCAGCTGCCAGTGCAACTCTCTAGTTTTTTCACATCTTGCTATTTTATATAGATTTATTATACAATACATAATATAACAAATTGTAGTACTTTATTGCATTGAAGTGTAAAGTGCAGCACGTCCAGGGGTCACAAAGTCTAAAAAAAGTCTAGATAACGGCCTATAATGCTGAATTATGTAAATACCTATATAGTTAAATACAAATGGTATAAAAATTTAATAATGCATTCAATATTTTGAAATATTTAGATTTAATTTAATAACTACATTATTTATGTTTTATCCAACACAGACTTGCTGCTGTAGTTTTGTTAGTCTGACTCACTTGATGCACAGCTCTACTTTGACATCGGCTCGTCAGATGATTAATTTCATTACCACTGTTAATCACAGCACGCGCTCGCAGCGGATTCACTCATGTACATTCTTTTCACTCGCGTTTGTTATTCCTGAAACGGCATACATGGACGTTTGGTCCTCTTAGACAAAGAAACCTTTTCTCCAAATTGTGAATGGATTTGTAGAGAAACATAGCAAAGAGCTCCCCTTACGGCACAGTACAGTTGACCGGAAATGACTGAGCTGGTTTATCTAAAACCAGGAAGTAATCGTGTATATGGTCAGAGATTATTTTACCAGGGAGATGAGAGGGTCTGTATTATTGGAGAAAGCATAACGGTGCCGTAATAACCAATCACATTACAGCCTTGATGTCATTGAATTTCAGTCAGAGTTGTCTGACACTCAGTCGCCGTTTACAGATACCATAGGAATAAATGAGAAGTGCCGTAAACTGAATCCAACCTGTCGCAAAAGTCAGTGACTTCTCTTATAAAATGTCTTTTTTTTGTGGTAAACTCTAAAAATAGTTCAATACAAAAGTATTTCTTAGTGTAAAACAAGTTGAATATTAGCCAATAGGCTGTCAATTCATTAAATGTTGAGCTGTTTCCTCTAAAAAGCTGTTTATTCAGCGTAGTGAAGCCTCTCCATCGACATCCATTAAAAAAAAAGGCCTCGTCTCCTTTCCGTTAGCATTAGCAGTTACTCTTTTTTGTCTAATGGTTGCAGGCTTGCCTTCTATTGATATGGTCAATTACATTTTACTACTGGAAGTACCGTAATTTTTCTCTGGTTCCGTGTGAGGTATATACTGTATATATATAGTTATTTTTCAAGGACAGCATCTCATGTCTCCTGACTTCTGAAAACTAGTTTAAAGTCTCAGATGTAGCAACAATTCACACAGTATCCATTTTATCCACTTGAACATGAATAAGAATATTTTTTTATTTGTCACATACACAATTATAGAGAGTATAACCAGCAGTGAAATGTGTTCTCTGCATTTAACCCATCCAAGTGCACACACCTGGAGCAGTGGAGACACACACACACACACACACACACACACACACACACACACACACACACACACACACACACACACACACACACACCTGGAGCAGTGGACACACACACACACACACACACACACACCGGAGCAGTGGACACACACACACACACACACACACACACACACACACACACACACACACACCTGGAGCAGTGGACACACACACACACACACACACAGGAGCAGTGGACACACACACACACACACACACACACACACACCTGGAGCAGTGGACACACACACACACACACACACACACACACACCTGGAGCAGTGGACACACACACACACACACACACACACACACACACACACACACACACCTGAGCAGTGGACACACACACACACACACACACCAGGAGCAGTGGACACACACACACACACACACACACACACCTGGAGCAGTGGACACACACACACACACACACACACATCCGAGCAGTGGACACACACACACACACACACACACCTGGAGCAGAGGACACACACACACACACCTGAGTAGTGGACACACACACACACACACACACACACACACACACACACACACACACACACACACACACACACACCTGGAGCAGTGGACACACACACACACACACACACACACCTGGAGCAGTGGACACACACACACACACACACACACCTGGAGCAGTGGACACACACACACACACACACACACACACACACCTGGAGCAGTGGACACACACACACACACACACACACACACACACACACACCTGGAGCAGTGGACACACACACACACACACACACACACACACACACACACACACACACACCTGGAGCAGTGGACACACACACACACACACACACACACACACCTGGAGCAGTGGACACACACACACACACACACACACACATCCGGAGCAGTGGACACACACACACACACACACACCTGAGCAGTGGACACACACACACACACACCTGGAGCAGTGGACACACACACACACACACACACACACACACACACACGGAGCAGTGGACACACACACACACACACACACACACACCGGAGCAGTGGACACACACACACACACACACACACACACACACACACACCTGGAGCAGTGGACACACACACACACACACACCCAGAGCAGTGGACACACACACACACACACACCTGGAGCAGTGGACACACACACACACACACACACACACACACACCCGGAGCAGTGGACACACACACACACACACACACCTGGAGCAGTGGGCAGCCGGGGAGCAGTCGGGGTTCGGTGCTGTGCTCAAGGGTCTCACTTCAGTCGTGGACAATTCCTGCCGGAGACGAGATTCGAACCCACAACCTCGGATTACAAGTCCAACGCTCTATCCATTAGGCCACAGCTGCCCTGTGAATGAGGACACAGTCTCATTTGTTTGCTCTAATCCTTTTTAATAGGTTATTCATAACAACAACAACAACAACAGTAGGCCTAATTCATTAAT